>JARQOC010000013.1:9876406-10233906 GCA_033576535.1 Allobates femoralis
TAAAAAAATCGGACAGAATCGTATCGGACCAAATCGGATGGCATTTAGTGTACATCCGATTTGGTCTGATGCCCATAGGGCTGAATGGGGCCCAAAATTGGTCCGATGCTGTCCGATTTTTATCGGACAGCATCGGAACTGCAAAATTCGTAATGTGAAACCAGCCTAACTCGTATCGACTCAAGGCTTCATACTAACGTAAGTGTAACCATATAGAACTGACCCGAGACGACTACTGACATGTCGTGTTGCCATATAGTGCTGACCCAAGACATCATACTGACACGTTGGTGTTACATATAGTACTGACCCCAGGCATCCTACAGACACCTCGGTGTTACCATATAGTGAATAAAAACCCAATCGTAATTGCACTTTGTGCAATTTCAAGGCACTTGGAAATTTTTTTTCCATTTTCCTTTACTCTGTATGGTAAAATAAATGATGTTATTCAAAAGTTCAAATAGTCTTGCAAAAAAAACAAGCAACATTTGTCTATATTGGTGGAAAAATAAGTTACGGCTCTTGGAAACAGGCAGGGAAAAACAGAAAAACAAAAATCCCTGTGTGGTGAAGAGGTTTAACCCCTTCCCGACCTTTGATGTTATAGAGATGTCATGGAAGTCGGTGCGTTCCCGACCCATGATGTCTCTATAACGTCATGGCTTCTTTGCGGTCCTACAGCTCTGGTGATCGGGTCAATGACAAGTCACTGGAGCTGCAGGATCGCAAGGACCTATACTTTAGTTCAGAGGGGTGGTTTAGCCCCCCTGTGGCTAACGTCGCTCTGATTGGCAGGTAAAAGCGAAACTGCTGATCTGAGCGATTCACCCCTCCAGATCTGATTGGAGCTCTCCAATCGGATCTGGAGGGGTGGATCAGCGGGTGCCCTCCTCAGTCCCCTCCCGCTCCGGTGGCCATCAGGGCTAAACCCACCCCCCACCCCCATGTCCTATCATCTGCCGGTCATCCTCATCAGCCACCTTCTCATCTGCGCCCCCCTTCCTTTCACCTCTACTGGCGGGCTGCACCCGTCAGTCATCCTTCTCTTCTGCGGTGTGGCGCCCCTCCTCCTCTCATTGGGCTCCTCTTCCTCACCGGTGGATGATGTAAGTATGAATGAATGGATGCATGCATGCATGAATGGGTGCATGGATGTGTGCGTGGATGTCTCTGCGTGCGTGGATGGGTGCGTGTGGATGGATGTCTGCGTGGATCGATGGGTGGATGGGTGCAAGAAGGGATCAAGTGTAGTCTGTGGGATCATAGTCATTGTATACAGTATGACAGATCATTGCCATACAGTGCACCATAACTCTGACCCCAGAGACAGTAGGAAGAGGACACTTGATCCCTTGCTGCAATCTCTGGATGGAGCAGAGGCGATCAAGCGTCGTGGGACCTTCGTTGTGGACTACGTCGGATCTTTATAATAAGGATGGAGTCCGAGGTTTTTTTTCTCTCTCAAATAAAAAGATTTTTCTCTGTGTGGTGTATTTTTTGACTATTTACTAGAGATTCCTAATGGACGGGTCTAACATTGGCCCGACATTATGAATCTCGGGCTTAGTGCCAGCTGGCAATAAAAAAAAAAAGCTGTCATTAACCCCTTTATTACCCAGTTTGCTACGAGCACCAGGGCAACCGGAAGAGCCTGGGTACAGCGCCAGAAAATGGCGCTTCAATAAATGCGCTGATTTCTGGGGCGGCTGCCGGCTGCAGTTCGCAGCATGGGGAGCCAAGAACGCTTGGGTCTCTCCATGCTGACAAGTTGTACCTGGCTAGGCCAAAAATAGGGTGGAGCCCCACGTCATTTTTTTTCCCCTAGAATTTGGTTCTAGAAATTTTTTTTAAAAAAAAAAAAGGGCTTTGCTGTATTTTTGGTTGCCAGCCAGGTACAACTTGGCAGCTAGGGGGCTGGAATCCTCATCATGGAAAGATCCAAACGTTGTGGGTCCCCACACAGTAAATTGCAACCCACAGCCATCCAATAAAATAGCGCATTCATTAAAGCACCATTTTCTGGTGCTGTACCCCAACTTTTCCAGTTGCCCTTGTGCTGGTGGCACACAGGTTCTCCATATGCGACTTGGTGTCTGCTAAAATTTCAATGGAAATTTAGCTCCAATTGTTAGTGGAAACCATGTCGCGTATGGAGAGCCCCTCCCTGTGTGCCTGAACGTTGAAGCTCCCCCACAAGTGACCCTATTTGGGAAACTAGACCCCCATTCCCTGAAGGAACTTATCTAGATGCATAGTGAGCACTTTGAATCCCCAGGTGCTTCACAAATTAGTCCGTAAAAGGGGAAAAAAAAATTGTGAAAAAGTGCTCACTATGCATCTAGATAAGTTCCCTGGGGGGGTCTAATTTCTAAATATGGGCCACTTGTGGGGGAGCTCAATGTTTAGGCACACAAGGGGCTCTCCAAACGCGACATGGTGTCTGCTAACAATTTGAATGGAAAATCAGTTCAAATTGTTAGCGGACACCATGTCACGTTTGGAGAGCCCCTGTGTGACTAAACATTGGAGCTCCCCCACAAGTGACCCCATTTTGGAAGCTAGACCCCCCCCCCAGGGAACTTATCTAGATGCATAGTGAGCACTTTGAACCCCCAGGTGCTTCACAAATTAAGGGGCCTTTCACACTTGCGTTTTTTTCCTGATTTGGATGATCACGAAAAAATCTGATTCTTACAGGATTAATTTTTTTTGCCCATTCTCTTTAATGATTTCAGGACAAAACATGAAGCAACAAGATTCTACCTGACAAAATTAAAGTGAATGTGCAAAATACTGTAAGAATCGGGTTTTGCCTGATCTTCCGAATCAGGAAAAAAACGCAAGTGTGAAAGACCCCTTATCCGTAAAAATGAGAAATACTTTTGTTTTCACAAAAATTTTCTTTTAGCCTAAATTTTTTTAACTTTCACATGGGCAATAGGATGAAATGCATCCTAAAATTTGTTGGGCAATTTTTGCTGAGTACACGATATATGGTTATAAACCACTGCATGGGCGCACGGCAGGGCTCAGAAGGGAAGGAGCACCATTTCACTTTTTGAATGGAAAATTGGCTCTAAAAGTCAAATTGCGCTCCTTCCCTTCTGAGCCCGGCCGTGCGCCCAAACAGTGGTTTATGATCACATATGAGGTATCGGTGTACTCAGGAGAAATTGCCCAACAAATTTTAGGATCCATTTTATCCTGTTGTCCATGTGAAAATGAAACGTTTGAGGCTAAAAGAACATTTCTGTTGGAAAAATGAAAATGTGCATTTTTTTTTTTTTTTTTTTTTTTTCCTCTCCACGTGGCTTTAGTTCCTGTGACGCACCTGGATGTTTAATAATCTTCTTGAATGTAGTTTTGAGTAGGTTTAGGGGTCTAGTTTTTGGAACGGTGTCACTTTTGGGTGTTTCCTGTCATGTACGCCCCTCAAAGGGACTTCAAATGTGATGTGGTCACTAAAAAATGGTTTTGTAAATTTTGCTGGAAAAATGAGGAATTGCTGATGAACACTTCTAACTTCCTACCAAAAAAAATGTTTTTTTTTCCAAAGTTGTGCTGATGTGAAGTAGACATGTGGGAAATGTTATTTATTAACTATTTTGTGACACAGCTCTCTGGTTTAGCAGAATAAAAATTTGAAAATTGTGAAATTAAATTTTTGCCAAATTTTTGATTGTTTTTTTCAAGTTTATTTGTGGAAAAAAAAATATCTCAGAATCGCTAGGATCCGTTGAAGCGTTCCAGAGTTATTACAAAGTTGCTTAATTCCATGTGTACTATTAACTCTAAGGTTAACCATTGTTTTAAATTAAAGAGTGTGTTACTATATTTTAATAACATCGGTTTTATACTTGGCAGATGACTGTTCCAGGGGCTCCGAGGGACGTCTGATATCTGTGAATTTTCAAGCAAATGATTGGAGTATCACGCAAGATATTACACAGCGTGCTGACATGTCAGATCTACCCCCAACCCTTCACAGCAAAGATCAATCATTTGATGATTTTAATGAAGCATTATCTCCAAACTCATCCCAGACTCTGAAACAAAATAAAAGCTACAGAAGAAGCGATGAAGATAAAAGAGCTCCTACAAAGAATAAGTCGTATTCATGTTCAGAATGTGGGAAATGTTTCACACGTAAAGAAAATTTTGTTTATCATGAGAGATCTCACACGGGAGAGAAGCCATATTCATGTTCAGAATGTGGGAAATGTTTTACAAAGAAATCATCTCTTGTTAAACATGAGAGAATTCACACAGGAGAGAAGCCATATTCATGTTCAGAATGTGGGAAATGTTTTGCACGTAAACCGCATCTTCTTATGCATAAGAGAATTCACACAGGAGAGAAGCCATATTCATGTTCAGAATGTGGGAAATGTTTTTCACAGAAACCAGTGCTTGTTAAACATGAGAGAATTCACACAGGAGAAAAGCCATATTCATGTTCAGAATGTGGGAAATGTTTTACGCGTAAATCAGCTCTTGTTAAACATGAGAGAATTCACACAGGAGAAAAGCCATATTCATGTTCAGAATGTGAGAAATGTTTTACAAAGAAATCATCTCTTGTTGAACATGAGAGAGTTCACACAGGGGTGAAGCCATATTCATGTTTAGAATGTGGAAAAAGTTTTATTCGAAAATTGTCTCTTATTGAACATCAGAGTTATCACATAGGAGAGAAGCCATATTCATGTGCAGAATGTGGGAAAGGTTTTACACATCAATCAACTCTTGCTAAACATAAGAGAACTCACACAGGAAAGAAGCCATATGCATGTTTAGAATGTGAGAAATGTTTTGCTTTGAAATCAGATCTTGTTAGACATCGGAGCATTCACACAGGACAGAAGCCATATTCATGTTTAGAATGTGGGAAAGGTTATTATAAAAAATCATCTCTTATTGCACATCAAGGTCATCACATAGGAGAGAAGCCATATTCATGTTCAGAGTGTGGGAAAGGTTTTTCTTATAAATCAAGTCTTGATGACCATACGAGAATTCACACAGGGGAGAAGCCATATTCATGTTCCAAGTGTGGGAAAGGTTTTATACATAAAAAAGCTCTTGTTAGACATGAGAGCAATCACACAGGGGAGAAGCCATATTCATGTGCAGAATGTGGGAAATGTTTTATGGTGAAATCTGAACTTGTTGAACATGAGAGAATTCACACAGGAGAGAAGCCATATTCATGTGCAGAATGTGGGAAATGTTTTACACAGAAATCAACTCTTGCTATACATGAGAAAAGTCACATAGGGGAAAAGCGATTTTCATGTTCAGAATGTGGGAAATGTTTTCTTCATAAATCATCTCTTATTTACCATCAAAGTAATCACACAGGAGATAAGCCATATTCATGTTCAGAATGTGAGAAATGTTATGCTTTGAAATCAGATCTTGTTAGACATCGGAGAATTCACACAGGAGAGAAGCCATATTCATGTTCAGAATGTGGAAAAGGCTTTAGACAAAAATCAGCTCTTCTTACACATGAGATGACTCACACAGGAGAGAAGCCATATTCATGTGCAGAATGTGGCAAATGTTTTTCTTATAAATCCGTTCTTGTTACACATGAGAAAATTCACAGAGAGAAGCCATATTCATGTGCAGAATGTGGGAAAGGTTTTATTCGTAAAGAAGAGCTTGTTAGACATGAGAGAACTCACACAGGGGAGAAGCCATATTCATGTTCAGAATGTGGGAAAGGTTGTATAGATAAACCAGCTCTTGTTCGACATCAGAGAACTCACAAACGGGAGAATCCATTTTCTTGTTAAGAATAAGGGAAATGTTTTATACAGAAATCAGAACTTGTTACACAAGAGAGAATTCACACAGGAGAGAAGCCATATTCACGTTATGACTGTGCAGAATGTTTCACTAATAAATCAGCTCTTTACCAGCATAAGGGAACTCGCACAGAGAAGACATTTATAGACCTATTAGGTCTCTTTGGTCCTATCACCTTCCTGAAGGTGCTCCTGCTCTTAAACCCTTTGGATATAAGCTGACCATCATAGTACCATCGTGGCGGCCATTATGATAACTTTCAATATGGGGAACGTGCCTCCATTGTCATTATTCTGTTTTCCGCTCGTAGTTCGAATATCTCTTTTGTTGTGGCTCCACACCGGTAATAATCTACCACAGGCAGGAGGTGGTGGCGCCTCTTCTCATGTACAGAAGTCTCATTCATCTCATGTGACCCTCCAGGCGGCAGATACATTAATCACATTTTACTTTCTCACAATTGATAACTGTTCTTGTGAAATCTCGTTCCTGTGTCTGAAAACTGACAATTTCTGTTTGCTTTTCTGGGTTCTGCTCTTCTGTCTTTATCATTATTGATTATGTTCACATTAGATTTAATGTTTCCTTCCTGATGCTTTTTGTTACTCTTTGTTGCTTGCAGAAGATACCAATACTATATATCTTATATATTTTAAATCTTGTAGCCACTTACTAACAATAAATGAAGCTTTACTACCACACACTGGTTTGAATCACCTTTATTAGATGTGGTCACAGCCTGGATCTTCTGTCCCGCTAGTGGAGATTATGGTTGATCAGAGTTGGACGTCTCTTCTAGTTGGTCAGGCATGTGTACCTGAGATAGGTATAGCAACAGAAAAATTACCACATTAACAATTAGCAAATCTATATTAGATAAACTTAAAAATACCTTAATAACACCACAAAACTATACATATAAAGAGGGGGAACAAGAGGATCCCCTGAAAAATGGGGTATGAAAGGGAGAAGGCAACTACAATATTCCAGTAAGACCCTAATACCCAGTTGTGTTTTGCTGAGTCACAGAGGTTGTCACTCTAAAATTGTATAATACTGCCCCCACTCAATGTAGGCTAAGGTCTAATAAGGCACCTAAAAGATCAAAAATAACAATAGGTAAATTCTTGGCTTATTGATAATGATCTGGTAATAACAAACAGGTGCCCATAGTGTATAATTGTATTATAAATGTCTTATTAACCACAATACACTAAATGTTTTAAAAAGGCAACAATCTGAATACTATAAAGCATGTGCTGCGACAAGAATTGTATTATATAAAAAAATAATCGTTATATAGCGCCAATATATTCCGCAGCGCTTAGCAAATCAGATTCATTAATAAACAGTCATAAGAAACATTTTTGGAAAACACAATAATTAATGATGACCCTGCTCGCCAGAGCTTACAATGTACAATAAGGTGGGGGGGGGACACAAAGTACAGGGGATAATTTACAATCATGGTCCAGCCATTTTGAGGTTGTGGAATAGATGAGAGCAGAGTTAGTGACCACCAGCCGGTCTGTGTAGAGCTTTTGGGTCTGATTGAGATTGACAGATAGTGAATAACCTACTTCCCTGAACATATGTTTGAATTATTTTGATTAGGGAGAATGATAGCCTGCCCTAAAAAGATGTGTTTTTAGGGAGCACCTGAAGCTATGTAAGTTGTAGGTAGTCCTGATTTCTTGGGGGTAAAGCAGGGGTTCCCAACCTTTTTTGCACCAGGGACCGGCTTCATGTGAAACAATTTTTCTCTCATCGCCTTCCACGACAGCATCGGAGGATGTCGTCCACGCCCTATTGGGGGACAAGAAGACAGAGAGGTTAAAAGCCCCTCCCCTTCCTCAGTACTTCAGTGTCTTCCTGTCCCCCTTGAGGCATGGAGAGGTCCCAATGCTGTCAGGCCGGCAGCGGCAGCATTGGGGTGTACTTACAGCCGGGCCAGGAATGGACGTCAGGGGCGGCCTCCTCCTCCTTCTCGGGGCTCCCGTGGTGGGACCATCCGGCCTTCCTGCGTCCTACGGGGCAAAGCAGGTTGTGTATTTTTTTAATTTTTTTTTTAAACCAGTGGGTTTTTATTGGACTTTAACAGCATAAAATATACAAATAAGGCCGGTAGACCAGCAACTTCGTAACAAGTATTAACAAATACAAATACAATAACAGGGAAAAGGGGAGGAGGGGAAGGAAAGTAGGTGGAAGGAGGGGGATAGGATGGGTCAAAAGCACCGCAGTACATAGCAAGGTATATATAACATTTTGGAGTAGATGAGGAGGGCCTTAATGACTACAGGCAAAACAATTACTCAAAATATGACCAATTCAATATTATAATAAGATTTGTACTGCATTAAATTGAGACGTGACCCATGGGTCCCACCATTGGAGTACGTTCAGCTTTTTCGTCAAAGTGTGTGAAAGGGTTAGCTCATGTTGGAAATGAGTATTAAGTCGTGAGATCAACTCTGGTTTGGATGGGAATTCAGGCAACTTCCAATATGCTGAGATTCATAGCTTAGAAGCTATCAACACATTGGTAAAAATAGGTCTCAGAGGCAGGGCAATAGCCTCCAAGCCTATGCCCAAAAGAGCCATCTGTGGTGTCAGAGTTACAGGGACACCCCCCAATTCCAATAGTCGTTCCACAATATCCCAAAAACGGCTAATACCTGAACACTCCCACCACACGTGGGGGACATTCCCGATTTGAAGGCATCCCTTCCAACAGAGGGGAGAATTTCGAGGGTTTGTGGGGTGAAATCTGGCTATCTTCTCAGGGGTAAGGTACCAATTTAGTTGAATCTTTTCGGACTGTTCCAAATGATTAATGCATGAGGAATATTTTGAGGTGTGTGTAGATGCTGCATGCCAGTCATCTAGCGATGCGTTAAAGGCGAGAAAGTTTTCCCACCTTAACATATAAGGAAGTTTAGTCTGTTCGTCAGGTTCAACCAGAGCTTTGTAAAAGATAGAAACCCCATGTTTAGGCGATGGGCCAGATTTGAGAAAGTTTTGTAACGCTATATTTATAGTATCAAAGTCAACAGCAGGCCAGTGTACAGTGGTCAAAAAATGTCGCAGTTGGAGGTATCTGAAGAAGGTTGAGTTGGAAAGAACGAAGTCTGAGACCAAAGAGGAAAATAGTCGCAAATGGTTTCTGTCATCCAGTAATTCTGATATATACACTATGCCCCGTGTCCTCCAATCTCGCAGGGATAAGAAGTCTACAGAGTGTTCAGCAGCTGAGAGCGTGATATAACGATATAGAAAAGTGAGATGGGTCCTTCCCAACCGAGACCAGACCCTCAAGAGGGCTGTCATTGTTCCTAAATAGTGAGGGAGAGGCCTGAGCTGCAAAAGACCCACCTCCAATAATAATCTAGAGGAACGGCAGGGGGAGTGGTGTAGCTCTATTTGCATCCACCGGGAGGTGGGGGTGCAGGACCACCAAGCCCCGGCCGTCTCCAATATAGAAGCCTCATGATAGGCCGAGATGTTGTGAACTCCCATGCCCCCTTTACGTACGGGAGGAAAAGGATCCTCCTAGCTATCCCGGGAGGCCTGTGATTCCAGCAGGCCGTGTATTGGAGCGCCGGAGGCCTGTTCAGCTCTCCGGCGTCTCCCTCCTCCAGCTGCGGTCCCTGGGGCATGCAGCAGAGGTGCCGCAGAGGCACTTCGGGTTCCGGGATGGCACTTCCGGTTTTGGGCGGCACTTCCGGTTCCAGGCGGTGGCAGGCTGGGTGCGGCACCAGGGAACCCAGCAGGCCTCTTGCGTGCTACTGCCCACGGCCGGTGACCAGGAGGAGGGAGGGAACAAGTGTTCCTCGTTGGGGGCACGGTACTTCTGGATAAGTACCCGCCAGAAGCTACACCCAGGTAAGGCTGATCCCTGAAGACATGGAGGGTGATAGGCTTCCACCTCTGCTTCTGCAGAGCCCAGCGTTCCCCAGCTCATGTAAGTGGTTCTGGAGGTGGTCACTAGGGGTAGAGTTATTTAGGCCTGCACTCACACTGGGACCCCCTTCTCTTCCCTTTTTTTCTATAGGGAGACAAGGGCCCGCCTGTGAAAGGGAGCAAAACCCGTTCAGGAAATGTGGCATCTGCGGCACGAAATTTCCCTCTTCCTACAAAAAGAATTTGTGTCAGCCATGTACTGACAGTGTTGTCAGGGAGGAATCCCCGTCCCTGCTTGAGCTCCAATCCATGGTTAGACATGAAGTTCAAGCGGTTAGGGAAGAGGTGCAGGCTTCTATCTCGGCACTGCCATTTTTTGCTGCAGCATCCAGGCCTTCCCCTCCAAAAGAGAGGAAGCTCCAGAATTGTGACTCTGTGGAGGGGAGGCTGCCCAGAGCTCAGCATCAGAGGGCGGCGAGAATATTGCCTCTGTCCAGGCACGAGAATCTGGACACTACTTTTTTTCCACAGAGACCATGGGTGAATTGGTGGACACTGTCCGTAGTACCATGGGGTAGAAGTGGTGGAATCCCCTTCTTCTGTGCTGGACGAAAAGTTCAGAGGCCTGAAGGCTAAGCGGCAGTTGGGCCTCCCTGTCCATGAGGTCATCAGGGTTCTCATCCGCCTGGAGTGGGAGTCTCCAGAAAATCGGCTGATCACCCCATCCGAGTTGGGACGGAGGGTTCCTTTGGAGGGTGATGACTTTGTCTGGGAGGTCCCGAAGGTGGACATCCAGGTGGCCAGGGTAGCAAAAAAGTCTGCGTTCCCTTTTGAAGATTCCTCCCGGTTGAAGGACCCCCTCGATCGTAGGAGGGAGCGTGTCCTCCAAATATCCTGGGAGGCGGCAGCTATGTCTTTAAAGGTGAACAGGTCCTCTACATGTGTGGCCAGTTCTCTCTTTAAGTGAATCACCCTGCTGGAAGAATTCATCCTGCAGGGTACTCCCAGGGTGGAGCTTTGGACTCCATTCCACTTCTGAGATGTGCTATGGGCTTCCTGGCCGATGCCTCTGTTGAGTCGTTCCGCATTGGCGCCAGGTGCGCAGTGTTGGCTAACACAGCTTGCAAGGCAGTGTGGCTTAAACTGTGGAATGGGGATGTCATGTCTAAGCTCAAGCTGTGTGGCCTCCCCTTTAAGGGGTCTTATGTCTTTGGTCCAGCGTTGGATGACTTCCTGGAAAAGGTGTCAGACCGGAAACAGTGTCTCCCGAATCAGATGCCCTTTCGGAGGCAGTGCTTTCGGCCTGAGCGCAACCAACCCTCCCAGTATACAGGGATGGGTAAGTCTGGTCGCTGGGCCTACCAGAAAGGGGACAAGACCTGTAATATCTTGCTCCCCCAGCAGCGGCATCACCAGCCGCCCCCTAAACAATGCCGCCTTCCCCATTGCCGGGCGGCTCATGCGGTTTCTTCCACGGTGGCAAGCAATCTCCTCGTGCCCTTGGATCCTCTCGACCATTCGGGAGGGTCTGCGCTTGGAATTCGAGAGCCAGCCCCTCCGTGTCTTCAAGTCACCTCCCTCCTCAGGGGGACTCTCACATGCTTTTTTTGTCAGGTCTGCAAGACCTGTTGGATTCGGGTGTGGTGGTCCCTGGCTCCTCCTGGAGAGGAGGGCCAGGGGCTCTCCTCCAGGTTGTCTGTGGACCTCCAGGACGCGTATTATAATGTCCCCATTTACCCGTCCCACAAGCGCTTTCTGCGATGCGCGATCTCTGGGGCAGGCGGGACGTTCCATTATCAGTTCAATGTGCTGCCCTTCGGGATTTCGTCGGCCCCCAGAATTTTTACCAAACTCATGGGGGAAGTGATCGCGTTCCTCCAGACTCAGGGGATATGTGTGATTCCCTATTTAGACGACTTGTTGATGGTGGTTCCTTCGGCAGAGGTTCTGCACACACAGGTCTCCAAAATGTTGGAGATTCTTAAGTCCCTGGGGTGGGTGCCCAATCTTCGGAAATCAGAACTGGTGCCAGCAACCCGTCGTCAGTTTTTGGGAGTCTTTCTGGACTCTTTCAGACAGACTCGTTCCTTCCTGCGGCACATCGGCTTCTGCTCCACTGGAAACTGACCCCCTTCCGGGCCCTCCTTGCGGGAAGCACTGTCCCTGTTAGGGTCTATGACGGCCTGCATTCAGTCGGTAGCATGGGCTCCGGCTCATTCCCGACTGCTCCAGGAACACATACTGAGTTCCTGGGACAGACATCAGGATTCGGCGGGTCGGACCCTGGGGCGGGTGGTAGCCTCGCTTTCCTGGTGGCCTGGCTGCAGGCTCCTGTGACCTCCGTTTCCACAGATGCCAGCGGTTCCGGTTGGGGCGCGATGGTGGATCGCACTCCGTTTCAGGGGATTTGGAGTCGCTCAGTCAGTCGTCAGTCTTCAAACTTCTGGGAACTTCTGGCGGTGGAGGAGGCGCTTTATGCTGCAGCTCACGTTCTCCGAGGTCATCATGTCAAGGTCCTGTCAGACAACGTGACTACAGTTGTCTTCTTGCGGCACCAAGGTGGTACTCGAGGCTTACACTTGCAGGTGCTCGCAAGACGAATCTTTTCGTGGGCAGAACGCCATCTTCTCTCCTTATTGGCAGTACATCTGAAGGGAACGGACAATGTACAGGCAAATTTCTTGAGCCACACGGAGGTCCCCCCAGGAGACTGGAGCCTCCATCCGGAAGTATTTCACTCTCCTACGGACAGGTGGGGAGTCCCTTCAATCGTCCTGTTTGCTTCAGGCTCGAATGCAAACATGCCGAACTTTTTCTCCCTGACGTGGTCGGACCATCCTCTGGGGCTGGACACCTTTGCCCATCCCTGGGACTTCCGGTTGGTGTATGCATTTCCTCCAATCCCGCTACTTCCCAAGACGTTGCAAAAGATTCGGGCAGAGGGGGTGACGGCTATCCTGGTGGCTCCCCTGTGGCCCAAGCGGGTGTGGTACAGCGCCATCCGAGATCTGTGCCTGGAGGGACTGATTATGTTGCCCCACAAACTCGACCTACGGCCCCAGGGTTTTCTGTTTCACCCGGACCCTCAGTGGCTCAATCTGGCGGCCTGGCTGTTGACGCCGAGATCCTGAGGACCAAGGGTCTCTCCAAGGCAGTGATCCGCACGCTTCAGTAGAGCAGGAAGCCTGTGACGAATGCTATTTACAGGAAGGTCTGGAAATGGTTCCTGTCCTGGTGTGCTCCTTCCATCCCGGACATACGTCATCCTAATGTGGCCCAACCCTTGGATTTTTTGCAGGGTAGCTTGGGGTTGGGGCTTCGGCCGAGCACTCTTAAAGTCCAGGTGTCTGCGCTTGAGGCTGTTTTTGACCAGGACCTTGCTTCCCATCGATGGATCAAGCGGTTTTTACTTCTGCTTGTAGGCTGCGTCCCCGGATTCAGCCTTCTGTCCCTCCCTGGGATTTGAACCTTGTTCTCCAGGGGCTTTCTCGCAGTCCCTTTGAACCCTTGTCTGCTGCATCCCTTCCGTCTCTCTCTCACAAGGCGGCGTTTTTGGTGGCCATCACTTCTGCTCGCAGAGTTGGAGTACTGCAGGCGCTCTCTGTCCGGGCTCCGTACCTCGTGGTGTCCGATGCTCGCATTACGCTTCGGTTGGATCCATCTTTTCTTCTGAAAGTTGTGTCGGATTTCCATCGGTCCCAGGAAGTGGTTCTGCCTTCGCTTTGTCAATCTCCTGCTAATGCGGCTGAGGTCGTGTTTCACTCCTTGGATGTTCGTCGACTGTCCTCCACTACCTCCGAGAGACTGCTTCCTGGAGGTTTGATCAGAACCTGTTTGTTCAGCATTGTGGGAAAAATAAAGAGAAGAATGCTTCCAAGGCTACCATCGCTTCCTGGATCAAGAAGGCGATCTGTGAGGCCTACGTTGCTCAGAACCTTGCTCCTCCGATGGGGTTGAAGGCTCATTCAACTCAGGCTGCTTCTACATCCTGGGCGGAGCAGGGCTGGAGCTTCATCGGAGCAGATATGCTGAGTGGCTACGTGGTCGTCCCTCAACACTTTTTCTCGCCACTATAGGTTAGATCTGTCCTTCAGTCGAGATCTGTCCTTTGGTAGGAAAGTCCTACAGGCAATTGTATCGGTGGTATTCCTCCAATGCTGTCGTGGAAGGCGATGGGAGAAAACTGAATTAGTCCTTACCGGTAATTCCTTTTCTTGGAGCCTTCCACGACAGCATCAGTTCCCCCCCTTGTTGGTGTTTGGATCCGGTTTATATCAGGTAATCCATGGCTAAGGGTGATCTTGGTAAACACTGGAGTACTGAGGAAGGGGAGGGGCTTGTAACCTCTCTGTGTTCCTGTCCCCCAATAGGGCGTGGACGACATCCTCCAATGCTGTCGTGGAAGGCTCCAAGAAAAGGAATTACCAGTAAGGACTAATTCAGTTTTCCGTGGCCTGGTGGGGGTTGGATCTTTGGTCATATGGGGTGGGGCTATGGAGAAGGGGTGGAGTTTAGTACCCTGTTTTCCCGACAGATGCGTTGCATCCTATTTTCAGGGATGTCTTATTTTTCCATCCCCTTGCAGCCCCCAATATGGTATCCCCATCATTCTCTTGCAGCCCCCATCATCCCCTTGCAGTGCACAATACTGTATCCCCCATCATAATCCCCTTGTAGCCCCCATCCTCCTCCTCCAGCCACAAGCCTCCTCTTTCAGCCCCCAGACTCCTCTTCTAGTCCCCAGCCTCCTCATCCAGCCCTTAGCCTCCTCTTACAGCCCACATCAGCTCTATGTCACACACACAGTTTGGTCACAGCCCCCCCTACCCCACCTGCTGCATTATGTCCCCTCTCTGTTCTTTTCCTCAGCTCTCTTAATAGAAGTACATGAGAAGCCATTGGCGAATCACAGTGCAGCAGCCGGGCCAATCACAGTGCAGAAGCCACTAGCCAATCAGGGCCCAGCTTCTGCACTGTGATTGGCTCAACTGCTGCACTGAGATTTGCCGATAGCTTCTCATGTACTTCTATTCACAGCTGAGGAAATAACAGAGAGGGGATGTAATGTTGCAGGTGCGGGGGGGCGGTGACATGAATCAGGGAGCTGTCTCTCTGAGCCGCCGCAGAGCACACTGTGTAGTGCTGGTGTGCGGCGGCGCAGACCGGCACACAGACCTCCGCAGCCCGGTGGTTGGAGACTCCTGGGGTAGAGCATTCCAGAGAATTAGTGCAGCTCGAGAGAAGTCTTGGAACTGGGAATTGGATGTTCGGATTGGTGTAGATGTTAGTCTAAAGTCACTGCCAGAGCGAATAGAACAGGTGGGGTGATAGACAGAGATGAAGGTAAAGAGGTAGGGAGGTGCTGCACTGTGAAGAGCTTTGTGGGTGAGAACAAGCAGTATGAATTAAATCCTATAGTGTACAGGCAGCCAGTGCAATGACTGGCACAGAGCAGAAGCTTTTGAGTAACGGTTAGCCAGATAGGTGACCCTGGCTGCTGAATTAAGGATGGACTGGAGAGGGGAAGGTCTAGTGAGGGGGATGCTAATTAATAGAGTTGCAATAATCAAGGCAGGAGTGGATCAGGGCCACTTATGGTTTTAGTTTCCATGGTGAGGATGGGACCTATTCTAGAGATGTTCTTCAGGTGCAAGTGGTAAGAGCGGGTGAGAGATTGTATATAGGAAGTGAATGAAAGATCAGCATCAAACGTAACACCCAGCCATCGAGTCGGCTGCCTAGGTGCACTAAGACTACAAATAATCATAAATAAATAAACTTTAGTTTAAAGGGAACCTGTCAGGTCGCTCTACCCCAGTATCCTATCACTAACTGTCCCTGCACTTTGTTGATTCCCAACCACCATCCCTGTCTGAGCTAAAGAGGCCCTATGAAGATTAAGAAAAATGACTTATAACTTACATATAGTCTCCATGTAGGATACTGGAAAGATGGGCTCCATTCTCCACTCCTCGCTGTCTCCTAGCACGTCCTGCTCGGCGTCCTCGCTCCTTGTGCTGTGACACCTCATTTTTTAAATTCCTGCCTCCCTTCCTAATGTAATACCTGGGCCGGAACGTCATATCCAACCCGATGCATTGTGGTCCCACGTGATTGTCCCGGCTTTAATATGCACGTTGCGCATGCGCCGGAGCCAGTCCGATCATGTGATTAGGCCCACAATGTACCAGGCTGATCACGTGATTAGGCCCACAATGCACCAGGGAATGAAAAAAACTACAAGGTATACTTCACCAGGCATCAAGCTAAGATTTGAGCTTCAACAGCAACTCCAACACAGGACCGGTATGCAAGAGTCACGCAAATGCTATAGTGGCATCCAGGAATGTTCTGAGCCATACTTAAAGGGTGAAGGTGCAGTGAAGTGCACTGAAATGAAATAGACCTGAAATTGACCGGAATTGACTGAGATAGAATGGAAGGTACTGTCAGATAGCCATTCAAACAATGTCTATTACTCTATCCTTTACTAATCATTACCATGTCTTTAACTGCACTGTTTGTGCTTCTATGTTCCATCACCACCAACTTGTATCACCCCATCCCCCCTCCAGCACCACTCATCCACATCAGCCCCTCTCTCCTGCCCTCCCCTATGTACAGCTCCCATGCCATCTTCAGTTTACTGAAGATTCTCAGCCCACTATATTCTAACATTTGTCATAATAAACCAAGTCCAAAATCTACAAACTATCTGCTCTTCCTCTTTTTGCGGCTGCTCCTGTCAGGTGATATCTCTCCCAACCCTGGTCCGCCCTCCAACCTCAACTCCTCTCCCACCACACATAGAAACCCCACTAACCTCATTACCATCACTTGCACTCCTTCATCCCCCTCTTTTAACTGCGCTCTCTGGAATCCACGATCTGCATGCAACAAACTTCCTTTCATTCACAATTACTTCCTTACCAACTCTCTAAACCTGCTGGCCCTCACAGAAACCTGGATCCAGGATTCAGACACTGGTTCCCCGGCTGCTATTTCTCACGGCAGCCTACACTTCTCTCACTCCCCTAGACCTGGTAACAGACGTGGCGGTGGAGTTGGCCTCCTCCTGTCCCCACAATGTACTTTCCAGGTCATTCCTCCAGCCCCATCACTCTCATTCCCTTCTTTTGAGGTCCATACCATTAGGCTATTCCATCCCCTCCACCTCAAAGTAGCAGTGGTATACCGCCCCCAGGGTCACCCACCCAGTTCCTCAACCATTTCTCTGCTTGGCTCCCGCATTTCATGTCCTCAGATTTTCCAACCCTCATTCTGGGAGACTTTAACATTCCCATAAACAGCCCCATCTCCCCATCTGCATCCCAGCTCCTATCTCTAACTACCTCTCTTGGCCTATCACAGCTCTCAACCTCTGAGACGCACGAAAACGGTAACACCCTTGACCTGGTCTTTACCCGGCTCTGCTCATCCTCCCCCTTGGATAACTCACCTTTACTCTCTGACCACAACATTCTCTCCTTCTCACTCACTAACCCTCGGCCAACACAGCCCAATCCTACCTATCACACATCCAGAAATCTACAGGCCATTAACCCTCAAGCACTCACAGACTCCCTCATCTCATCTCTGTCCCCAATCTCTTCAATCTCCTGTCCAGATCAGGCAGTAAATCACTACAACGACTCTCTCAGAAGCTCCCTGGACCAAGTAGCGCCCCTCACCCTCAGAACCTCTAAACAGAGAACAAAACAGCCCTGGCTCACACCACAAACTCGATTCCTCCAGCGATGCTCTAGGAGTGCTGAACGTCTATGGAGGAAAACTCGCTCACCAGGGGACTTTATCCACTATAAATTCATGCTAAAAACCTACAACTCTGCCCTTCACCTTGCCAAACAGACCTACTTCACCACCCTGGTCTCCTCACTATCCAACAATCCAAAAAAACTCTGACACCTTTCACTCTCTCCTCAGTCCTAAAGTGCAGGCCCCCATCACTGACCTCTGTGCTGATGACTTGGCTTCCTACTTCATGGAGAAAATACACAACATCTGCCAGGAAATCAGCTCTCAGCCTCCAAGCGCTGCCACCCCCATTCTTCCCCACATCTCCTCCGGTTCACTCTCCACATTCGACCCAGTCACAGAAGAAGAAGTCTCCAGGCTCCTTTCTTCCTCTCGTCCCACCACATGCACTACTGATCCCATTCCCTCACACCTGCTCCAATACCTCTCTCCAGTCGTCACCATTCATCTAACCAAAATCTTCAATCTCTCCCTCTCTTCTGGTATCTTCCCCTCCTCCTTCAAACACTCGATCATTACTCCAGTATTAAAGAAAACCACTCTCGACCCAACCTGCAGAAATAACTACAGACCAGTCTCCAATCTCCCCTTCATCTGTAAACTCTTGGAGCGCCTGGTCTATTCCCGCCTCACCCGTTACCTCTCCGCTCACTCTCTCCTAGATCCATTACAGTCTGGTTTCCACCCCCTTCACTCTACAGAAACCACCCTCATCAAAGTGACCAATGACCTTCTGACAGCAGAACGTAATGGTAACCACTCTCTGCTTATTCTCCTTGATCTCTCTGCAGCTTTTGACACTGTTGACCACCATCTCCTACTCTCTATGCTGTACTCCATTGGCATAAAGGACACTGCTCTCTCCTGGCTCTCCTCCTATCTTTCTGACCGCTCTTTCAGTGTATCTTTTGCTGGCTCCACTTCTTCCCCTCTTCCCCTCACTATTGGGGTCCCTCAGGGTTCAGTCCTTGGCCCACTCCTCTTCTCTCTCTACACGGCCCCGATTGGACAGACCACCAGCAGATTTGGCTTTCAGTACCATCTTTATGCTGATGACACACAACTATACACTTCAGCCCCTGACCTTACCCCTGCGGTATTAAAGAACACCAATGACTGTCTAGCTGCAGTTTCCAATATCATGTCCACTCTCTATTTGAAACTAAACCTTTCCAAAACTGAACTTCTTCTGCTCCCCCCATCCACTAAACCTCCCTAAATCGGACATCTCTCTCTCAGTCTGCAGCACCACGATAACGCCTAGGCAGCAGGCTCGTTGTCTGGGTGTTATGTTTGACACCGATCTCTCCTTCTCCTCCCACACACAATGTCTCGTCCGCTCCTGTCGCTTACACCTGAAGAATATCTCTAGAGTCCGCCCCTTTCTCACCCTGGAAACAACAAAAACCCTCACCGTGGCCCTAATCCATTCCCGCCTTGACAATTGCAATTCTCTATTAAGCGGCCTCCCCCTCACCAGACTTTCTCCTCTCCAGTCCATCCTTAATGCAGCAGCCAGGATCACCCATCTGGCCAATCGTTACTCAGATGCCTCTGCTCTGTGCCAGTCATTGCACTGGCTGCCCGTATACTACAGGACCAAATTCAAATTGCTTGTTCTCACCCATAAAGCTCTTCACAGTGCAGCGACCCCCTACATCTCCTCCCTCATCTCTGTCTATCTCCCCACCCGCTCTCTACGTTCCTCAAATGACCTTCGACTAACATCCGTACTAATCCGATCCTCCCACTCCCGGCTCCAAGACTTCTCCAGAGCTGCACCAAAACTCTGGAATGCTTTACCCCAAGAAATCAGGACTATCCACAACTTGCATGACTTCAGACGATCCCTAAAAATGCATCTTTATAAGGCGGCCTATCATACTCCCTAATAGAAGTCCATTGTACTGTAGACAGTGAATGGGCTATCCCTCTGGACATTACTCTTCTACAAACTCCACCAAACCAAAAAGGTCTACACAGACTGTATAATGACCATCCATGTAAGCTTAGTCCTATGCCCCACTTCCTCAAGATGCCTGGACCATCAGTGCAATAAACCCCTGTACCTTGTGCAACCCCTATCCCGTTGTAGATTGTAAGCTCTTTTGAGCAGGGTCACCTTCATTTCTTGCTTTATTTATTGTATTTTTTTTTACATTGATTCTATGCCTATTGTTTTGTATCCAATTATTGTACTTTATTTGTTCTCTACTCTAATTACCGTATATACTCGTGTATAAGCCGACCCGTGTATAAGCCGACCCCCCTACTTTTGCCCCAAAAATCTGGAAAAACCTATTGACTCGTGTATAAGCCGAGGGTGGACCCCTGCACAGGTATACAGCCCTCAACAGTGTGGTATACAGCAGCCCCAGAGGTATATACAGCAGCCCCAGTGGTAGTATACAGCAGCCCCAGAGGTATATACAGCCCCAGTGGTAGTATACAGCAGCCCCAGAGGTATATAGAGCCCCAGTGGTAGTATACAGCAGCCCCAGAGGTAGTATACAGCAGCCCCTGAGGTATATACAGCCCCAGTGGTAGTATACAGCAGCCCCAGTGGTAGTATCCAGCAGCCCCAGAGGTATATACAGCCCCAGTGGTAGTATACAGCAGCCCCAGAGGTATATACAGCCCCAGTGGTAGTATACAGCAGCCCCAGAGGTATATACAGCCCCAGTGTAGTATACAGCAGCCCCAGAGGTATATACAGCCCCAGTGGTAGTATACAGCAGCCCCACAGGTATATACAGCCCCAGTGGTAGTATACAGCAGCCCCACAGGTATATAGAGCCCCAGTGGTAGTATACAGCAGCCCCACAGGTATATACAGCCCCAGTGGTAGTATACAGCAGCCCCACAGGTATATAGAGCCCCAGTGGTAGTATACAGCAGCCCCACAGGTAAATACAGCCCAAGTGGTAGTATACAGCAGCCCCACAGGTAAATATAGCCCCAGTGGTAGTATACAGCAGCCCCACAGGTAAATATAGCCCCAGTGGAAGTATA
Source organism: Allobates femoralis (assembly GCA_033576535.1). Taxonomy (NCBI): domain Eukaryota; kingdom Metazoa; phylum Chordata; class Amphibia; order Anura; family Aromobatidae; genus Allobates; species Allobates femoralis. The sequence goes on from JARQOC010000013.1 coordinate 9,896,915, forward strand.
CAGCAGCCCCACAGGTAAATACAGCCCCAGTGGTAGTATACAGCAGCCCCAGAGGTAGTATACAGCAGCCCCACAGGTAAATATAGCCCCAGTGGTAGTATACATACAGCCCCACAGGTAAATATAGCCCCAGTGGTAGTATACAGCAGCCCCACATATATATGCCCCAGAGGTATATACAGGCCCCCCCATCTATATACAGGCCCCCCGCCGCAATCCTGTAAAGGAATAGATTAGTATACTTATCCATCCGCTGCAGCTGTCCCGCCGCCATCGCGATTCAGCATCTTCCGACTTCCAGCGTCTCGCGTCTTCTTCCGGTTTCCTCCTCGGTCGCACAGGCAATGACGTCATTGCCTGCGACCATCGGAAGAAGACGCGAGACGCTGGAAGTCGGAAGATGCTGAATCGCGATGGCGGGGGGCAGCTGCAGCGGATGGATAAGTATACTAACCTATTCCTTTACAGGATTGCGGCGGGGGGCTGTATATAGATGGGGGCACTGTATACTGTATACATTGTATACAGTGACTCGCGTATAAGCCGAGGGGGGGACTTTTCAGCCCAATTTTTGGGCTGAAAAACTCGGCTTATACGCGAGTATATACGGTACTTACTGTATATTTTCTGTACTCTAACCCTACATTGTAAAGCGCTGCGGAATATGTTGGCGCTATATAAATAAAGCTTTATTATTATTATTATTATTATTATTATTATCCTTCAATTGACACTAATCAAAAGGTTTAACTCCTGCAAAGCTGAATACCAGCAAACAAACCACCGCCGACCCCCTAACAGGCTGAGCAACAAAGTGGCTTAAGGCTGCATATCAGACTCCCCAGTGTGAACAGAGCCTAAAGCCGGAATGACATGACCCTAAACGAAAAGAAGCACATTAAGGTCATGGTCTGCAGGCCTTAATATTATAGAAAACTTATGGAGGAGCTGAAGCTCCGAGTTGCCAAGCGACAGCCTCAAAATCTTAATGATTTAACCCCTTCCCGACCCATGATGTTACTCAAACGTCATGAAAGGCGGTGACTTCCTAACCCATGATGTTGTGCATCGTCATGGCGGTTGCCGCGGTAACTGCCATCGGGCCCCAGTGCTCTGTGATTCCTATCACAGAGCGCCAGGGCTTGAGGTCAGAGGGGTGGATTCCCCACCCGCCCCCAAGTTTTTGGTGGTCAACTGAACAGTCAATCACCGCAATCCTCTGCCACCTATGGATGGGGCTGTGGAGCGGCTCTGATGAGAGCTGGAGCGCTGGAGGGGGTGGGCCTCGCCCACCCCTCCAGCTCAGATGAAAGCAATCTGATGGGATAATCAGTCCCATCAGAGCTGCTCCACAGCCACCTTGCACCCGCCGCCACCAGTAATGCCTCGCCAGTCCCTTTTCCTCCCCGACTCCCCTCCGACTCCTGTGCCCACCTCCCCTCCGGTGCCTGCCTCCCCTCCTGCTCCTGTGCCCGCCTTCCCTCCTGCTCTTCCCCTGTCCCTCTTTCTCCTCCCAAACACCTCCTTTTCCCATGCTCACCCCACCCCCTTCCTCCCTGGTGCTCCTCCGATCACCGCCCCCCGCCTTCTCTTCGGGCTCCTCCGCTGCTGACAGCTGAGGAGCTGCAGGACACCGGGCTGCCAGGAGGTGAGGCGAGTATGGATGGATGCTGATGGATGGATAGATGGGTAGATGGATGGGGTAGATGGATGGGGTGGATGGATGGATGTGTGAATTAATGGGTAGATGGATGGGTGGATGGAAGGGATGGATGGGTAGATGGGTGGATGTATGGGATAGATGGGTAGATGGATGGATGTGTGGATTAAAGGGTAGATGGATGGGGGGGATGGATGGGATACATAGGTGGATGGATGGGTGGAATCATGGTGCACGGTACAGCAGATCATTGCCATACAATGCACCATGACTCTGACCCCAGAGACTGCAACAAGGGATCAAGTGTCCTTTTGTTGTAGTCTGTGGGGTCACAGTGATGATGCACTGTATGGCAGATCATTGCCATACAATGCACCATGACTCTGACCCCAGAGACTACAACAAGGGATCAAGTGTCCTTTTGTTGTGGTCTGGTGTCATAGTGATGGTGCACTGTATGGCAATGATCTGCCATACAGTGCATCATCACTGTGACCCCACAGACTACAACAAGAGGACACTTGATCCCTTGTCGTAGCCTCTGGGGTCACGGTGATAGTGCACTGTATGGCAGATCATTGCCATACAGTACACCATCACTGACACCAGAGACTACAACAAGGGATCAAGTGTCCTCTTGTTGTAGTCTGTCATAGTGAAAGTGCACTCTATGGCAAGTATCTGCCATACAGTGCATCATCACTGTGACCTCAGACTACAGCAAGATTGATCCCTTGCTGCACTCTCTGGATGTAGCAGAGGTGATCGAGCGTCGTAGGACCATCGTTTTGGACTACGTCGGATAATAAAGATGGAGTCCAAATTTTGATTGTGTTTTTTTCTAATAAAAAGATTTTTCTCTGTGTGGTGTTTTTTTTTACTATTTACAAGAGATTCCTGATGGCCGGGTCTAATACTGGTCCGGCGTTATGAATCTCGGGCTTAGTGCCAGCTGCCAATAAAAAAGCTGGCATTAACCCTTTTATTACCCAGTTTGCCGCCAGCACCAGGGCAACTTAAAGAGTCTGGGTACAGCGCCAGAAAATGGCGCTTCAATGAATGCACCATTTTCTGGGGTGGCTGCGGGCTGCAATTCCCAGCATGGGGGGACCAGAGCGCTTGAGCCTCTCCATGCTGAGGATTCCAGCCCCCAGCTGCCTAGTTGTACCTAGCTGGACCAAACATATGGCAGAGCCCCATGTGTTTTTTTCCCTCAAATTAGTTCTATAAATACATTTAAAAAAATTGTTGGGCTTCGCTGTATTTTTGGTTTCCAGCCAGGTGCAACGAGGCAACTGGAGGTGGGTGGCAGTCCATAGCTGCCAAGTAGTACCTGGCTGGCAACCAAAGATATGGCGAAACCCCACATCTTTTTTTTTTTTTTTTACAAATGAAAAAAGAAAAGATGGAGCTTTACCATATTTTTGGCTACCAGCCAGGTATAACTTGGCAGCTGGGGGGCTGGAATCCTCGGCATGGAGAGACCCAAATGTTCTGGGCCCCCACTCTGAATTGCAACCCACTGCCATCCAGAAAATAGCGCATTCATTAGAGGCGCCAATTTCTGCTGCTGCATCCTTCCAGTTGCCCTGGTGCTGGTGGCATAATGTCGGGCCAATGTTAAACCCGGCCATTAGGAATTTATAGTAAATAATACACAATACTCAGAGAAAAATAATTTTATTAGAAAAAAACAAACAACTCCATCTTTATTACTTCCATATAACCCTACAAAATCCTTCATGCAGAGTCTGCAAGGAAAGAACAAGTGGCCTCTCCCTGCAGAGTCTGCAATCACACTGCCCACAGGGACTCGGTGAGTGACGTCACATGTGGCAGTCAGAAACTGCCACAGGGGAGTTGATGTCACTCACTGAGTAACCAGGGCTCCCGTAACAGTTAACTCAAAATATTGTCACTTGTGGGGTGATTCCGAGGTTTAGGCACATCAGGGGCTATCCAAACAGAACATGACACCCCAGACCATGCCATCAAAATCTGTGTTCAAAAACATCACTCTTTCCCTTCAGAGCCCTGCCGTGCGCCAAACAGTGGTTTTCTGCCACACATGAGGTACAGTGCCTTGTGAAGGTATTTGGCCCCCTTGAACTTTTCAACCTTTTGCTCCATTTCAGGCTTCAAACATAAAGATATAAAATTCTAATTTTTTTGTGAAGAATCAACAACAATTGGGACACAATCGTGAGGTGGAACCAAATTTATTGGATATTTTAAACTTTTTTAACAAAAAACTGAAAGGTGGGTCGTGCAATATTATTCACGATATGAAATAAAATGGTATGATAGTATGAGCGCTGGGAACAGATTACAAGCACTGGATCCTATAATTTATTACCTTCAAATTTAATATGAACAGTGGATGTTACAGGTCCTCACGCCACAACATGTTTCGACATAACAGATGTCTTTCTCAAGTGGATGTTTAGACCCATACTAAAAATCACCTTATAACCTTCAGAAAAGGGGTGTGTCTACTTTTGACATCCTATCTACACATGCACATAATTAGAGGTATTAACATATAACATTCCATAAATATAATGATAAAAACTTATATAAAAAACTTTATAAAAAACTTATATAAAAAACTTTATAAAAAACTATGAAAAAAAACTTTTTTAAAAAACTTTAAATAGACTAGACATTAATAAGTAGTAGTTAATAAATTAAATAAAAAAGAATCGTTCTGGATTTTTAAGATGGGCACACTATCCCCTGAAGGATTAAATCTTACTTTAGAGAACACTACTTATTAATGTCTAGTCTATTTAAATTTTTTTAAAAAGTTTTTTTTTTTTTCATAGTTTTTTTATAAATTTTTTTATAAAGTTTTTTTTATATAAGTTTTTATCATTATTTTTATGGAATGTTATATGTTAATACCTCTAATTATGTGCATGTGTAGATAGGATGTCAAAAGTAGACACACCCCTTTTCTGAAGGTTATAAGGTGATTTTTAGTATGGGTCTAAACATCCACTTGAGAAAGACATCTGTTATGTCGAAACATGTTGTGGCGTGAGGACCTGTAACATCCACTGTTCATATTAAATTTGAAGGTAATAAATTATAGGATCCAGTGCTTGTAATCTGTTCCCAGCGCTCATACTATCATACCTTTTTATTTCATATCGTGTTCAATTCCTCCCTTCGGGGAGTGTGGTTTGAGAGCAGCTCAGGAACAGAACCAGACCTACACAATAAGATCTACCTTTCTTAAGGGTTGGGAGAGCCGCTGCAGCTCCATTAGGATCAAGCTGAAGGGAACTTCATCTCTGGAATAAAGAGTCTCCGTTTGTTATTAATCTCACCATAAACGCAAAACCTAGTTGTGCAGGAAGCACAACTAGTAAAAATGAGTGAAAACATCTTTTAACAATTACCTTAGCTTGATAGATGCACAGCGTGGCGCAACAATATATATATTTTTTTTTGTGCAATATTATTCGGCCCCTTGAGTTAATACTTTGTAGCGCCTCCTTTTGCTGTGATTACAGCTGCAGGCTCTTGGGGTTTGTCTCTATCAGTTTTGCACATGGAGAGACTGAAATTCTTGCCCATTCTTCCTTGCAGAACAGCTGGAGCTCAGTGAGGTTGGATGGAGGCGTTTGTGATCAGCAGTTTTCAGCTCTTTCCACAGATTCTCCATTGGACTCAGGTCTGGACTGTGACTTGGCCATTCTAACACCTGGATACATTTATTCTTGAACCATCGCTTGCACAGCGGCTCCTTGAGATGTTGAAAACTTGGGAAATCTTTTTGTATCCAAATTCGGCTTTAACCCCTTCACCCCGGGCCTATTTTGACCCTAATGACCAGGCCATTTTTGTCAATTCTGACCAGTGTCCCTTTATGAGGTTATATCTCTGGAACGCTTCAACGGATCCTAGCGATTCTGAGATTGTTTTTTTGTGACATATTGGGCTTCATGTTAGTATTAAATCTAGGTCGATAATTTTTGCGATTATTTGAGAAAAAATCTAAAATTTGGCAAATGTATTTTTAAATTTAGCAATTTTCAAATTGTGAATTTTTATTCTGCAAAACCAGAGAAGTATGTGACACAAAATAGTTAATAAATAACATTTACCACATGTCTACTTCACATCAGCACAATTTTGGGCCCAAAAAATTTTTTGGGTAGGAAGTTATAAGGGATCAAAGTTCATCAGCAATTTTTCATTTTTCCAGCAAAATTTACAAAACCATTTTTTTTAGTGACCACATAACATTTGAAGTCCCTTTGAGGGGTGTACATGACAGAAAACACCCAAAAGTGACACCATTCCAAAAACTTCACCCCTCAAGCTACTCAAAACTACATTCAAGAAGATTATTAACCCTTCAGGTGCTTCACAGGAACTAAAGCAACATGGAAGGAAAAAATGGGCATTTTAATTTTTCCAACAAAAATGTTCTTTTAGCCTCAATTCTTTCAATTTCACATAGGCAACAGGATAAAATGGATCCTAAAAATTGTTGGGCAATTTCTCCTGAGTACACCGATACCTCATATGTGGTCATAAACCACTGCTTGGGCGCACAGCAGGGCTCAGAAGGGAAGGAGCGCACATTGACTTTTTGGAGCAAATTTTTGATTCAAAAAGTGAAATGGCGCTCCTTCCCTTCTGAGCCCTGTCGTGCGCCCAAACAGTGGTTTATGACCACATATGAGGTATCGGGGTACTCAGGAGAAATTATCCAACTATTTTTAGGATCCATTTTATCCTGTTCCCCATGTGAAAATGAAAATATTTAGGCCAAAAGAAAATTGTGAAAAAAAAAAGTACTTTTTCATTTTTACGGATCAAAAATGATGCTCACCTCCCATCTAGATAAGTTTCCTGGGGGCTCTAGTTTCCAAAATGGGGTCACTTGTGGGGGAGTTCCAATGTTTAGGCACACAGGGGCTCTACAAACGCAACATAATGTCCGCTAACAATCTGAGCTAATTTTTCAGTTAAATTGTTAGCTGTCACCATGTCGCGTTTGGAGAGCCCTTGTGTGCCTAAACATTGGAGCTCCCCCACAAGTGACCCCATTTTGGAAACTAGACCCCCCAAGGAACATATCTAGATGCACAGTGAGCACTTTGAACCCCAGGAGCTTCACAAATTGATCCGCAAAAATTAAAAAAACATTTTTTTGTGGAAAAAAAAGTACTTTCTCATTTTTACGTATCAATTTGTGAAGCGCCTGGGGGTTCAAAATGCTCACCACCCATCTAGATAAGTTCCCTGGGGGCTCTAGTTTCCAAAATGGGGTCACTTGTGGGGGAGCTCCAATGTTTAGGCACACTGGGGCTCTCTAAACGCAACATGGTGTCCGCTAACAATTTGAGCTAATTTTACGTTCTGAGAGCAAAAGCCAATCACTGACACTCTCACAGAGAGTGAGCATCTGTGATTGGCTGTGGCCGGTCAGTGCAGTGAATATTCATGTTCCATGATTTTGTTCTACCAGTCTTTTCCTCTCCCACCTTAAAAGGTGAAGAGCAAATGTCTAAGGGCATGTGCGGGTGACTCTCACATGACTCACCGCCACCAGATCTGCTGCACCCCTGACCTACAGTCTACTCCCCAATATCCTGTACTGTAAACCCGCAAGGACAGGGTCTTTTCCCCTCTGTACCAGTCTGTCAATATTAATTTGTTTACTGTAAACTATAACTTTTATGGTGCAGCGGTTGGCTGTCTTGCTGGTGTCGATGCTGGGACTTGTGGTTCCACGGCTCAGGTAAAGCATTACATGTGCTATGATGCAGGTTTGAAAGCCCGGGGGAGCATCTGTTAAACCTGGATGCCGCCTGTGGGTGTGACACACCAAACTTCAGCAGACTCCCTCCTGGTCACATGGGCTGTGACATCAGAACAGGTCCTACACACAAAAAGTGTAGAGCCTTAGGGTACCGTTACACACAGAGATATATTGCTTGCAACTCACTGGTTGCAGAGAAATCATGGACACATTGTTCCATTTGTACACGGCAACAAAATGGAACAATGTGTCCATGATTTCACTGCAACCAGTGAGTTGCAAGCAATTTATTTCTGTGTGTGTAATGGTACCCTTAGGATCAGAAGATGTTTGTCAGAGCCTCTGATAGGCAAGGAGACCTTGGGAAGCCCGGTTTATCCCGGGGCTCAGGGAGCCCAATCCTGGTCAGAGCCCAGACAGACAAGAGTCTGTGAACCTCCATGAGCAGGAGGTCTCTCACCTGGGCCTAAGGTCAGTGATTCCCTCCTATGGACAGATCGGTATATGTGTGTATTATACCGGCCAGTGGGACAGTCAGATATGGTGTGTATGTCCCGCATATGTATGAACTATGCACTACATGCACTTTATGAAGCTCTTTAATAAACTGCTGGGCTTTTACTTACTTTAAAACATGGTTGATTGGTATGAATTCCGCTGCCAGGCGTGTCCCACCAGGGTGAGCTACCTCACACTTTGTATGTAACCCCTCTCATGTACAGCACCATGCAATTAATAGTACTATATAAATAAATCATAACTGCCCCTGCCTCTCTGGACAGGAGTGAAGCTGCATAAAAACACAACCATCTCCATGCTCCTGTCTAGAGAGACACGCGCAGTTCTGGGTGAGTCATGCGAGTATTTCACATACATCTCGCATAATGTGTCTCTGGCCTTACATAGAGATGGTGCTCTGCTACTGTGCAGGGTCGCAGACACTGCGTTCTACTATAGTGATGGCCCGCAGACACCGTGCTCTACTATAGTGACTACCCGCACACACCACCCTGTACTATAGTGAAAGCACCGCAGACACCGCCCTTGACTATAGTGACAGCCCCGCAGACACCGCCCTCTATTATAGTGACAGCACACAGACACCGCCCTCTACTATAGTGACAGCCCGCACACACCTCCCTCTATTATAGTGACAGCCCGCAGGCACCGCCCTCTACTATAGTGACAGCCCGCAGACACCACCCTCTACTATAGTGACGGCCCGCAGACACCACCCTCTACTATAGTGACAGCCCGCAGACACCACCCTCTACTATAGTGACGGCACGCAGACACCACCCTGTACTATAGTGACAGCCCGCAAACACCATTCTCTACTATAGTGACGGCCCGCAGACACCGCCCTGTACTATAGTGACAGCCCGCAGACACCACCCTCTACTATAGTGACGGCCCACAGACACCGCCCTCTACTATAGTGACGGCCCGCACACACCGCCCTCTACTATAGTGACGGCCCGCACACACCGCCCTCTACTATAGTGATGGCCCGCAGACACCATTCTCTACTATAGAGATGGCCCGCATACACCGCCCTCTACTACAGTGACGGCCCGCACACACCGCCCTCTACTATAGTGACAGCCCGCATACACCGCCCTCTACTATAGTGACGGCCGCAGACACCGCGCTCTACTATAGTGACGGCCCGCACTCTACTATGAGATGGCCCGCAGACACCACCCTCTACTATAGTGACGGCCCGCAGACACCGCCCTCTACTATAGTGACGGCCCGCACACACCGCCCTCTACTATAGTGATGCCCGCACACACACCACCCTCTACTATAGTGATGCCCGCACACACCACCCTCTACTATAGTGATGCCCGCACACCACCCTCTACTATAGTGATGTCCCATAGACACCATTCTCTACTATAGTGACAGCCCGCAGACACCGCCCTCTACTATAGTGACGGCCCACAGACACAGCCCTTTACTATAGTTACAGCCCGAAGACACCGCCCTCTACTATAGTGACGGCCCGCAGACACCACCCTCTACTATAGTGACGGCCCGCAGACACCACCCTCTACTATAGTGACGGCCTGCAGAGACCGCCCTCTACTATAGTGTCGCCGCAGACACCACCCTCTACTATAGTGACGGCCCGTACACACCGCCCTCCACTATAGTGACGGCCCGCACACACCGCCCCCTACTATAGTGACGGCCCGCACACACCGCCCTCTACTATAGTCACGGCCCGCAGACACCGCCCTCTACTATAGTGACAGCCCGCACACACCGCCCTCTACTATAGTGACGGCCCGCACACAACCGCCCTCTACTATAGTGACAGCCCGCAGACACCGCCCTCTACTATAGTGACAGCCCGCAGACACCGCCCTCTACTATAGTAACAGCCCGCAGACACCGCCCTCTACTATAGTGACGGCCCACAGACACCGCCCTCTACTATAGTGACGGCCAGCAGACACCGCCCTCTACTATAGTGACAGCCCGCACACACCGCCCTCTACTATAGTGACGGCCCGCACACACCGCCCTCTACTATAGTGACAGCCCGCAGACACCGCCCTCTACTATAGTGACGGCCCGCACACACCGCCCTCTACTATAGTGACAGCCCACAGACACCGCCCTCTACTATAGTGACAGCCCGCAGACACCGCCCTCTACTATAGTGACAGCCCGCAGACACCGCCCTCTACTATAGTGACAGCCCGCAGACACACGCCCTCTACTATAGTGACAGCCCGCACACACCGCCCTCTACTATAGTGACGGCCCACAGACACCACCCTCTACTATAGTGACAGCCCGCACACACTGCCCTCTACTATAGTGACGGCCCGCACACACCGCACTGTACTATAGTGACGGCCCGCACACACCGCCCTCTACTATAGTGACAGCCCACAGACACCGCCCTCTACTATAGTGACAGCCCGCAGACACCGCCCTCTACTATAGTGACAGCTCCGCACACACCGCCCTCTACTATAGTGACAGCCCGTACACACCGCCCTCTACTATAGTGACAGCCCGCAGACACCGCCCTCTACTATAGTGACAGCCCGCAGACACCGCCCTCTACTATAGTGACGGCCCGCACACACCGCCCTCTACTATAGTGACAGCCCGCAGACACCGCCCTCTACTATAGTGATGGCCCGCACACACCGCACTCTACTATAGTGACGGCCCGCACACACCGCCCTCTACTATAGTGACAGCCCGCACACACCCGCCCTCTACTATAGTGACAGCCCGCACACACCGCCCTCTACTATAGTAACGGCCCGCACACACCGCCCTCTACTATAGTGACAGCCCGCAGACACCGCCCTCTACTATAGTGACAGCACCGCACACACCGCCCTCTACTATAGTGACGGCCCGCACACACACCGCCCTCTATTATAGTGACGGCCGGCACACACCGCCCTCTACTATAGTGACGGCCCGCACACACCGCCCTCTACTATAGTGACGGCCCGCACACACCGCCCTCTACTATAGTGACGGCCCGCACACACCGCCCTCTACTATAGTGACGGCCCGCAGACACCGCCCTCTACTATAGTGACGGCCCGCACACACCGCCCTCTACTATAGTGACGGCCCGCACACACCGCCCTCTACTATAGTCACGGCCCGCAGACACCGCCCTCTACTATAGTGACGGCCCGCACACACCGCCCTCTACTATAGTCCCCGCCCGCAGACACCGCCCTCTACTATAGTGACGGCCCGCACACACCCGCCCTCCACTATAGTGACGGCCCGCAGACACCACCCTCTACTATAGTGACGGCCCGCACACACCGCCCTCCACTATAGTGACGGCCCGCAGACACCGCCCTCTACTATAGTGACGGCCCACACACACCACCCTCTACTATAGTGACGGCCCGCACACACCGCCCTCCACTATAGTGACGGCCCGCACACATCGCCCCCTACTATAGTGACGGCCCGCACACACCGCCCTCTACTATAGTGACTACCTGCAGACACCGCCCTCTACTATAGTGACAGCTCGCACACACCGCCTCTCTACTATAGTCACGGCCCGCAGACACCGCCCTCTACTATAGTGACAGCCCGCAGACACCGCCCTCTACTATAGTGACTGCCCGCACACACCGCCCTCTACTATAGTGACGGCCCGCACACACCGCCTCTTACTATAGTGACGGCCTGCATACACTGCCCTCTACTATAGTGACAGCCCGCAGACACCGCCCTCTACTACAGTGACGGCCGGCTGACACCGCCCTCTACTATAGTGACGGCCCGCACACACCGCCCTCTACTATAGTGACGGCCTGCATACACTGCCCTCTACTATAGTGACAGCCCGCACACACACCGCCCTCTGCTACAGTGACGGCCCGCGCACACCGCCCTCTACTACAGTGACGGCCGGCTGACACCGCCCTCTGCTACAGTGACGGCCCGCAGACACCGCCCTCTACTACAGTGACGGGCCGCACACACCCGCGCTCTAGTACAGTGACGGCCCGCACACACCGCCCTCTACTATAGTGACGGCCCGCACACACCGCCCTCTACTATAGTGACGGCCTGCATACACTGCCCTCTACTATAGTGATAGCCCGCAGACACCGCCCTCTACTATAGTGATGGCCCGCAGACACCGCCCTCTACTATAGTCACGGCCCGCACACACCACCCTCTACTATAGTGACGGCCCACATACACCGCCCTCTACTATAGTGACGGCCCACAGACACCGCCCTCTACTATAGTGACTGCCCGCACACACCGCCCTCCACTATAGTCACGGCCCGCAGACACCGCCCTCTACTATAGTGACGGCCCGCACACACCACCCTCTACTATAGTCACGGCCCGCAGACACCGCCCTCTACTATAGTGACATCCCGCCACACACCGCCCTCTACTATAGTGACGGCCCGCACACACCACCCTCTACTATAGTGACATCCCGCACACACCGCCCTCTACTATAGTGACGGCCCGCAGACACCGCCCTCTACTATAGTGACGGCCCGCACACACCGCCCTCTACTATAGTGACGGCCCGCACACACCGCCCTCTACTATAGTGACATCCCGCACACACCGCCCTCTACTATAGTGACGGCCCGCACACACCACCCTCTACTATAGTCACGGCCCGCAGATACCGCCCTCTACTATAGTGACAGCCCGCACACACCGCCCTCTACTATAGTGACATGCCGCACACACCGCCCTATGTAAGTACCAGCACCCCCTCCTTTCAGCCCTACCCCCTCCCTGCAAAACCTTGTAAGTTCCACCACCGCCTACCTGCAGCCCCATGTAAGTATCACTATCCCTTTTCCTACAGCCTCATGTATCACCACCCCCACCTGCAGACCCATGTAAATACCACCATCCCCTCTCTTCAGCCCCATGTAATTGCCACTACCCTCCCTGCAGCCCATGTAAGTATCACTACTTCCTCCTTGCAGCCCCAAGTGCCACCACCCTCCCTGCAGCCCCATGTAAGTGCCATCACTCTGCCTGCAGCCTCAAGTAAATACCACCCCCTCGTAATTCCCACCACTCCTCCGTGCATCCCCATGTAAGTACCACCACTGCACGTGCCATCATTCCGCCTGCAGCCCCATGTAAGTGCCACCACCTCTCCCTGCGTCCCCATGTAAGTACCACCACCCCCTCATTGCAGCCCCATGTAAAGTCACCGCCCCCTCCCTGTAGCCTCCATTACAGACAATTAGCAGCAGCTCCTCCCTGTGCAGCAGGAACGGCTCACTAGTCACGTGATCTTCCCCTCGGAGCCAGCACGCGAGACTGAGGAGGCCCCGCCCCTTCTGTGACGTCACAGCAGAAGCGCCACTCAGAACTGAGGAGGCCTCACAGTTTCCAGTGACGTCATTGCCGCACGTGATAGGCGCGTGTCCTCCTCGCGGTCGCTAATCGCCATTGTTATTTCCCGCTCGGTCTCCTCAGTGCGGATCGATGTGTGGAGGATCCTGGGTGTGTACAATTACCGGGGGGAGGAGGGGGGTCTGTGGTGGGATTTGGTGGGGGAGGGGGGTCTGTGGTGGGATGTGGTGGTATTTGGTGGGGGTAGGTCTGTGGTGGTATTTGGGGTGTGTGTGATGGTGGGGGAGGTCTGTGGTAGGATTTGGGGGGGGGGGTGATGGTGGGGGAGGTCTGTGGTAGGATTTGGGGGGGGGGGGTGATGGTGGGGGAGGTCTGTGGTAGGATTTGGGGGGGGGGGGTGATGGTGGGGGAGGTCTGTGGTAGGATTTGGGGGGGGGGTGATGGTGGGGGAGGTCTGTGGTAGGATTTGGGGGGGGGGTGTGATGGTGGGGGAGGTCTGTGGTGGGATTTGGGGGGGTGTGATGGCGGGGGGAGGTCTGTGGTGGGATTTGGGGGGTGTGTGATGGCGGGGGGAGGTCTGTGGTGGGATTTGGGGGGGTGTGAAGGCGGGGGGAGGTCTGTGGTGGGATTTGGGGGGGTGTGATGGCGGGATTTGGTTTTGGGCGTGGGGGAACTCTGGTGGTACATGGGGGTGTGATGGCGGGGAAGGACTGTGGTGGGATTTGGGGGTGAGTGCTGGAAAGGACTGGTGGGATTTGGGGGGTGTGGTGGCGGGGAAGGACTGGTGGGATTTGGGGGTTTGATGGCGGGGGAGGTCTGTGGTGGGATTTGGGGGTGCGATGGTGGGTAAGGACTGTGGTGGGATTTGGGGGTGCGATGGCGGGTAAGGACTGTGGTGGGATTTGGGGGTGCGATGGCGGGTAAGGACTGGGGTGGGATTTGGGGGTGCGATGGCGGGTAAGGACTGGGGTGGGATTTGGGGGTGCGATGGCGGGTAAGGACTGGGGTGGGATTTGGGGGTGCGATGGGTGTGGGGTAATTCTGGTTGCATTTTGGGGGGTTTAATGGCAAGGGGAGGTCTGTGGTGGGATTTGGGGATGTGATGGTGGGGGTGGTCTGTGGTGGGATTTGGGGATGTAATGGGGGGAGGTCTGTGGTGGGATTTGGGTGTGGGTGTGAGGGATCTCTGGTGGGATTTTGGGTGGGTGATGGCAAGGGGAGGACTGTGGTGGGATTTGGGGTGTGTGATGGTGAGGCGCTCTATGATGGAATTCGGGGGTGGATGATGGTGGCAGAGGTCTTTGGTGGGATTTGGGTGTGGGCATGGGGGAACTCTGGTGGGATTTGCAGGTGTATGATGGGGGCAGAATGCTGGTGGGATTTGGGGGTGTGTGATGGCGAGGGAGGTCTGTGTTGAGATTTGGGTGTAGACTTTCCACTTTGTCTTCCCTTTTTTTTTCTCTGACTTTTCCCTTTTTTTTTTCTCTCACATTTTCCTTTTTTTTCCTCTGTCACTTTTCCCTTTTTTTTTCCTCTGTCACTTTTCCCTTTTTTTTTCCTCTGTCACTTTTCCCTTTTTTTTTCCTCTGTCACTTTTCCCTTTTTTTTTCCTCTGTCACTTTTCCCTTTTTTTTTCCTCTGTCACTTTTCCCTTTTTTTTTCCTCTGTCACTTTTCCCTTTTTTTTTTCCTCTGTCACTTTTCCCCTTTTTTTTCTCTGTCACTTTTCCCTTTTTTTTCCTATTTCTTTCACAGTTATGAAATGCGGGTAAAGATCTGAAGAATATTAATCCTGCAGATATAATTTATGAAGGCGGTGCTGTGCGCGGTGATGAACTGTGTACAGAGGACGATCCTGCAGGTAACCGCCCTGGTGACAAGTCACCACTAAGTATCGCATGGAAGAGTCACTTTCTCATTCAGACAGTTGTGAGCCAGTTTCCACTCACTGCCCCTTTCCGCTCAACCCTCTCTGCTCGGCCCTTCCTTCCCGGCCCCCCCTTCCCGGCCCCCCCTTCCCTCTTTGCTCGGCCCTCCCTTCCTGCCCCCCCTCCCTCTCTGCTCGGCCCGCCCTCCTCCCCCTCCCCTCTCTGCTCGGTCGTCTGCACCACCCACCCTCCCCTCTCTGCTCGGCCCCCCTCCCCTTGTTATTGTAATGCTGGTGATAAAAAAACAACATATATATATATATATATATAGTGTGTATGTATATATGTGTGTATGTATATATAAAACTTCGTCATTTTGACTCATTTTTCTGTTATGCAGTTTACCGATCAGATTATTTTTCACATTTTGATAGTTTACGCATTTCTGAACATGGCACTTCCAAGTGTATGTACTGTATTTTTTGCTTTTTAAGATGCACACCCAAATTTGGTGAAGGAAAAGAGAAAAAAAATTTTTTTGAATGTTAATGGGGTACGTCTTATAATGGCAGTAAAATCATATAGGTACTCATCCTGGTACATTGTCCCTCATCCTGGGATATAAGAACATAGGCGTGACAGACTTGTGTATTCCGCGCCCCAAACACACTGATTAGACTACGCAATAGCGTCATGATTGGCCAGCCTGCGCAGGAAGGCTGACTAATACATGACGCCATTGCGAATGTGTAGTGTGAATGGACAGCTCTTCAAATATGGTGCCCTGTGAAGGGACAGCCAATGGAAACACAGTAGCCACCACCAATCATTGCTGATGGGGCGCGGTGTCCAGCACTCTGTGGCACGCCTCCGGGAAATCACTAGGCGACGCTGATTCCATCCCTATCACCCGTTCACACGCCAAAGCCAGGGCAATTCATTTAGGATTGCCTCTGGTTTTTGAACAATGCTCTGAAATCGCAACCGGGAGCAACTTTAAAAATCACCATCGCGTTCCACAATTACACGCTGCAATTTCATGGCAACGGTGACGGAACTCCAGATTGCCTCGCAGTTGCTACACCATACTTGCGGCGTGTAAAGGTACCCTAAGAGGTGCCTAGATTGTAACGTCGTTACAAGGGGGAAAAAGATCGGGATTTATCCGCGCTTGACCACAAGGAGATCCAGGATAGGAAAAGAACACTTTATGCGTTTCATGGCTTCCTGGCCACTTCAGGGCATGAACTTACAGTCCAGCTCAGTAGGAGCCATTAAATACACCTTGTTGATGATGTCACTTTGACATCAGTTCCTGTAGGAACGCCCACTCAAAATAATTTGTTTAAAAACTTATCTAAAAAGTCTTATATATAATGGAAATGTAAATACTACAACCAAGGATAAAATAAGATATATTATAAATAGTATAAAATCAGATAAATCAATATGC
This sequence comes from Allobates femoralis, assembly GCA_033576535.1. Classification (NCBI taxonomy): domain Eukaryota; kingdom Metazoa; phylum Chordata; class Amphibia; order Anura; family Aromobatidae; genus Allobates; species Allobates femoralis. The sequence continues at coordinate 9,913,527 of JARQOC010000013.1, forward strand.
ATTTAACACAACACAAGTGTATGAGAACCCATGATCTAAGATAGACCTAAAAGATTGCGTGTCCTATTATCTATTGTATCCATTTTGGTACGATATTCTTTCACCCGCATTTAAACCAGGACGTGATCTCCATAAAATATTTCTTTTCAATATAACTAATTAAAAGAAAAAACGGGACTTGAACTCACAAAGCGTGTGTTCAAGTTAATGGCTCAACCACTAGACCAATTGATCTGAACGGAGTTCATCTCAAGTCTCACCAAGGGTAAACCACTACATCGGATTAACCAATGAGGGTCTGTTAAGAATCGTAAACCATCTTTTTATAAAAAAAAATATATAGATATAAGGGGAGGAAAGGAGGACACAATATGTACACCTGTCAAAAAAACAATTTAAAATCACATGCAGAATTATGCGTTTCTTCTAGAGGACTTTCTTTCAATCTGACTCCATAGGTGATCACAACTGCGGAGGACTCACAGCGGAAACACCTCAGCCAGGATGGTTCGAAAGAGGAGGGATTACACATAATCCCGCTGCAAGGATGGTAAAAACAACAACAAAATCTTCATATAACACACTGGATTTTATCACCGCAAAGGGACACCTGATGCATCATCTGTAAAATCCAGGGCACCAGAGGACCCCTGATGAGTCAATTCATCGCAGACATCAAAAAACCTTGATCTTTCAGTTAAAACAGGTCGGATACTTCATTCAAACCACCAGGGCTCAGGGTGCCCTGAGTTTACCCCCAACTCCGCTGGCCACATATAAGAGGGCACCATGCTTAAAAAGCATACTGGCGCCTAGTAGAATAAGGAAACACAACTGTAACAACAGGATCTGTCACTCCCTTAGTCATCTTCAACAGCCTATTGTGTTCCCCGGGCCAGTCATGAGTCGGCCAGGGTATGAGTCTGAGAGGGCTTCCAGTGAAGAGGGGTTACCCGACGCATCCCGGTCGGGATCTTCTTCTGAGGATGTAGGCGGCTCTTGCTTCCTCTTCCAGGAGATGGATGCCTTAATTAAGCAAGGTCTGCACATGCAGTCATGTTGCTGGACTAGCCATAAAACCGCTTGTTCCCTGTTATCGACTCGATTAAAGCGTCAAGCAGGATTGGGAAACACAGGAGTCCAAGGGATTTCTGCCATCTGCCTCCAAAAGGAGGTGTCCATTTGATGATGATAAATTACTGCGTGGTCCGAGGTCCCAAAAGGGATGCGGCTGTAGCCACCTCCACAGCCAATGTATTGCTTCTTGAGGATGGGGGTCTGCTTAAGGTCCTTTCAGACCGCAAGGCAGAGGCACTCTTGAAAAAGGCCTGGGAAGCTTTGCTGGGGAGATTCAGACCTGCGATTGCACCTGTGTGGCCTGTTCTCAGATGGGTATGGCGGGACCGATTAGAGGAACAAATATGGTCAGGAGTGCCTAGGGAACAATAGTTGGCCTCTATCACTCAGTTGCAGAGTGGCTTTGCCTACTTGGCCGATGCCTTAGCAGATTCCCTCAGGTTGGCGGCCAGGTCTGCGGGTCTCTCTAATTCTGTCCGGAGGTCGTTGTAGCTGAAGAAATGGAAAGGCGATGCACACACACATAGTTAGCTCTGTGCCATCCTTTGTAAGGGAAAGTACCTCTGCGGCTCTGTCTTGGATGACATCCTGACAACGGCTGGGGAGGTAAAGAAGGGAGTTACCACAACCGTATCATCCTAATTATAGGCGAGCATTAGACTGAAGCTGTTTTCTCGCTGGCAGTTGGGCTCCTGAGGGAATACGTCTGGAAAGAAGCAGAAAGGGGCCTTCTATGGGGGTTCTTCGGGCTTCAAACAGAATCCCCATTACCGCTGATGTGGTCACTCCAGTAGGGGGTAGATTATTAGCTTTTTCCCCCAAATGGTCCCTTATTACATCTAGTCGTTGATCCTCAACCTGGTGTCATCAGGGTTTGAGAGGGTCTTTGAGAGGGTCCCAAGGGACTTTTTTTTCTTCTAACTTCTTTGGCGGGGTCGTCGGCATTTATTGGAATCTGAGGTTAGAGGTTTAATGAGGACTCGGGTACTAGTTGAGGTTCCTGTGGACCAGGAAGGGAGGGGCTTTTTCATCCTCTGTTTCTGGTACCCAAGCCGTATGGTTCCTTTAGGACTGTCATTTCTTTGAAAAAATTGTACTGCTGCCTCAGATTTCGCTCGATTGAAATGGAGTCCATACAATCCGTTATTCGACTTCTATTTCCTGGGTGCCTGTTATCATTTACCAGTTCATCCAGGCCTTCACAAGTATCTGCAGGTGGCGGTGTGTCTCAATGGTCATGTTCGCCATCTCCAGTTTGCCGCCAGGCCGTTTGGGCTCTCCATGGCTCCTTGCCAATTTACCAGGGAGTTGGGTTGGTTGGTAAACTGGCCAACGTCTCGTCTTGTCCCAGCGAGAGAACAGTTTTTTTTTTTTTTTTTTTTGGGGGGGGTCTTCAATTGGGCTCCATCGTTCAGAAATGTTTTCTGCCAGAGGACGAGCTACAGGCTCTCCGGGAGAAAATCGGCAACATCGTGGCCGATCCCAACCTATCCTTAAGAGACGCGATGTCCCTTCTGGGAACTCTGACTTCTTGCATCCGGCCGTGTTGTGGGCGCAGTTTCATACCCGGGCTCTCCAGCAGGATGTGCTGAGGGCAGATGAGGCCTTGCAAGATCGCCTGGACGGCAGGCTTAGTCTGTCACCTTCTGCTATTGGGTCACTCTCCTGGTGGCTGGAGCCAGGTCTCCTGTCATGGGGGTGTCTGCCGGATTTTGTCGTCTCGACCGATGCCAGACCCTCGGGGTGGGGCCCATCTAGGCGAGCTTCTAGCCCAGGGTCTGTGGACAAGGGAAGAGCTGGAGGGCTGCCCCAATCCAAAAGGAGCTGCGGGCTGTTCTGATGCCATTCGCAGGTTCCTGCTGCATCTGCAGGGCTCCCAGGTTCGTGTTCAGATCGACAACACTACCATGGTGACATGCATCACTCATCAAGGGGGTGCTCAGTCATATTCTCTGACTGCCACAGTGGCCATTTTTTCTGTTGGCAGAGGAGCATTTTTTTTTCTAGCTCTCCACATTTGGGGAGTAGACAATGCCAGGGCAATCTTCCTCAGCCATCGCTCTCTCTACCAGGGGGAATGGATGTTGCACACGGAGGTGTTCAAACAGATGTGCGGTTATGGGGGTCGCCAGAGATGAGATCTCTTTGCAACCAGGTCCAACCGACAGGTCTGTCAGTTCGGCTCCCGGAATCTGACAGACAATCCGGAGGTATTGGTGCCCTATAGGTTCCTTGGACTTATACCCTGGCCTATGCCTTTCCCCCAATGTGTCTCATTCCACTGGTACGCAGGAAGTTCAGGGACAGGGCTTGAATGGTTCTGATTGCGCCTTTCTGGCCCAAGAAGCCATGGTTTCCTAACTGAGGGCGATGTCAATAGCAACCTGTGGATTATCCCAACGGATCGGGAACTGCTTCTCAGGGGCCGTTCTTCCACCCCCAAGCGGAGGGGTTCCATCTGACGGCTTGGCTTTTGAGAGGCAGCTTTTGAGCCAGAGGGGTTTCTCTGACGCTTTAATCTTCACCCTTTTTGAACAGTCTCGTAATCCTGTCACTGCCAACCTTTACTGAAGGGTTTGTCGGAAGTTTTTGATTTCTGCCCTGGGGTGCACTCAGAACGGCTGCCTATTCCAGCTATATTGGAATTCCTGCAGTAGGGTTGGGAGTTAGGTCTGGCAGTTAGTACCTTTATAAAAGTACACCTCTAGGGGCCCTCTATGATTCCAACATCGTGGGTGCTAGCCGGGTAGCTAGTTTGTTCAGGCCTGCGAACGTAGTACTCCAGTTCACATTCCCCGTGTGGCTCCTGGGGATTTGAACCTGGTCCTGGACGCACTCACGGGCCTTCCTTTGAGCCCTTGACCTCGGCTTTCCTCAGACATCTGACCTTGAAGACGGTTCTACTAGTTGCACGAACATCTGCTAGGCGGGTGGGTGACCTCCAGGCTCTGTCAGTTGCCCCTCCATTTTTGATAGGACTCCCGGATAGGTTAATTCTGAAACCTGACTCAGCATATCTCCCTAAACGATGGTCAATGTCACCATAGTCAAGAAATTATCCTGCCGTCCTTTTACGCTACTCAATCCGCCTCATTAGGGGCTAGGTTTCATTCCTTAGAGGTGCGCAGGGTAGTCCTGGAGTATGTCGATTGAACACAACCCTTTAGGAAGAGTAGGGCTATCTTCCTCTCTTTCCAGGATCCTAACAAGGGGTCTGGCACTACGAAGAACACGGTCTACATGGCTCCGGGATGCTATCTGCTTGGCATATTCCTCAGCAGGTGAGCAGCTTCCGGGTGGGGTGAAAGCCCATTCTACTAGAGCTGTTTCTGCCTCTTGGGCAGAATGTTCTAACCTAGAGGTCACTTGTAATGCGGCCTCCTGGGCCTCTCAATCTTCTTTTTTTCATCACTATCATCTTGATTTGGCTTCTTCTGCCCTTGATTTCGGGAGGGCAGTTCTTAATACTGTGGTCCCTCCCAGGTGATACTGTTCTCTGCACGTCTCTCATGTGGGTGCTGTCATGGCGATAGGAAAATCCGAGATTACCGGTAATCATATTTTACGGAGTCCATGACAGGACCCACTCACTTCCCACCCTGTAGATTTTTGTCACGCTTTATTTTTGTTATTGTATTTGCCTTATTGGCATAGCGTTTCAATGTACGCTCACATGTCACGGGTGGGCACTTTTTTCCGAAGGGTGTTTTTTTTGCATGCCCTTTTTTCTCACTCCTGATGGTAATGGTTTCTGATGTTTAACATTTATGGTTATGTATTTATGCGATTGGCGGTTCCTTCAATGTCTCTGTAACCAACTGAGGGGGCTGCCCCTTTTTATCTGTAGGTTTCCTGTCCTGGTGGGCGGATCCCCTTTCTCATGTGGGTGCTTTCATGCACTCCATAAAATATGATTACCGGTAAGTAATCTCAGATATATATATATATTTTTTTTTTTTATCCCGCTGTTTTTTGTTTGTGAATCAATACCTAAGGTGTGTGTGTGTGGGGGGGGGGGTACAGAAGTTCAATGAACAACTCGGGTAGCTAACAACTTTTATTTTGAAATTTATCTGCAGGATGTTATGCTGATCTGACAATGGCCTCTACATCTCGCAGAAGACAGTGTTCAAATAATCCAACAGTTTTTTGTTACATCAGTGGAAACTTTACTGTGAAGACTCAGAGGTGCAACATTACTGACTTTAAGAGGGTGTATTTTGCGTACTTCAAAGTAAAACATGGAGACCAAGACAAGCATTGGGCTCCTCACAAAGTGTGCAAAACCTGTATTGAGAGCTTGAGATCATGGTCTAAAGGAAAGGATGCTAAACTTCAGTTTGGAGTTCCTATGGTTTGGAGAGAACCAAGCAATCATTTAGAAGACTATTTCTGCCTTGTTGATGTAGGTTTCAATAAGGAAAACGAGCAATATTTGCAATACCAGAGTATCTCTTCAGCTATTTGATGAGTTGCCCATAGTGAAGACATACCATATATACTCGTGTATAAGCCGAGTTTTTCAGCCCAAAATTTGGGCTGAAAAGTCTCCCCCCCGGCTTATACACGGGTCAATATGGTAATCGGGGCTGGGGAGGCGGGGGGGAGGCTGCTGTATGAGCGGCCCCGTCACGTGGGGTCCTCATTATATATGCACTGCTTCCCCCTGTCAATCAGCAGCAGGGGGAAGCAGTGCATATATGCCCCCAAATGCTGGCACTCGCCCCCCCTTGTAAGGGCCCCCCATCCTGCTGCTTATCTTACCATCCCGGTCTTCTGCACAGCGCCGCTCCTCGGTGCTCCGTTCTTGATGCTCCCATCCAGCTACATCCGGGATCCCCGGCCGTCGCAGGCATATGACGTCATCGTGCGACGGCCGGGGATCCCGAATGCAGCGAGGACGGAGCATGGAGAACGGAGCACCGAGGAGCGGCGCTGTGCAGAAGACCGGGATGGTAAGATAAGCAGTAAGGGGGGCGAGTGCCAGCATTTGGAGGCTGTGTACCCCCCCCCCCCCTGGGGGTGGCTGTGTACACCCCCCCCCCCCCTCCCCATGGGGCCTGTATATGCCACTGGGGAGGCTGCTGTATACCACACTGCTGGGGGCTGTATACCTGTGCTGGGGTCCACCCTCGGCTTATACACGAGTCAATAGGTTTTCCCAGGTTTTGGGGGCAAAAGTAGGGGGGGGTCGGCTTATACACGAGTATATACGGTACCTGTTCCAAAATTTACTGCGCTTCCAGAAGATGTTAACAGATCTCTCCTCACATTGTTATTGTTATACTGATAAAGACAGTCCAGATATTTTTCAGCCATGTGATGAAGATTGCGACAAACCAATTCTGTTTACTCAGTCTGCTTTGAATGATCTGGTTAGATAAAGATCTCTACCAAAAGAGTCGGCTGAACTATTGGCTTCAAGACTACAAGAGAATCGATGTTGAAACCCGGTACAAGTGTATTTTTTTTTTTTTATCGTAACAGGGAAGCAGAACTGCGTAAGTACTTCGAATCAGATGGCCAGCTTGTCTATTGTACTGATGTTGAAGGGCTACTTCGCTTTATGGGACTTCCAGCATATGATTCAAGGGAATGGAAGCTTTTTATTGATAGTTCCAAGAGAAGTTTAAAATGAGTTCTGTTACACAATGGAAATAAGTGTGGCTCTGTACCAATAGGTCATTCTGTAAAACTTGGAAGAATATAAAAACATCAAGAAAGAGAGGTTACACTATAATGTTCATGGGTGGTTAATTTGTGTTGATTTGAAAATGGTTAACTTTCTTTTGGGTGTGCAAGGAGGGTACACAAAACACCATTGTTTTCTGTGCTACAGGGACAGTAGAGCTGCAGCAGAGCATTGGGTGAAAACTGAATGGCCTCAGCGACAGTTTGGCATTTGGTGATAAGAATGTCATCTATGATCCTCTAGTGGATAGGAAAAACATTCTTTCCTTCCTAGCTCATAAAACTTGGATTGATGAAGCAGTTAGTCAAAGCTCTCAATCACAGTGGAGAATGCTTTAACTATATATGTTCAACTTTTCCTGGTCTTAGTGAACAGAAGAAAAAGGCTGGAATATTTGATGAATCTCAAATAACACTTATGAGAGACCCTAATTTTATCACATCAGTGAATGAGACATGAAAGAGCTGGGAATGCATTTTGTAATGTCATGCAGAATTTTCTAGGGAATAAGAAAGCCGTCAACTATGAAGAGATTGTGGAAGAGCTACTAATGAGTGCGAAATCTTGGATGTAGAATGAGTATCAAGATTCATTATGTACCCAGCCATTTGGACTTTTTTTTTTCCAGAGAACCTTGGGGATGTGAACGAGGAATATGGGGAGCGTTTTCATCAGGACATTAAAACAATGGAAGAACGGTATCGAGGCCGGTGGGACTCGCATATGATGGCTGACTATTGCTGGAGCTTGATGAGAGACAACCCAGAATCTGTACGTCACAGATCAGCCAAGAAAAGAGAGTTCAAATAACTGCCATTTGCCATTCATCTGTGTGCCATATATATGTATTTTTATTTTTTGTAGTTTAATTCTGTAAGTGTATTTGCTGTACATAGACTTTGTAATCTTTTGTTATTCCTTGATTAAAAACATACAAAATGTAGTCCTGAAAATCATGTGTTTTTATCAAAAAACATTCAATAGGAGTAATTTTCATCAAAAATTCTAAATATCTCTGAATCCTGATGTGATAGCCAAAAACTGAGTTAATATTTGTAATCCGCAGCCAAAATTGACTTAAAATGTTATATAACCTTTTACCAGAAAAATTGTGTTGACCAATGATTTTTATCCTTGGTTGTAGTGTTTACATTTCCATTCTATATAAGACTTTATTAGATAAAAACAGTTTTTGAAAACATATAAATTATCATCAGTGGGCGTTCCTACAGGAACTGATGTCAAAGTGACATCATCAACAAGGTACATTTAATGGATTCTAGTGAGCTGGACTGTAAGTTTATGCCCTGAAGTGGCCAGGAGGCCACGAAACGCATCGGCACATTGTGTGTTCCATGTGTGAATAAAGTGTGCTTTTCCTATCCTGGATCTCCTTGTGGTCGAGCGCGGCTAAATCCCGATCGTTTTCCCCCTTGTAACGCTGTTTCTTCTACGGGATCTGCAGCGGCCAGGCTTTTTACATTGGTTGTAACACATCACAACCTCCATCGGGTGAGTGGACTACCGTAGTTATTGTGCTGGTTCCCTCGTTTACTGCCTTAGTGCGTTCAGGAGCCCAAGATATCCTGGGACTCAAAAGACCCAGAGGAGATATAGCTCCGTCTTCTGAAGGTGAAATCAATCCATCAGGCGACTCTGAAGACGATAATGAGACCCGTAGCGCCTCTCACGGTGGCTATGGTATGAAGATTCTTCTGCGAGCTGTCCGGAACACGAAGTAGGTGGAAGAATTGCTACATGATTCAGATATCCAGTGGCGTGGAGGTTTCCATTGATGAAGAATGGCCCCACTATCTTGGTATGCAGTGGTATATGTGGTACAATCAATTTTTGTGTTCCAGCAGTCTTGGAGGGATCTATCCACTGTGGTTAGCGTCAGACCAATAGCCGTGGTTTTGTTTAACTTCACCATTCACAATAAAGTTTGCCTCATCTCTCATCTGAAGGCAATTGTCTATGCTGTGAAGATACGAGATGTGCAGCATCTGACACAGCGGATCCTGGAAGCCTGTGCTAGCCTTTCCCCCAACTGTGATGTCGGATCCGCGATCCGATCGGTGCTGTTAACAAGATCGCAAGATCTCCGTGTATCACCTGATAGCCGGGGTCTTGCATTGACTGAATGCTATAAGGGCTCACTTCCTGGTTGGCAAGCGCTGCTTGCCACTCAGTGATCATTTGTGCCATGTCCCAATATGCTGTAGGTCATCAGGACATGATACAAGCGATTGGACTGTGCAGCAGCACTCTGGCACCCTATGGGACAGTGTAAAATAAAGAATAAAAAATACATTTTTAAAAAATATGGAAAAAAACCACAGGTTCAAATCACCCCCCTTTTGCCCCATTCCAAATAAAAGTATTAACCCCTTCCCGACATAGGACATTGTACAATGTCCTGGCAGATTTGAGCTGCTGCAGCTCCTGTGAGTGAGGTCGCTCAGTGTCACAGATGCTGCTGCTCTGTGACAGCCTGTAGTTGACCCCACAGGGGGTGGATTAACCCCCCCATGCCCAGGACCCCCTCCGATCGGCAGTTTAAAAGTGAAACTGCCGATCAGAGGGAATCATAGGGATTCACCCCTCCAGATCTGATTGGAGCTCTCCAATCAGATCTGGAGGGGCGGATCGGCAAGTGCCCACCCATCCTCAGCCCCCTCCAGCTCCATGACTGACCAGGGGACCCCCCCCGTTCCCCCAGCCTGCCTGCCCCCCCCTCTATTATAATGTATCTGCCGGCGGCTGCACCCGCCGGCAACACTGCCTGGTCCCCTGCTCTAGTGCCACCCCCCCCCCCCAGGCTGCCCCCACCTCCGGGCCCTGTGCCTAGCCCCCCCTCACCTCCTGCGGCGGGCTGCACACTTCGGTGCACCCCACCGCGGCCGCCCTGCCGCCGCTGCTGTGCCTCCTCTGCCCGCCGGTCTGTGGTCCCGCCTCCTCTCCCGGCCTCCTGCTCATCGGTGGAACAGGGAGGTAAGTATGTATGTATGGATGAATAATTGATGGATGGGTGAATGGATAGATGGATGGGGGGGTGCATGCGTGGACGTTAGTGTACATGAGCGTGCGTGGACGTGTGCGTGCAAAGATGTGTGCATAGACGTGTGCGTGCGTGGATGTCAGCGTGCGTGTGTCCATACGTGGATGTCAGCGTGCGTGTTTGTCGGCGTGCGTGGATTGTCAGCATGCGTGCGTGGATGTGTGCGGTGCGTGGATGATGGGTGCATAGGTGGATGGATGGGTGCAACAAGGGATCAAGTGTCCTCTTGTTGTAGTCTCTGGGATCATAGTCATGGTGCACTGTATGACAGGTCATTGTCATACAGTGCACCATAACTCTGACCACAGAGAACTGTAGGAAGAGGACACTTCATCCCTTGCTGCAGTCTCTGGATTGACCAGAGGCGATCGAGCGTCGTGGGACCTTCGTTGTGGACTACGTCGGAGGCGATCGTGCGTCGTGGGACCTTCGTTGTGGACTACGTTGGATCTTTGTAATAAAGATGGAGTCCGAATTTTGTTTGTTTTTTTTTTCAAATAAAAAGATTTTTCTCTGTGTATTTTCTGACTACCAGAGATTCCTAATGGCGGGTCTAACATTGGCCCTATATTATGAATCTCGGGCTTAGTGCCAGCTGCCAATAAAAAGCTGGCATTAACCCTTTATTACCCAGTTTGCCACCGGCACCAGGGCAACTGGAAGAGTCTGGGTACAGCGCCAGAAAATGGCGCTTCAATGAATGCGCCATTTTCTGGGGTGGCTGCGGGCTGCAATTTGCAGCATGGGGGGCCCAGAACGCTTGGGCCTCTCCATGCTGCAGATTCCGCCCCCAGTGCTTGTTGTACCTGCTGGACCAAATATGGCGGAGCCCACGCCATTTTTTTCTAGAAATAGTCCTAGAAAAAAAATAAAAATGGGCTTCGCATGTACTTAGATGCATAGTGAACACTTTGAACCCCCAGGTGCTTCACAATTGATCCGTAAATGAAAAGAATTTGTGTAAAACAAATGTACTTTCTTTTTCGGATCAATTGTGAAGCACCTGGGTTCAAGTGCTCACTATGCACTAGATGCATTCCTTGGGGGGTCTAGTTTCCAAAATGGGGTCACTTGTGGGGGAGCTCCAATGTTTAGGCACACAGGAGCTCTCCATACACGACATGGTGTCCGCTAATGATTCCAATGTTAGCGGACACCATGTCGCGTATGGAGAGCCCCTGTGTGCCTAAACATTGGAGCTCCCCACAAGTGACCCCATTTTTGAAACTAGACCTCCCAGGGAACGTATCTAGATGGGTTGTGAACATTTTGAACCCCCAGGTCTTCACAAATTAATCCGTAATAATTAAAGTACTTTTTTTTTTTCCATAAATATTTTTTTTTTTCATTTTTACAGATTATTTTGTGAAGCACTGGGGTGTTCAAAATGCTCACCACCCATCTAGATAAGTTCCCTGGGGGGTCTAGTTTCCAAAATGGGGTCACTTGTGGGGAGCTTCAATGTTTAGGCACACAGGGGCTCTCCAAATGCAACATGGTGTCTGAGAGCCCCTACACATTGGAGCTCCCCATAAGTGACCCCATTTTGGAAACTAGACCCCCCAGGGAATTTATCTAGATGGGTGGTGAGCATTTTGAACCCCCAGGTGCTTCACAAATTCATCCGTAAAAATAAAAAGTACGTTTTTTTTTCTACAAAAATTTTCTTTTAGCCTAAATTTTTTCATTTTCACATAAAATAAAATGGATCTTAAAAATTGTTGGGCAATTTCTCCTGAGTACACAGATACCTCATATGTGGTCATGAACCACTGTTTGGGCACACAGCAGGGCTCAGAAGGGAAGGAGCGCCATTTGACTTTTTGAATGGAAAATTAGCTCCAAAAGTCAAATTGCGCTCCTTTCTTCTGAGCCCTGCCGTGTGCCCAAACAGTGGTTTATGACCACATATGAGATATCGATGTACTCAGGAGAAATTGCCCAACAATTTTTAGGATCCATTTTATCCTGTTGCCATGTGAAAATGAAAGAATTGAGGCTAAAAGAACATTTTTGTTGGAAAAATTAAAATGACCATTTTTTCCTTCCACTTTGCTTTAGTTCCGTGAAGCACCTGAAGGGTTAATAATCTTCTTGAATGTAGTTTTGAGTAGCTTGAGGGGTGCAGTTTTTGGAATGGTGTCACGTTTGGGTGTTTTCTGTCATGTAACTCCTCAAAGGGACTTCAATTGTGATGTGGTCACAAAAAAAAATGGTTTTGTAAATTTTGCTGGAAAAATGAAAAATTGCTGATGAACTTTGAACCCTTAACGTCCGAACAAAAAAAATTTTTTCCCCCCAAAATTGTGCTGATGTGAAAGTAGACATGTGGGAAATGTTATTTATTAACTATTTTGTGTCACATACCTCTCTGGTTTAGCAGAATAAAAATTCATAATTTGAAAATTGCAAAATTTTCAAACATTTTGCCAAATTTTTTATTTTTCCAAATAATCGCAAAAATTATCAACCTTAATTTAATACTAACATGAAGCCCAATATGTCACGAAAAAACAATCTCAGAATCGCTAGGATCCGTTGAAGCGTTCCAGAGATATTACCTCATAAAGGGACACTGGTCAGAATTGACAAAAATGGCCTGGTCATTAGGGTCAAAATAGGCCGGGGGTGAAGGGGTTAAAATACATATTTGGTATTGCCGTGTTCAGAAATGCCTGATCTATCAAGATATAACATCAATTCTGATAGGTTTGTTTAGATTGTGAGCCCCAATGGGGACACTGTTGCAAATGTATGTAAAGCGTTATGGAATTACTAGTGCTATATAAATGAATAAAATTAATCAGAGCTGTAAAAAGCGTAATGGGTAAAAAGGTACAAACGCCAAAATTATGTTACTTTGGACGCCACAACATTGTAATAAAATGCAATAACCGGCGATCTAAAACATCGAATCCACCCAAAAATTGTATCATTAGAAACATCCCAAGCAGCAAAAAAATAAGCTTTCACACTTCTGAATTTTTTTTGAACTCAGATAATAGTAAAAGTATACAGGTTTGGTATCTACGAACTCGTATCGACCCAAGGCTTCATAGTAACGTCAGTGTAACTATATAGTACTGACCCGAGACGACATACTGACACCACAGTGTTTCCATATAGGACTGACCCCAGAACATCATACTGACACCTCAATGTTGCCATATAGCACTGATCCCAGACATCATACTGACACGTCAGTGTTACCATATAGTACTGACCCAGACATCATACTGACACGTCGTGTTGCCATATAGTACTGACCCCAGGCATCATACTGACACATCAGTGTTACCATATAGTGAATAAAAATCCAATCGTAATTGCACATTTTGTGCAATTTCAAGGCACTTGGAAATTTTTTTTCCATTTTCCTTTACTCTGTATGGTAAAATAAATGATGTTATTCAAAAGTTCAAATAGTCTTGCAAAAAAACAAGCAACATTTGTCTATATTGGTGGAAAAATAAAGTTATGGCTCTTGGACACAGGGCAGGGAAAAACAGAAACACAAAAATCCCTGTGTGGTGAAGGGGTTTAACCCCTTCCTGACCTTTGACGTTATAGAGATGTCATGGAAGTCTGTGCGTTCCCGACCCATGATGTCTCTATAACGTCATGGCTTCTTTTCGGTCTACAACTCCGGTGACCGGTCAGTGACAAGTTACCGGAGCTGCAGGATCGCAAGAACCTATACTTTAGCCCAGGGGGGTGGTTTAGCCCCCTGTGGCTAACGTCGCTCTGATTGGCAGTTAAAAGCGAAACGGCTGATCAATGCGAATCTGAGCAATTCACCCCTCCAGATCTGATTGGAGCTCTCCAATCGGATCTGGAGGGGTGGATCAGCGGGTGCCATCAGGGCTCCCCCCCCCCCGGCCTATCATCTGCCGGTCAGCCTCATCAGCCACCTCCTTGCTCATCTGCGCCCCCCTTCCTCTCACCTCTACCGGCGAGCTGCACCCGCTGGTCATCCTTCTCTTTTGCGGTGTGGCGCCCCTCCTCCCCTCACCTGACTCCTCCTCACCGGTGGATGAGGTAAGTATGAATGAATGAATGGATGCATGCATGAATGGGTGCATGGATTTGAGCATGGATCTCTCTGCGTGCGTGGATGGGTGCATGGGTGGTTGGATGCTTGCAAGAAGGGATCAAGTGTACTCTTGTTGTAGTCTCTGGGATCATAGTCATTGTGCACTGTATGACAGATCATTGCCATACAGTGCACCATAACTCTGACCCCAGAGACAATAGGAAAAGGACACTTGATCCCTTCCTGCAATCTCTGGATGGAGCAAGAGCGATCAAGCGTCGTGGGACCTTCGTTGTGGACTACGTCGGATCTTTATAATAAGGATGGAGTCCGAATTTTATTTCTTTATTTTTTAAAATAAAAAGGTTTTTCTCTGTGTGGTGTATTTTTTGACTATTTACTAGAGTACTAGAGATTCTTAATGGACGGGTCTAACATTGGCCCAACATTATGAATCTCGGGCTTAGTGCCAGCTGCCAATAAAAAAGCTGTCATTAACCCCTTTATTACCCAGTTTGCCACCAGCACCAGGGCAACCGGAAGAGCCTGGCGCTTCAATAAATGTGCTGTTTTCTGGGGCGGATGCCAGCTGCAGTTCGCAGCATGGAGAGCCAAGCACGCTTGGGTCTCTCCATGCTGAGGATTCCAGCTGCCATGTTGTACCTGGCTGGACCAAAAATATGGCAGAGCCTCACATAATTTTTTTTTCTTTCTAAAATTAGTTCTAGAAATAAAAATAAGCCTTCGCTGTATTTTTGGTTGCCAGCCAGGTACAACTTGGCAGCTGGGGGAGCTGGAATCCTCATCATGGAGAGCTCCAAACGTTGTGGGTCCCCACGCAATAAATTGCAACCCACAGCCACCCTATAAAATAGTGCATTCATTAGAGGCGGCATTTTTTGGTGCTGTATCCCAACTCTTCCAGTTGCCCTTGTGCTGGTGGCACACAGGTTCTCCATATGCGACTTGGTGTCTGCTAAAATTTCAATGGAAATTTAGCTCCAATTGTTAGTGGAAACCATGTTGCGTATGGAAAGCCCCTCCCTGTGTGCCTGAACATTGGAGCTCCCCCAGAAGTGACCCTATTTGGGAAACTAGACCCCCCTTCCCCCAAGGAACTTATCTAGATGCATAGTGAGCACTTTGAATCCCCAGGTGCTTCACAAATTAGTCCGTAAAAGGGGAAAAAAAAAATTGTGAAAAAGTGCTCACTGTGCATCTAGATAAGTTCCCTGGAGGGTCTAGTTTCTAAAGTGGGGCCACTTGTGGGGGAGCTCCAATGTTTAGGCACACAGGGGCTCTCCAAACGTGACATGGTGTCCGCTAACAATTTGAACTGATTTTCCATTCAAATTATTAGGGACTCTCCAAACGCGACATGGTGTCTGCTAACAATTTGAATGGAAAATCAGTTCAAATTGTTAGCGGACACCATGTCACGTTTGGAGAGCCCCTGTGTGCCTAAACATTGGAGCTCCCCCCACAAATGACCCCGTTTTGGAAGCTAGACCCCCCCCCCAGGGAATTTATCTAGATGGGTGGTGAGCACTTTGAACTCCCAGGTGCTTCACAAATTAATCTGTAAAAATGAGAAATACTTTTGTTTTAACAATTTTCTTTTAGCCTAAATTTTTTTAATTTTCACATGGGCAACAGGATAAAATGCATTCTAAAATTTGTTGGGCAATTTCTGCTGAGTACACTTAATATCTCATATGTGGTCATAAACCCCTGGTTGGGCACACGGCAGGGCTCAGAAGGGAAGGAGCGCCATTTCACTTTTTGAATGGAAAATTGGCTCCAAAAGTCAAATTGCGCTCCTTCCCTTCTGAGCCCGGCCGTGCGCCCAAACAGTGGTTTATGACCACATATGAGATATCGGTGTACTCAGGAGAAATTGCCCAACAAATTTTAGGATCCATTTTATCCTGTTGCCCATGTGAAAATGAAACGTTTGAGGCTAAAAAAACGTTTGTTAGAAAACTGAAAATGTGCATTTTTTTCCTTCCACATTGCTTTAGTTCCTGTGAAGCACCTGAATGTTTAATAATATTCTTGAATGTAGTTTTGAGTAGCATTAGGGGTCTAGTTTTTGGAACTGTCACATTTGGGTGTTTTCTGTCATGTACACCCCTCAAAGAGACTTCAAATGTGATGTGGTCACTAAAAAATGGTTTTGTAAATTTTGCTGGAAAAATGAGAAATTGCTGATGAACCCTTCTAACTTCCTACCAGAAAAAATTTTTTTTTTTTCCAAAGTTGTGCTGATGTGAAGTAGACATGTGGGAAATGTTATTTATTAACTATTTTGTGACGCGTAGCTCTCTGGTTTAGCAGAATAAAAATTTGAAAATTGTGTAATTAAATTTTTGATTGTTTTTTCAAGTTTATTTGTGAAAAAACAATCTCAGAATCGCTAGGATCCGTTGAAGCGTTCCAGAGTTATTACCTCATAAAGGGACACTGGTCAGAATTGACAAAAATGCCAAGGTCTTTGGGGTCAAAATAGGCTAGGTCATGAAGGGATTAATATGCTTTGAATACTTGGATATATATAAATGTCAATTTAGTTTTTATTTTAGAAATTAATTGTACTCATGAAAATGAGCAACTTTGTAATATATCTCATCAGACAAATTAGCTTCTTTCTCTGCCAGAAGTGATCAATCCTTAGAAGAATTCTGAGGCACAATTTGAATTCACTGAAGTGAAGCTGGAGGCTGCTTCTCCCTTCCCTCTAAAAAGGAGAAGAACACTGCAACTGATAGAATTAGTAGTAGCACTCTTCTCCTTTTTAGAAAGAACGGAGGAGCTCTGCCTCACTTCAGTAAATTAAAATATTGCCTTAGTCTTTTGATAAAGACTGATTACTTCTGAGAGAGAAAGAAGCAAATTTGTCTGATGAGATTTATTACAAAGGTGCTTAATTCCTTGTGTAGTATTAACTCTAAAGTTAGCCAATTGTTTTAAATTAAAGCGTGTGTTATTAAAATATAGTAACATCGGTTTTATACTTAACAGATGACTGTTCCAGGGGCTCCGAGGGACATCTGATATCTGTGAGTTTTCAAGCAAATGATTGGGGTATCATACAAGATATTACACAGTGTGCTGACATGTCAGATCTACCCCCAACCCTTCACAGCAAAGATCAATCATGTGATGATTTTAATGAAGCATTATCTCCAAACTCATCGCAGACTCTGAAACAAAATAAAAGCTACAGAAGAAACAATGAAGATAAAAGAGCTCCTACAAAGAATAAGTCGTATTCATGTTCAGAATGTGGGAAATGGTTTACTCAGAAATCATTGCTTGTTAGACATGAAATAATTCACACAGGAGAAAAGCCATATTCATGTTCAGAATGTGGGAAATGTTTCGCACGTAAATTATCTCTTGTTTATCATGAGAGATCTCACACGGGAGAGAAGCCATATTCATGTTCAGAATGTGGGAAATGTTTTACGCGTAAATTATCTCTTGTTAAACATGAGAGAATTCACACAGGAGAGAAGCCATATTCATGTTCAGAATGTGGGAAATGTTTTGCACATAAATCGCTTCTTGTTATGCATAAGAGAATTCACACAGGAGAGAAGCCCTATTCATGTTCAGAATGTGGGAAATGTTTTTCACAGAAATCGCATCTTGTTAAACATGAGAGAATTCACACAGGAGAAAAGCCATATTCATGTTCAGAATGTGGGAAATGTTTTTCGCGTAAATTATCTCTTGTTAAACATGAGAAAATTCACACAGGAGAAAAGCCATATTCATGTTCAGAATGTGGGAAATGTTTTATGCGTAAATCATCTCTTGTTATGCATAAGAGAATTCACACAGGAGAGAAGCCATATTCATGTTCAGAGTGTGGGAAAGGTTTTTCTTATAAATCAAATCTTGTTGACCATACGAGAATTCACACAGGGCAGAAGCCTTATTCATGTTCAGAATGTGGGAAAGGCTTTTCTCATAAATCAAGTCTTGTTTACCATTCGAGAATTCATACAGGAGAGAAGCCATATTCATGTGCAGAATGTGGGAAAGGTTTTATACATAAAAACGCTCTTGTTGGACATGAGCGTAATCACACAGGGGAGAAGCCATATTCATGTGCAGAATGTGGGAAATGCTTCAGACAAAAATCAGCTCTTGTTACACATGAGATGACTCACACAGGAGAGAAGCCATATTCATGTCTAGAATGTGGCAAATGTTTTTCTTATAAATCCGTTCTTGTTATACATGAGAGTAATCACACAGGGGAGAAGCCATATTCATGTGCAGAATGTGGGAAATGCTTCAGACAAAAATCAGCTCTTGTTACACATGAGATGACTCACACAGGAGAGAAGCCATATTCATGTGCAGAATGTGGGAAAGGTCTTGCTCGTAAAGCAGATCTTGTTAGACATGAGAGAACTCACACAGGGGAGAAGCCATATTCATGTTCTGAATGTGGGAAAGGATGTATAGATAAAAAAACTCTTGTTAGACATCAGAGAAATCACAAACTGGAGAATCCATTTTCTCGTTAAGAATAAGGGAAATGTTTTATACCGAAATCAGAACTTGTTACACATGAGAGAATTCACACAGGGGAGAAGCAATATTCATGTTATGGATGTGAGAAATGTTTTACTAATAAATCAGCTCTTTACCAGCATAAGGGAACTCACACAGAGAAGACATTTATAGACCTACTAGGTCTCTTTGGTCCTATCACCTTCCTGAAGGTGGTCCTGCTCTTAAACCCTTCGGCTATAAGCTGACCATCATAGTACCATACGTGGCGGCCATTATGATAACTTTCAATATGGGGAACGTGCCTCCATTGTCATTATTCTGTTTCCTCTCGTAGTTTGAATATCTCTTTGTCTCGGCTCCACACCGGTAATAATCTACCACAGGCAGGAGGGTGATGGCGCCTGTTCTCATGTACAGAAGTCTCATTCATCTCATGTGACCCTCCAGGCGGCAGATACATTAATCACATTTTACTTTCTCACAATTGATAACTGTTCTTGTGAAATCTCGTTCCTGTGACTGAAAACTGACAATTTCTGTTTGCTTTTCTGGGTTCTGCTCTTCTGTCTTTATCATTATCTAATATATAATTGCCGTAGCTCACTTCCGTCATATTCGGCGCTACTTCCGTCGTCGTGGACGTGGCTGCCAAACGGAAGTGCGCTACGGCAATTATATATTATTATAGAATAGAATATATAGTGAAGCCAGGGCCGGCGCCAATACAGGGGCCCACCGCTGCCCACACACATTGTCAATGCGGAATCGCACTGCAATGATTACTGTTCCCTGCATTCTCTGCATTTTTCTATCTTCTGAGGCAGGCCGGCAGGCAGCCCCTGTCCCTGTCACTAAGGCCGCGGTCGGGTATCCAGGGGGCGTGTCCGCACCACTTCCCCAGCAACACCCACATCCAATCCAGAGGCGGCTAAGCAGAGTGAGTGGGACACGTCGGAGGAGACCGCCCCACTCCTCATTGCTCACTGCTGTGCCAGTGTCCGCCCCATCCTCCTCGGCTGTATTTCCGGCAGTGATGGCGGCCATCTCCCCGGCACTGTGTGTGCTGGGGGCTCAGCTTTGTACCATGTACTCTGAGCCGCCGCTGGTCATCAACACCTGCCCGTTCCACAGTGGTGACAGCGCGACACAAGCAGGTGAAGGTAGGAGGGCGCCGCTGTGCCAAGAGGGGGCTCCTTCTGTGTAATGTAGGCAGGAGAGGCATAAGGGCTGCAGGGTGAGGCAGAGTTGGCACAGGGCACCCTGTACTAGCTACAGGTCTCAGCCCTCTCCCCCACAACTGGCAGTGGTGTCCTCACAGCAGTGCGCCCCTTTTAGACTATAAGAAGAGCCCTGGTGGTAACATCACCCAACAGTGGTGCAGAGCTGAAGGGGCACAGTACTCTGAGCAGACCCCCCAACTCTGACCCTGCTCTGCCCACTGACCCCCACTCTGCCCCCTCACCCCCACTCTGCCCACTGACCCCCCACTTAGCCCCTCACCCTGCTCTGACCACTCACCCCCACTCTGACCACTCACCCCCCTACTCTGCCCACTGACCCCCACTCTGCCCACTGACCCCCACTCTGACCCCTGACCCCCTCTCTGCCCCCACACCCCCATTCTGCCCACTGACCCCCACTCTGACCACTCACCCCCCCACTCTGACCCTCACCCCCCTACTCTGCCCACTGACCCACCAACTCTTCCCCCTGACCCCCTCTCTGCCCCCTCACCCCACTCTGACCACTGACCCCCACTCTGACCCCCCACACTGACCCCCCACTCTGACCACTGACCCCCCACTCTGACCACTGACGCCCACTCTGGCCACTGACCCCCCCCACTCTGGCCACTGACCCCCCCCACTCTGGCCACTGACCCCCGCTCTGCCCCTGACCCTGCTCTGACCACTGACCCCCACTCTGCCCACTGACCCCCCTACTCTGCCCACTGACCCCCCCCAACTCTTCCCCCTGACCCCCTCTCGCCCCCTCACCCCCACTCTGCCCACTGACCCCCACTCTGACCACTGACCCCCTCTCTGCCCCCTCACCCACACTCTGCCCACTGACCCTGCTCTGCCCACTCATCCTGCTCTGCCCACTCACCCCCTCTCTGACCATGCTCTGCCCACTCACCCTGCTCGGCCCACTGACCCCTCACACTGCCTACTGACCCTGCTCTGCCCACTCACCCCTCACACTCACCCTGCTCGGCCCACTGACCCCTCACACTGCCCACTGACCATGCTCTGCCCACTAAACCCTGCTCTGCCCACTCACCCCTGCTCTGCCCACTCATTTTTCCCATTAACCCCTGCTCTGACCACTGACCCCCGCTCTCACCCTGCTCTGCCCACTGACCCCCCCAATCCTGCTCACTGACCCTGCTCTGCCCATTCACCCCCCACTCTGCCCACTGACCCTGCTCTGCCCACTGACCCCCCCCCCTCTGGCTACTGACCATGCTCTGACTACTGATTATGCCCACTGACCCCTGCTCTGCCCAATGACTGTGCCCACTAACCCCTGCTCTGCCCACTGATCCCCCACTCTGCCCACTCACCCCCGCTTTGCCCACTGACCCCAAGCTGATCGGATTCCCAGCCAACGACAGGTCCTGTCCTGGAAGCTACAAAACAGGTGGAGCGAGCCGCCGGAGGGTAAGTATCCTCACTGAGGTTTTTTTTTTTTATTATCACCATGAAGGAGCGTGGGGAATGGGGGTGTGCCGGCTTCATCCTCTTTCCCCCGCCTTCATCCTGTTTCCCCCGGCTCCATCCTGCCCCACTCGCTCCATTCTGCCCCCCCTCCCCTCCTCAGCTGATCGCTTTCCCAGGCAACGACAGGTCCTAAAGGCCTGTAGGACCTAGAACGCGGAGGTGGAGCGAGCCGCCGGACAGGTGAGTATCCTCACTGAGAATTTTTTTACTTTTACTGTGGACGACCGGGGGCCAGGAGGAGTGGGGACCGCGGTGACCGCAGTATTGCCATATACCATAGTGCTGCTATACATCTGCTATAATGTACTGCCATATACCATAGTGCTGCTATACATGTACTGTAATGCACCGCCATATACCATAGCACTGCTATACATGTACTGTAATGTACCGCCATATATTATAGTGCTGCTATACATTTACTATAATGTACCGCCATATACTATAGTGCTGCCATACATGTGCTGTAATTACCACCATATACCATCGTACTGCTATATATATATATATATATATATATATATATATATATGTACTTCACTCATGTTGACTTAACAAGTTCTGTCAGTCACAGTATGTCAACTACATACATATTCTACACTACCCGATTCTTTAGAATCGGCCCGCCATATATAAAAGCCAAAGCAACTTCCGTCTTCAAGTGAAAAAAATTATGTCACCGGACGCAAGTGCCTTGGGCACTACACCTGCTCAGGGTGGACCAAGATGCGGCCGTAAGCACAGCCCTGCCACGCTTACAGCCGCCCCAACACTGCCCAAAACACCCACACATCACGGGCGAGAGACGACCGCCGTTAGCCGGTTGTCTCCCGTCCGCCACACACCACTTCGGGAGACGACCACCATTACCTGCGGCTGCTTTCACAAGTCCTGGCTCCTCCCCCTCACTTCCGGCGCCCGGGGCTGCGCAATGGCAGCCGCACGGATCACCCTCCGCTCCTGCACTGCCACCAGCCTCCGGGGCTCAGTCCTCTGCCGGACGGCAGGAGTCCAAGTGGCCCCGGGGATACGGACACCGCTGCTGTGCAGCCTACACCGAGAGAGAGAGGTATGCAGCGTGTAGGAGGAGGAGTGGTGGCGTCATGTCGCCCCTCCACCCTCCTCTGCCCTCCAGCCTCCCCTGTCCCTCTGCCCCTCCAGCCTCCCCTGTCCTCTGCCCTCCAGCCTCCCCTGTCCTCTGCCCTCCAGCCTCCGCTCTCCTCTCCCCTCCATATGCAATGTACAGTATATATGTCTGTGTATGTAGCCACTTCCGTCACTTTGTCCGCACTTCCGTCACTTTGTCCGCACTTCCGTCACTTTCTACACACACACACTACGCTATACTTACCACTGCCCCTGCGTCCGCCGCCTGGATCCTCAGTCGACATCTCGCCGCCACCGAACTACTGGATCCAATATAGCATCCAAGAAGTCTCGCCAAACTTCCCGGACATATTGGATCCAGTCGTCCGCGGCCGCCAACATACTTTCTCCAAGACGGCGTCCGGGAAGTCTCCCCAGACTTCCCAGACCCAATATTCGATCCAGTCGTCTGGGGCGGCGGGGACATTTCGACTCAGGATCCACGTGCCGGGGAAGACGCAGGCCCGGTGGTAAGTATAGCGAAGTGTGTGTATGTGTATGTGTCTGCTGACCACTCTGCCCACGGCGCTGCGCTGACCACTCTGCCCACGACGCTGCGCTGACCACTCTGCCCACGACGCTGCGCTGACCAATCTCACCGCACTACTGCTGAACCACTGAGCCACCGCACTCACTGCTAACCACTGAGCTACTGCACTCACTGCTAACCACTGAGCCACCGCACTCACTGCTAACCACTGAGCCACCGCACTCACTGCTAACCACTGAGCCACCGCACTCACTGCTAACCACTGAGCCACCGCACTCACTGCTAACCACTGAGCCACCGCACTCACTGCTAACCACTGAGCCACCGCCCAGTGCTAAGCACTGACCCACCGCGCTGTGCTAACCACTGAGCCACCTCTATACACACAATTCATTTCATCGCACTCCCCTATTAGTAAATCCCTCTCCCTCTCTCCTGTAAGTGAGGCGCCAAGCTAATTGGTCGGCCACAGCACACACCGACCAATGACCTTCGCGCCTCACTTACACCACTAAATTTCAAACTCAAAGTCCTCCATGTATCTGAATGGCCAGTGAGGTGCTTCTCTCATTGTACTCATGACAGTAGCAACATTAACTCCTTACATTCCGTTTTTTCTGTAATTTCTATAACACAGTGTGTAGTTGTACTGCCACTACAAAGTTAACCCCTTCTATACCATTTCTCCCTTAACTCCATACTTTGTAGTCCCTATTACTACTCCCAGTACAAACATTAACCCCTTATATTCCATTATTGCTGTTATTTCTATTACACAGTGTATAGTTGTAATCACACTGCGAAATTAACCCATTATATACCAGTTCAGCATTAATTGCATATTTGGTAGTGTTTATAACTACTGCTACATTAACCCCTTGAACACCATTTTGGATATAATTTACAGCACTGAGTCTGTTGTGGGAGTGCCTGTGGGACATTAACTCCTTCAATACCATTTTTGATATCATTATAAGTTCCTACTCTGTTATAGTCCTGTTAGTCGGACATTAACTCTTTCTACACCTCCACTATATTGCTACCCTCACAGTTTTGCCTGCATCGCCTACTTAGTCATATATCTGGTGTTTAAGTCTATTATTTACAACTCTTAAAAATATTATATACAGATTCTAGACTCCCGATTCTTTAGAATCGGGCTCACAGCTAGTTGATTATGTTCACATTAGATTTAATGTTCCCTTCCTGATGCTTTTTGTTACTCTTTGTTGCTTGCAGAAGATACCAATATTATATATGTTATATATATTAAATCTTGTAGCCATTTACTAACAATAAATGAAGCTTTAATACCACACACTGGTTTGGATCGTCTTTATTAGACGTGGTCACATACTGGATCTTCTGTCCCACTATTGGAGATTATGGTATGATCGGAGTTGGACGTCTCTTCTAGTTGATCAGGTATGTATACCTGAGGTAGGTATAGGAACAGAAAAATTACCACATTAACAATTACCAAATCTATATTAGATAAACTTAAAAATACTTTAATAACATCACAAATCTATACATATAAAGAGGGGGGAACAACAGGATCCCCTGAAAAATGGGGTATGAAGGGGAGAAGGCAACTACAATATTCCAGTAAGACCCTAATACCCAGTTGTGTTTACCTGAGCCACAGAGGTTGTCACTCTAAAATTGTATAATACTGCCCCCACTCAATGTAGGCTAAGGTCTAATGAGGCACCTAAAAGATCAAAAATAACAATAGGTAAATTCTTGGCTTATTGATAATGATCTGGTAATAACAAACAGGTGCCCTAGTGTATAATTGGATTATAAATGTCTTATTAACCACATTACACTGAATGTTATAAAAAGGCAACAATCTGAATACTATGAAGCATGTGCTGCGACAGGAATTGTATTATATAAAAAATAATCTTTATATAGCGCCAATATATTCCGCAGCGCTTAGCAAATCAGATTCATAAAGTGACAGTCATAAGAAACATTTTTGGAAAACACAAAAAGCAAAAAATAATGATGACCCTGCTCGCCAGAGCTTACAATGTACAATAAGGTGGGGGGTGACACACAGTACAGGGGATAATTTACAATCATGGTCTGGCCATTTTGAGGTTGTGGAATAGATGAGAGCGGAGTTAGTGGCCACCAGCCAATCTGTGTAGAGCTTTTGGGTCTGATGGAGATTGACAGATAGTGAATAACCTACTTCCCTGAAGATATGTTTGAATTATTTTGATTAGGGAGAATGATAGCCTGCCCTAAAAATATGTGTTTTTAGGGAGCACCTGAAGCTATGTAAGTTGTGGGTAGTCCTGATTTCTTGGGGTAAAGCAGGGGTCTGATGGGAGTTCGAGCGCTGGAGGGGGTGGGCATTCATAGATGAATGGGGTAGATGGATAGGGTGGATGGATGTGTGGATTAATGGGTAGATGGATGGATGTGTGGATTAATGAGTAGATAGATGTGGGTGGATGGATGGGTGGAATCATGGTGCACGGTACAGCAGGTCATTGCCATACAGTGCACCATGACTCTGACAACAGAGACTACAACAAGGGATCAAGTGTCCTCTTGTTGTAGATGCATAGTAAGCACTTTGAACCCCCAGGTGCTTCACAAATTGATCCGTAATAAGGAAAAAGTACTTTTTTTACACACATTTTCTTTTTTCATTTTTATGGATCAATTTGTGAAGCACCTGGGGTTCAAAGTGCTCACTATGCATCTAGATACGTTCCTCGGGAGGTCTAGTTTCCAAAATGGGGTCACTTGTGGGGAGCTCCAATGTTTAGGCACACAGGGGCTCTTCATACGCAACATGGTGTCCGCTAACAATTTGGAAAATCATGTCGCGTATGGAGAGCCCCTGTGTGCTTACACATTGGAGCTTCCCCACAAGTGACCCCATTTTGGAAACTAGAACCCCCCCAAGGAACCTATCTAGATGCATGGTAAGCACTTTGAACCCCCAGGTGCTTCACAAATTCATCTGTAAAAATGAAAAAGTACTTTTTTTCCACAAAAGTTTTCTTTTTTCATTTTTACGGATTAATTTAAGAAGCACCTGGGAGTTCAAAGCACAGGGGCTCTCCAAAGCTAAAAGACCCTAAGGGAGGTGCCTGGGCAATGTGTGCATTCTCTAGGAACGTTGCCAGTGTCCAGGTCGCACTTCTGCAGTGCTCAGCACTAGGAAGACTGTTGTTTACTTTGCTCTGCATTACTCTGACATCTCTGTCTCCACTGAAACCTCTGCTGGCAGTCAGTCATCCTGGATCTCTCTGTATGTTCTGGATCCCACCCAGGGTTGGCCAAGTCTCTTCTGAATTGTTCGGAGCCTACTGGATTCCACTAATGGCTGGATCAGCCTTTCCAAGATAGTACGGAGCTTCTAGGATTCACCCTACCGACAGAGCCAGTCTTCTGCAGTGTTCCCATTATGGTCTGTACAGGTCATCCCTCTGGTCAGGGATTCATGGCATTTAGACCTCCTGGTATAGGGATTCCCTCACCAGTGCTCCACTACGAGTGTACAGTGATCTAGAGGGTCCTCTCGTCAGATACTTTTCAGTTTTGTTAAGCCTTCCTTTAATAAATATCCTTGGTTTGGCTCACGTCACTCTCCAGTCTTTTGCGGTGTCAGGTATTCAGCTGCCACTGATCCACCAGTGGCCCTTCAGGTGTAACAATAACAATGTATAGAACGAACAGCGCCCTCTGTTGGCAGCTGATTTACCTGCAGAGGTTGCAGAACAGACGTGTAGTCGTGTGTCAGTCCTGATATGAGTGCAAGAACCCCCCCATGCTCTGAGCATGCTCAGTACACTAAAACTGCTCTGTTCCTATTTAATTTCACTTCCGCAATGTATATACATACACTGCAGAAGAGAAATTAACAAAAGCAAGGGTTAACAATAAACAATAAATCTCCTCACCCCTCCGGCGCCATAAACTCCTATAATAGAAGTTACAGATCGCCCCGGATTGAAGCGGATCCTGAGAATTCCGATCTTGATCGAAATTTTCTATTATAATCAAATTGTCGGATTTCTGTTTCACCACAAATTTGGATCTTATATTTCTAACCGATCCTTTTATGAATTACTCTGATTTAGTGTGTTGGAGTCAATTTGTATACAATCTATATATGACCTACAGGTATTAGAAAGAACCACATCCTAGTCGACACAGTTGTGGGTATTTCAATCCCCACCTCAAATCTTACATGTGGGTATCTAAATGAACCCACTGTGTCATCATGAGGATTTCAATGATACAGGACAGTCGCTATATACATAGCAACAAAAAACGACCAAAGTCCGGATATACGCTAGTGTACAATTTCTATTTAAATACCAGGGGAATAGTGCGGTGGCAGCTTAAAACCAATAGCAGGAGTGCCATAAGTGGGACGTGATTAATTACATATACATAGTGTGTTGCATACAGGGATTATTTGGCATTGATATCTGCACATTTTATAAATTTTACAATGGTCAACCATAATGTTAAAATTCACACCCCAGGACAATGTTATTATATATTTACATCTGTAGATATCAGGTGGAGAATTTTCCATCTATAATACCCTCTCTCCTATGTTGTATAGAGGTCTGCATAAAGAATCATTGGACTAATCAGTAGTCATTCCCAGGACAATCATATATCCGGGTTGACACATAGGTTTGGTTTTCACCCCAGGGATAAATATCTCACACCTGTTCAATACATGGTGGGGTAAAAAGGACCTCCTCTGGATGCACAGATTATACACCATGACATTGTGCAAGTACTAAGTCATTATACGATTACAAGATCACCATATACTTCAATGATGTTGCAGATCTAGAATTCAGGGGCGGACTTACCATGGTGCAGCTGGTTCAGCTGCACCAGGGCCCCGACCGGCTAGGGGGCCCCTCCAGCCTGCAGAGGAGCCCCCAGCCGACCCCCATCAAACTGTGTAAGAGGAGAGGATGGTAACTGAGGGAAGCTTCCTGCCTATCCTGGCTGATCCCGCCCCTCCTCTCCTCTGCCGCCCCGGCTCCCAAGACTTCAAAGCATGGCTCGGCGCAGCAGGTAGGAACTGCATCACCCACAGCACCCCCCCCCTCTCCCCAGCAACGTTCACTAGCACCCTTTCCCCCCCCCACTCCCCACCAACGTTCACTAGCACCCTCCCCCCCCCCCTTCCCGGCTCCTCACCAGCAGATGCTGCACCAGGGCCCTCCGGGGTCAAGGTCCGCCACTGCTAGAATTGGAACCCTATGTACCTACACGAAAAAACCTCTTTATAATAGGTCAGGATTTTATTCATGACCCATGAGTATATATATATATATATACTAGCACTGATGTAACTAATGCATAAATATACTGCCACCTTGTGCAGCGGAACAGCAGAAGTGCCATTCAGGGTACAAAACGGGCCGTTGTCCGGCATCCCTCCATTGTACTGTATGGAATCCTGAACAGAACCCTGAAAAGGGAATCAATTCCTAAGAAGCATCAAATGGGTGAGTGCCCTCTGTTTTCTGGACTGTTTAATGTAACATACACTTGAGTGAGCACACCCCGGTGCATAGCTGCCTCATCTAAGACCACTGACACACGGGCAAACTCCCAACTCAAAATCCCAGTAGTGCCCGGTCTTTACCATTTGGTTTCCATAATATATAAGTAATAACATCTGTATGTAAAATAATGTAGTAAAGGTAAAAGAAGATACAACACAAAGTTAATAAATGGAGCAAAAGAGAATAAAATACTCCGGTATTAAAAAGAAACGAACTGGACAACAATAAAAATGTAAAAAATAGATGAGAATTTGGAGCGAGAAGATTCAGGATGTAATACCTCAAACTGGCCACAAGATGTCCACAGAGCACAGATTACATATACGGTAGTGACACTGGTTGCAGAGTGAGTATTCCACCACTAGATGTCAGTGTTCACCATAATGTTACAAAAAACAAGGACCAATTCAGGGATAGCGGACACTGTCTGGGAGTCACCCGATCAGGAATCTCCTGGACAGGTATCCACTTTACCATCTGTGTATAAAGAATTCTCTGACATCTGTGACAAGAAGGAAGCCGCTTCCTCTGTCCTATTGAGCTGCTTCCAGGGGCCGCTGTATCTTTTAGTAATGTATACCCATTGGCGGCTCCTGAGTTTGAAGCCTTGAAGGATTATATTGATGAAACCCTGGCTAAAGGCGTCATACATCCTTCTTTCTCACCAGCAGGGGGCGCCTATCTTTGTCAAAAAGAAGGATGGAACCTTAAAGGGAACCTGTCACCAGGTTTTTGCAACCTAATCTTAGAATAGCATAATACAGGACCCGAGATCCTGATTCCAGCGATGTGTCACTTACTGGGCTACTCAGTGTAGTTTTGATAAAATCACTGTTTAATCATCTATAGATTATCATTAGCAGTCTACATGGCCGACTGCCAGGGAGTCTGGCATAATCGCAGACTGGTAATCTGCAACAGAGAAAACACTAATGTTATCAAAATGACAGCAAGCAGCTCAGTAAGTGACACATCGCTGGAATCAGGGTCTCTATTTCTACATTATGCTGCTCTCAGATGGGATGGCAAAAACCTGGTGAGAGGTTCCCTTTAAGACGTGTTTCATGTCAGCTCCGCTTTTGATCCACCAGGATCCTCTTCATCATGGAACTGGATGTTTCTGATTGGGTATTGGGGGCCATTCTCTCTCTCAAAGAACCGGAGAGAAGGGTCTGCTTCATCCTTGTGCTTTCATTTCCCGTAGACTCATCTCTGCAGAGAACAACATGGGAGACAAGGAACTCCTGGCTATTACTACACCTTTCAAGGAATGGAGGCCCCATCAGCAGGGAGCCGCACAATGGATCGGAGTGATAACTGACCATCGCAATCTAGAGTTCCTTGGATCCGCTCAATGTCTTTCTCCACGTCAGGCTCGTTGGAACTTATTTTTGAACCAATTTAATCTTGTAATTTCATACCATTTAGGTTCTCGTAATGGGAAGGCTGACACATAAACCAATCCTTGCTGCGGATTCCCATCTAACACCATCCTGTCTGATGCCAACTTCAGTAATCCATGGGGGGGGCGCCCAATGGGGAGAGAGAAAGATCACCCAATAGGGGGAGAGAGCAAAGACACCCAATGGGGAGAGAGAGAGATCGCCCAAAGGGGAGAAAGTAAGAGCGCCCATGCCAACTTCAGTATCCAAGGGGGGCGCCCAATGGGGAGAGAGAGCGAAAGCACTCAATGGGGAGAGTGAGAGTGTCTGATGGGAAGAGCAAGAGCACCCAATGGGGGGAGAGACAGTGAGAGTGTCCAATGGGGGCAGAGTGTTTCAGGTCCCTCTGAGTGGGGAGACGTAGGAAAGTTCATCTGAGTTCAGAGCTCAGCGGCGTCATTCTAGCTAACCTCAGATGAGCCAGACTGTGACATCACCCTGCTCACAGCGGGAGCTAAAAATCAGTCAGTTTGGGGTCCCGCCTTGATCGGCGGTTTCAGAGAATTATCGTTAAGGTTGTTTTGGAGAGTAATAAAGACGGGAAGGAGGCTTGTGATTGTGTTCTTTTTTTACAAATAAATAATAGACAAATATCATAAATAATTACAAATAAATGATGTTTCATGGTGTAGTGTATTTTTACTTAGATGTTCATAATGCCTGAGTCTAACATTGGCCTGATATTAGGAACGTGGGGCTTACTGTTAGCTGGCAATGCATAGCTGGCATTACCCCTTATTACCCAGTCTGCCATCCCCAAGGACAGCTGTAAGAGTCGGGTACAGCGCCGAAAAAGGCACTTCTATGAATGCGCCATGTTTGGAGGCAACTGCGGGCTGCAATATGCAGTGAGAGGGGGCCCATAACACTTGGGCTTCTCTACGCTGAGTATTCTAGCCCCCAGCTGCCTAGTTGTACCTGGCTGGCAACCAAAAATATGGCAGAGCCCCACATCATTTTTTTTTTAACATTATTCCAAGAAATATTCCAGCCAGGTAAAACTAGGCAGCAGGGAAGGGGTGGGGTGGGGAAGGCAAGCCCGTACTTGCCTGCTATTCCTGGGCTAGTGACCAAGAATACAGCATGTGCACAACACTTCTAATTCCCCATACACTTTCTAGGGAAGATGCTGTACTAAGGAATTGTTAAAAACACGCTGAATAAACACAGGAAATCCGCATCGTCGGCACATAGACTTATAGAACCAGTAAAATCTATCAGATTCCAGAGATCTCCGGCACAGACACAGCTGCTTTTATTTCCTGATTGAAATGGAAATCAGCTCGGTTTTTGCTGCGTTTTTAAGAGAAGCAGCGACAAGTCTTACAGCGTTTTTACTGCTTTTTTCAACCGTAGAAAGAAATAAAGACCAAAAACGGGGAAAAAAAGTATTTTTTTGCTGCCAAGAGATCAGGTTTTGCTTCAGAATAAAATGTCCTGAGAACATACCCTTCCCAGAAATGTCCGCACCAAATCGGCATCTCCTGCTAGATAATAATAATTGAGACGCTGCAGATTTATTTTTGCACCAAATTTGCAAGGGTAAACAAAGCAACATGTGCACAAAACATCAGGATTCTCATTGAGTTTGTAGTGGTAAGTGATAGGTTGAAAAGATGAGTTAGTGCTGGGATGATAAAGGTGAGGTTGGGAATGAGGTGGGATGGGAGCGAGTCGTGGCCGCTGGTGGTGAGGTGCGATTTTGACAGGAGGGAGGAGAGCTGGTCTTCAGTTATGGGAGAGAGGAAATGAAGTAGCTAGGTGGTGAAATGGTCGAGGAAGGTAGGGATGGATCCAGGGGGGCGGTAGATAACGGCTAGCTGGAGGTTACAGGGGGAGAAGATGCGGACAGAGTGGGCTTCAAAAGATGGGAGAGTAGCAGAGGGGGGTAATGGAATAGGGGCGAAGGAGCAGGTGTCGGATAGGAGTATGCTGACTCCTCCGCCATGTTTGTCAGAGGGGCGGGGTGTGTGGGAAAGATTGAATCCGCCGTAGGATAGTGCAGCAGGGGAGGCCGTGTCGGGTGGGTGAGCCAGGTCTCTGTGATGCCAAGGAATGAGAGTTTATTAGAAATAAAGAGTTCATGGATGTCTGGGAGTTTATTACAGACTGAGCGGGCGTTCCAGAGTGCGCCTGGCAGGGAGATTAGAGGAGATGGGGATGGGGGATGGGTCTAAGGTTGGTCAGGCTGCGAGGGTGGGTGATGGTGAGGTTATGAGAGTTGGTGATGGGATGTGGAGGTGGGGTGTAGGTGACTGTGGGGACGTGGTGGTGGGGGGGGGCGGGATTAGGGGAAACGTCGCCAGCGAGTAGGAGGAGCAGGGAGAGGGTTAGCAGGTGAGAGCAGGAGAGTTTACGTGGTGGGCGTGCCTGATTGAAGATGGAGGATTGAAAGTGAAGGAATAATTCAGAGGAGTGGGTGAGGTGGTTAGGTAGGATGGAGAGTGAGAGAAGTACTTTGCTGCTGGGTGGAGGGATGAGCGGGGGTAGCAGGGAGTGGAGAAGGATGGGAGTGAGAGTGCAAAGAAGGGGTTACATTGTGGATGGTGAGCGGGGGATGGGAGTAGCGTGGGTCAGATGCAGCGGGAAGGAGAGTTGTAGTGGTGGGTGTGTGGTCAGTAGTGATGAGTAGTCTGGGGTTTACATAGTGAATACATAATTGCAGCACAAGTGATCAAATTACATATCTGTTTCTCTTGCATGACTTAGGCTGGCTTCACACTGCGGTTTTTCACTGATCAGTGTCCATCAGTGTTTGGGTGCCAAAACCAGGAGAGGAACCTGCAGAGAAAAACTTTAATTGAAAGATTGACCCCTGTTCTGAGTTTTGGAGACACTCCAGATTTGGCACACAAACACTGATGGACACTGATCAGTGAAAAAACTGCAGTGTGAAGCCAGCCATACCCGTTTCCTGCCCCGTTTAACTGCCTGGTGTAACTGCATAACACTTGTACAGTCAGCACTTGTGCAGTTGGCATGATTGCACCCCTTAGGGTGCCTTCACACTGCGGCAGCGTCCGGTCCGGGGCTGTCAGGAGTGACAGCCTGGACCGGAGTTTTGCTGCATAGAATACTATCGGGCTGCACGGAGCTGGATCGCGCCGGGTGGCAATTATCTGCCATCCGGCTGCTAGCTCGCCGGATGAATCCTGCAGAAGTGGGGATTTGTCTGCCGACTCCAAAAACGGTGCATGCAACGTTTTTGGAGTCGGCAGACAAATCCCCACTTCTGCAGGATTCATCCGGCGAGCTAGCAGCCGGATGGCAGATAATTGCCACCCGGCGCGATCCAGCTCCGTGCAGCCCGATAGTATTCTATGCAGCAAAACTCCGGTCCAGGCTGTCACTCCTGACAGCCCCGGACCGGACGCTGCCGCAGTGTGAACCCAGCCTTAGGGCGGCTTCAGACTGCGGCAGCGTCCGGTCCGGGGCTGTCAGGAGTGACAGCCTGGAGCGGAGTTTTTCTGCATAGAATCCTGTCGGGCTGCACGGAGCTGGATCGCGCCGGGTGGTAATTAGCTGCTATCCGGCTGTTGTGTCGCCGGATGTATCCTGGAGTACTGGGGATTCGTCTGCCGATTCCAAAAACGGTGCATGCACCGGTTTTGGAATCGGCAGACAAATCCCCACTTCTGCAGGATACATCCGGCGAGCTGGCAGCCGGATAGCAGATAATTACCACCCGGCGCGATCCAGCTCCGTGCAGCCCGACAGGATTCTATGCAGAAAAACTCCGCTCCAGGCTGTCAGTCCTGACAGCCCCGGACCGGACGCTGCCGCAGTCTGAAGCCGCCCTTAGTTGGCTCTACATATATAGTGAGTTTCTACTTAGATCTGGGTCTATTAAACTTGTTAATCAATCAAAGAAACTCAGGACAGCAGGAGGCAATAAATGCAAGACAAATAAACAGAATTCCTGGGCATCATGGGTCATAAACACTTCTGAACCAAAGATGACCTCTGAACATCCCACATCACACACAGTAAGATGATTTCAGTATATTACATTAATAAAAGACAAGTATGTTGTTAATAGAAGTAACAGATTCATATACCTCGCTAGTGAGTAGACAGGCAGGAAAGCTGAATGAATGGAAGTAACAGATTCATATACCTCGCTAGTGAAATCCAACGCTGTCCGATAGAAATCGGATCCAAACTGATCCCTGCAATCGGATGCCACATAGGCATTCGATTCCGATATTTTGCAGGATCAGTTTGCCCGCCTCCTCCTGTCATCTGCTCCTCTCTGCCTCCTGTTACCTGTTCTCCCCTGGTGCTCCCCTATTCTCCCCCGGTACTCCTGTTTCCCCCTCTTCTCCCCTGGTACTCCTGATTCTACCCTGTGTTTCCCTCTCCCCTGGAATAAAAAATAATAAACCATCTATTCTCACCTGTCCACGAGTCCCCCAGCGTCTCCAGCTGTATCTTTTGATCCTAGGACCTCACGTGATGTCACAGTCACATGATCGGTTACCGGTCATGTGACTGTGACATCACGGCAGGTCCTAGAGGCAGGATGTGCTGGAGACGCCGGGGGACTTGTGGACAGGTGAGAATAGATGGTTTATTATTTTTAACCCCTGCCTTACTTAATTTTACTTCCGCAATGTATGTATATACATTGCGGAAGTAAAATTAGATGATTAGGAGCAGTTTTAGTGTACTGAGCATGCTCAGTACACTAAAATCGGGTCCGAGGAGACATCAGATGTTTCCTTGGACCCTGCTCCATAGGGCCCCATGTTAAAGGAATCGGATCGGATTTGGCAGAATTGCCATCCGATCTGTCAGATCCGATTTGTTTCCCGATTTTTGATTCGGATGCAAAATTCGGAGCAGTCTCCGATTTTTGCATCGGAAAAAAATCGGACAAAATCGGATCGGACGCAATTTGGATGCCATTTAGTGCACATCCGAATCGGTCCGATCCCCATAGGATCAAATGGGGCCAAATTCAGATCCTAAGGCTGATTTCACATTACGATTTTGTTAAATCCGATGCGGTCCGATGAAAACTGGACAGCATCGGATGCTCAAAATCAGACGCCATCGGATCCAATTTTTTTATCGGATCCGATTTAAATGGCTGTGGAAGGTTTTGGGACTGGTCTAGGGCAGGGGTCTCAAACTCGCGGCCCGCCACGCTCCCCAGTGCGGCCTGGGGCACCATGAAAGAAAAATGCATGCCCCGGGCCATTATATATGCAGCCGCCGCGGTACCGCTTTACTGTGACTACTGTGACAGGTACCGCCGGCTCAGCTCACACAAGCGCTTTCGCGTCTGTACATTCATGAAAGCAGGCGGCCGGTGGACCAATCAGAAGCTGCCTGTGACGTCACAGGAGGCTTCTGATTGGTCCGCCGGCCGCCTGCTTCCGTGAACGTACAGGCGCGAAGGCGCTTGTGTGAGCTGAGCCGGCGGTACCTGTCACAGTAGTCACAGTAAAGCGGTACCGCGGCGGCTGCATATATAATGGCCCGGGGCATCAGGTGTGTATGAGTGAGTGTTAGAGAGAGAGTGTGAGTATGTGTGAGTGTATATGTTAGTGAGTGTGTATGTGTATAATAGTGAGTGTATTTGTGTGTATAATAGTGTGTATGTGTATAATAGTGAGTGTATTTGTGTGTATATGTGAGTGTGTATGTGTATAATAGTGAATGTATTTGTGTGTATATGAGTGAGTGTGTATGTGTATATGTGTGAGTGTATATGTGTGAGTATTTGTGTGTATATGTGAGTGAGTGTGTGTGAGTGTATGTGCGTGTATATTTGTATGTGAGTGTGTATATGTGTGTGAGTGTATTCCTGCGCCGCCTGAGCGGCACATCGCCGGCGGCTGGTGCCGGGTGCAGGCTGGTGCCACGTGCTGGCTGGTGCCGGCTGCCGGGTGCAGGCTGGTGCCGGCTGCTGCCGGCAAGGGGAAGACTGGGAGCCACAGAGGAAGAAGCTGCCGGAATGAGAAGAGTGGAGTCAGGTAAGGCGCTGTTACAGCCGAAGATAGCAGCCTGGGGGGGGGAAGGGGAACGTGACCGCTGAAAGTGCCTAGGGCGGCAGGAACTCCAGATATGGCCCTATGTAAGTGTGTCAATGTGTGAGTGTGTATGTGTTTGTGTGAATATGTCTGAGAATGTGCGTGTGGATGTGCGTGTGGATGTGCGTGTGGATGTGCGTGTGGATGTGCGTGTGGATGTGCGTGTGGATGTACGTGTGGATGTACGTGTGGATGTACGTGAGTGTGCGGGTGTGTATATATGGGCTTGTCCACACACCTGCCCTCTTAGTATTTAGCGCTTCTGCGCTAAATACTTAGATTTTGACAGAGAAGCGCAGGTGTGTGTATGCGGCCGCTTTCAGCAGACGCTGTCCCTGGTTACCCGATGTGTATCGTGGTAACCAGTTCATACAGCAGGCTGCCCACTGTCCGCTTATCCCGAGCGCACAGGGAATCGCTGCTTGCAGTGTTTCCCTGTGCGCTCTGGATAAGCGCACACTATGCAGCCTGCTGTATGAACTGGTTACCACGATACACATCGGGTAACCAGGGACAGCGTCTGCTGAAAGCGGCCGCATACACGTACCTCTGCTTCTCTGTCAAAGCCTAAGTATTTAGCGCAGAAGCGCTAAATACTGAGAGCGCAGGTGTGTGGACAAGCCCTATGTGAGTGTGTGTGTGAGCGAGAGAACAAAAAGAACAGAGACCAGGACATTACTACAAGATGACAAGGGAGGGAACATTACTAAAAGATTGGGACATTACTACAAGAGGAGGACCAGGATGGGGGACATTAATATAGGATGGGGACCAGGATGGGGACATTACTACAAGATGGAGACCAGGGTGGGGACATTAATATAGGATGAGGACCAGGATGGGGACATTACTACAAGATGAGGACCAGGATGGGGACATTATTACAAGAAGGGGAACAGGAAGGGGGCATTACTACAAGAAGGGAACCAGGATGGGGACATTACTACAAGAAGAGGACCAGGATGGTGACATTATTACAAGAAGAGGACCAGGATGAGGACATTACTACAAGAAGAGGACATTACTACAAGAAGAGGATCAGGATGGGGACATTACTACAAGAAGAGGACCAGGATGGTGACATTACTACAAGAAGAGGACCAGGATGGGGACATTACTACAAGAAGAGGACCAGGATGGGGACATTACTACAAGAAGAGGACCAGGATGGGGACATTACTACAAGAAGAGGACCAGGATGGGGACATTACTACAAGAAGAGGACCAGGATGGGGACATTACTACAAGAAGAGGATCAGGATGGGGACATTACTACAAGAAGGTGACCAGGATGGGGACATTACTACAAGAAGGTGACCAGGATGGGACATTATACAAGAAGAGGACATTACTACAAGAAGAGGACCAGGATGGGGACATTACTACAAGAAGAGGACCAGGATGGGACATTACTACAAGAAGAGGACCAGGATGGGGACATTACTACAAGAAGGTGACCAGGATGGGGACATTACTACAAGAAGAGGACCAGGATGGGGACATTACTACAAGAAGAGGACCAGGATGGGGACATTACTACAAGAAGAGGACCAGATGGGGACATTACTACAAGAAGAAGGGACATTACTACAAGAAGAGGATCAGGATGGGGACATTACTACAAGAAGAGGACCAGGATGGGGACATTACTACAAGAAGAGGACCAGGATGGGGACATTACTACAAGAAGAGGACCAGGATGGGGACATTACTACAAGAAGAGACCAGGATGGGGACATTACTACAAGAAGAGGATCAGGATGGGGACATTACTACAAGAAGGTGACCAGGATGGGGACATTACTACAAGAAGGTGACCAGGATGGGACATTACTACAAGAAGAGGACATTACTACAAGAAGAGGACAAGGATGGGGACATTACTAAAAGAAGAGGACCAGGATGGGACATTACTACAAGAAGAGGACCAGGATGGGGACATTACTACAAGAAGAGGACCAGGATGGGGACATTACTACAAGAAGAGGACCAGGATGGGGACATTACTACAAGAAGAGGACCAGGATGGGGACATTACTACAAGAAGAGGATCAGGATGGGGACATTACTACAAGAAGGTGACCAGGATGGGGACATTACTACAAGAAGAGGACCAGGATGGGGACATTACTACAAGAAGAGGACCAGGATGGGGACATTACTACAAGAAGAGGACCAGGATGGGGACATTACTACAAGAAGAGGACCAGGATGGGACATTACTACAAGAAGAGGACCAGGATGGGGACATTACTACAAGAAGAGGACCAGGATGGGGACATTACTACAAGAAGAGGACCAGGATGGGGACATTACTACAAGAAGGGACCAGGATGGGACATTACTACAAGAAGAGGACATTACTACAAGAAGAGGACCAGGATGGGGACATTACTACAAGAAGAGGACCAGGTTGGGGACATTACTACAAGAAGAGGACCAGGATGGGGACATTACTACAAGAAGGGACCAGGATGGGACATTACTACAAGAAGAGGACATTACTACAAGAAGAGGACCAGGATGGGGACATTACTACAAGAAGAGGATCAGGATGGGGACATTACTACAAGAAGAGGATCAGGATGGGGACATTACTACAAGAAGGTGACCAGGATGGGGACATTACTACAAGAAGAGGACCAGGATGAGGCCATTACTACAAGAGAGGGACATTACTACAAGAAGAGGATCAGGATGGGGACATTACTACAAGAAGGTGACCAGGATGGGACATTACTACAAGAAGAGGACCAGGATGGGAACATTACTACAAGAAGAGGACCAGGATGGGGACATTACTACAAGAAGAGGATCAGGATGGGACATTACTACAAGAAGAGGACCAGGATGGGGACATTACTACAAGAAGGGACCAGGATGGGAACATTACTACAAGAAGGGGATCAGGATGGGGAACATTACTACAAGAAGGGGATCAGGATGGGAACATTACTACAAGATGGGATCAGGATGGGACATTACTACAAGAAGAGGACCAGGATGGGGACATTACTACAAGAAGAGGATCAGGATGGGACATTACTACAAGAAGAGGATCAGGATGGGAACATTACTACAAGAAGGGGATCAGGATGGGAACATTACTACAAGAAGAGGACCAGGATGGGACATTACTACAAGATAGAGGATCAGTATTGGGGGACATTAATATAAAATGGGACCAGTATGGGGACATTACTACAAGATGGAGACCAGGGTGAGGACATTACTACAAGAAGAGGACCAGGATGGGGACATTACTACAAGAAGAGGATCAGGATGGGGACATTACTACAAGAAGAGGATCAGGATGGGGACATTACTACAAAAGGTGACCAGGATGGGAACATTACTACAAGAAGAGGACCAGGATGAGGACATTACTACAAGAAGAGGACAATGAATACTACAAGATAGAGATCAGATTGGGGACGATTACATACAAATAGGTGACCAGGATGGGGGACATTACTACAAGAAGAGACCAGTGGTGAGACATTACTACAAGAAGAGGACCAGGATGGGGACATTACTACAAGAAGAGGATCAGGATGGGGACATTACTACAAGAAGTGACCAGGATGGGACATTACTACAAGAAGAGGACCAGGATGGGACATTACTACAAAGGACAGATGGACATTACTACAAGAAGGGATCAGGATGGGAACATTACTACAAGATGGGATCAGGATGGGACATTACTACAAGAAGAGGACCAGGATGGGACATTACTACAAGAAGAGGACCAGGATGGGGACATTACTACAAGAAGAGGATCAGGATGGGACATTACTACAAGAAGAGGATCAGGATGGAACATTACTACAAGAAGGGATCAGGATGGGAACATTACTACAAGAAGAGGACCAGGATGGGAACATTACTACAAGAATGAGGATCAGTATTGGGGGAACATTAACTAACAAGGGGGATCCAGGATGGGACATTACTACAAGAGGAGACCAGGATGAGGACATTACTACAAGAAGAGGACCAGGATGGGACATTACTACAAGATAGGGATCAGGATGGGGACATTACTACAAGAAGAGGATCCAGGATGGAGACATTACTACAAGAAGGTGACCAGGATGGGGACATTACTACAAGAAGAGGACCAGGATGAGGACCATTACTACAGGAAGAGGACCAGATGACATACAAAAGAGGATCAGGATGGGACATTACTACAAGAAGGTGACCAGGATGGGGAACATTACTACAAGAAGAGGACCAGGATGGGAACATTACTACAAGAAGAGGATCAGGATGGGGACATTACTACAAAATGGGACCAGATGGGACATTACTACAAGAAGAGACCAGGATGGGACATTACTACAAGAAGAGGACCAGGATGGGAACATTACTACAAGAAGAGGATCAGGATGGGACATTACTACAAGAAGGGGATCAGGATGGGACATTACTACAAGATGAGGATCAGTTTGGGGGGACATTAATATACAATGGGGACCAGTATGGGGACATTACTACAAGATGGAGACCAGGGTGAGGACTTTACTACAAGAAGATCATAATTTGTACTTTACTAGATTGAGCAAAAAATTCTGGTATTGCTAAAATGTCACTTAGGGTACCGTCACACACATCAATATTGCATGCAATGTCACTGGCAATTTGCTGGTTGCAGTGAAATCATGGACACATTGTTCTATTTTCTTGCTGTGTACAAATGTAACAATGTGTCCATGATTTCACTGCAACCAGCAAATTGCCAGTGAAATTGCATGCAGTGTTGCGACATGTAACGGTACCTTTAGTCCTACAAGCAATGCGGCCCCCCGATATCAATTTTTTTCTACGTGCGGCCCACCAACCCAACCAAGTTTGAGACCTCTGGTCTAGGGTATTGAGCATGCTCAATACAGAAAATCAGATCCGATCCCCCATAGACTCCCATATTATTTTAATTGGATCGCGTCGGATCCGATGCGATCCGATTGTTGAATCGGATACCAAAATTGGAGCAGTCTTCGATTTTGGCTCCTGAAAAAAATCGGACAGAATCAGATCGGATGCAAATCGGATGTAATTAAGTGCACATCTGACCCCCTTTGGAGAACATGGGGGCTAAATCGGATTCGATGCTGTCCGATTTTTATCGGGCAGCATCGGATTTAAAAAAATCGTAATGTGAAAACAGATTCATATACCTCGCTTGTGAGGAGAGACAGGCAGGAAAGCTGTGTGAATGGAAGTAACAGATTCATATACCTGTATGAAGAGAGGAGATGACCATTAGGTTCTTGCCCGATGTAACTGCATAACACTTGTACAGCTGGCACTTATGCAGTTGGCATGATTGCAAGACCCCGCATGATACTATAGTGACGGCCCTACTACAGTGACGGCCCCCCCAGACACCGCCCTCTACTACAGTGACGGCCCCCCAGACATCGCCCTCTACTACAGTGACGGCCCCCCAGACACCGCCCTCTACTACAGTGACGGCCCCCCAGACACCGCCCTCTACAACAGTGACGGCCCACCCAGACACCGCCCTCTACTACAGTGACGGCCCCCCCAGACACCGCCCTCTACTACAGTGACGGCCCCCCCAGACACCGCCCTCTACTACAGTGACGGCCCCCCCCAGACACCGCCCTCTACTACAGTGACGGCCCACAGACACCGCCCTCTACTACAGTGACGGCCCACAGACACCGCCCTCTACTACAGTGACGGCCCACAGACACCGCCCTCTACTACAGTGACGGCCCACAGACACCGCCCTCTACTACAGTGACGGCCCACAGACACCGCCCTCTACTACAGTGACGGCCCCGCACACACCGACCCCTCTACTATAGTGACGACCCGCACACACCGCCCTCTACTATAGTGACGGCCCACAGACACCGCCCTCTACTATAGTGACGGCCCACAGACACCGCCCTCTACTATAGTGACGGCCCACAGACACCGCCCTCTACTATAGTGACGGCCCACAGACACCGCCCTCTACTATAGTGACAGCCCGCAGATGTGGCGCCCCACTAAGAGTGCGTCACAGGAGGGTACTACACCCCTGACTGAAGGAGTCGTATTCTCCGTCCCAGTGGTGAGTAGGATAATCCGAGGTGGTTTAGTTGGTTTATCCCTGCACCACAAACCCGGAGTGGTCGACGGCTTCTTAGGAGCCCGATTCACAGTTTAACAACTACTGCAGCTATACCAGGGGGTACCCACCATTGAGAATCAGGGGCCGTGAGTAGGGCCTAAGCGGGAACCCAAATTGAGAACCCTCAGTACCCTGGCAAGGTATACTAAGCAGCAAAGAGAAGGGACAGTAAGGATAAAGACATTCGTGGAGCCTTGGAGAGACACTGCTCACCGCAGGGACCACCTGGTCCACTACCTGGCATTGAGAACCGTGTTACCCTGTATGCCGTTGAACAACTAAGTAAATACCTGTTCAGAGGATCAACGTGTCTGAGCATTATTCCAGAACTGCTATCTGATTGCCTTGCCTTATAGAAACAACCGAGCTGCCCTATTACTCCACAGCAGCTCTCGACTCCGGGTAGCCCGCTCATCCTGTAGGGAGCGGTTCCATCCTGCTACCGCCCATCACCCCGGAGATCCAACAGCGCCGGTCCCATTACCGGAACCCTACAGGTGGCGTCACGAACTTTACAACTTTATTTTCCTTTTATTAATTTTACTTTCCCCCTTTTCATTGACTACAGGGCCCACAGCCTCAGGCGCCGAACCGTGACCGACAGCCTGCGCCTGAGACCTGAGCACCGGGCTCACGGCGAGTCACAGACACCGCCCTCTCCTAGAGTGACGGCCCGCACACACCGCCCTCTCCTAGAGTGACGGCCCGCACACACCGCCCTCTCCTAGAGTGACGGCCCGCACACACCGCCCTCTCCTAGAGTGACGGCCCGCACACACCGCCCTCTCCTAGAGTGACGGCCCGCACACACCGCCCTCTCCTAGAGTGACGGCCCGCACACACCGCCCTCTCCTAGAGTGACGGCCCGCACACACCGCCCTCTCCTAGAGTGACGGCCCGCACACACCGCCCTCTCCTAGAGTGACGGCCCGCACACACCGCCCTCTCCTAGAGTGACGGCCCGCACACACCGCCCTCTACTAGAGTGACGGCCCGCACACACCGCCCTCTACTAGAGTGGCGGCCCGCACACACCGCCCTCTCCTCCAGTGACGGCCCGCACACACCGCCCTCTCCTCCAGTGACGGCCCGCACACACCGCCCTCTCCTCCAGTGACGGCCCGCACACACCGCCCTCTCCTCCAGTGACGGCCCGCACACACCGCCCTCTCCTCCAGTGACGGTCCGCACACACCGCCCTCTCCTACAGTGACG
This sequence comes from Allobates femoralis, assembly GCA_033576535.1. NCBI lineage: Eukaryota > Metazoa > Chordata > Amphibia > Anura > Aromobatidae > Allobates > Allobates femoralis. Next base: position 9,956,695 of record JARQOC010000013.1, read on the forward strand.
GTCCGCACACACCGCCCTCTACTAGAGTGACGGCCCGCACACACCGCCCTCTACTAGAGTGACGGCCCGCACACACCGCCCTCTACTAGAGTGACGGCCCGCACACACCGCCCTCTACTAGAGTGACGGCCCGCACACACCGCCCTCTACTAGAGTGACGGCCCGCACACACCGCCCTCTCCTACAGTGACGGCCCGCACACACCGCCCTCTCCTACAGTGACGGCCCGCACACACCGCCCTCTCCTACAGTGACGGCCCGCACACACCGCCCTCTACTACAGTGCTGGCCCGCACACACCGCCCTCTACTACAGTGACGGCCCGCACACACCGCCCTCTAGTACAGTGACGGCCCGCACACACCGCCCTCTACTATAGTGACGGCCCGCACACACCGCCCTCTACTATAGTGACGGCCCGCACACACCGCCCTCTATAGTGACGGCCCGCACACACCGCCCTCTACTATAGTGACGGCCCGCACACACAGCCCTCTACTATAGTGACGGCCCGCACACACCGCCCTCTACTATAGTGACGGCCCGCACACACCGCCCTCTACTATAGTGACGGCCCGCACACACTGCCCTCTACTATAGTGACGGCCTGCAGACACCGCTCTCTACTACAGTGACGGCCCGCACACACCGCCCTCTACTACAGTGACGGCCCGCACACACCGCCATATGCAAGTCCCACCACCACCTCCCTGCAGCCCCATGTAAGTGTGGCACCCCTGCAGGGGATTGCCACAGGTTACACTGGTGCAAGGAAGGACTGCCACCTTGGTTTGCTCAGCACACACCACCTACCACTCCAGACCTGAAGGTGGAGTTCTACTGGCTGCATTAAGTCAGTTCCCCTTTAAGACGATCCAGGCTGAGAGGAGGAGACAGTTGGCAGTTAGTTCGTGCGAGGAAGAAAGGAGGAGGCAGAGCTGTTGGTCTGTGGTGTGAGACACAGGCCAGGACCAAGGGACGACTGTCCGCTGTGCATACCCCAGGGAAGGGGCCGGAGGCAAGTAGAGGAGACAGGGAACTGGAGATATACCCCTTTAGCACACCCGGACACTGGAGTCCGATGCTGCCAGCCTGCAGAGCCGCAGCAGAAAGCCCAGTAAACTCAGGAGGAGTTCAGCCCTGAGGAGATAGTGAAAAAGACATTAAACTAACCAAACACAGATCAGGGCTGAAGGAGGAACCGGGACCCCACACAGGATCAGGGGCTGCAGGAGGAACCGGGACCCCACACAGGATCAGGGGCTGCAGGAGGAACCGGGACCCCACACAGGATCAGGAGCTGCAGGAGGAACCGGGACCCCACACAGGATCAGGGGCTGCAGGAGGAACCGGGACCCCACACAGGATCAGGGGCTGCAGGAGGAACCGGGATCCCGCAGGAGGACCTCATTGTTAGTTTAAGATAATACAGAAGTGGAGTGTTCGGGCTCAGGCAGGACTTATCCCACACCAGAGCACAGACACAGAGGAGGCCTCATAACTTTACAAGGTGTTATGGCTGCTTTACACGTTTCAATATCGCAATTCAATGGCGCAGGAGCGCGCATTTAGTGCACGTTTCCCCACATCGCATCAGAGGTTTACACGTTGTGATTTCTGAATCCAACGTCTGTGCGATGTCTACGCCCCCCAACCCAGGAACGACCATTTAACATGGGAGTGGATGGGTGACGTAGAACTTCACATCGGAGTTGGGCTGTCACACAGCACGATCCGACTCCAATCTCCATTCAATATCGGAGCATTGAATAGCACGCTCATTCAATCCCCGATATCGGTTTGACATCGTTCCTGCATCGTATTGGACGTTCACACCATACAACGCACGAACGATATCGGCTCCAACGATTGAACCACGTGACTTTTCATTGAAATCGTACTACGATATCGCAACGTGTAAACCCACCATCAGTCCTAAATTGCACCAGGGACCTGGTTATTACTCTGGACTATACCTGTTATGTGACCACCAGTAAAAAGCTACTGTAACAACCATCCCTGTGTGCCTAACAGCTATAATTCACCATTGTGCCAGAAAGGAGCTCATCACTGCCCTCCCTCACCATCATCCTCCATCACTGCCCTCCCTCACCATCATCCTCCATCACTGCCCTCCCTCACCATCATCCTCCATCACTGCCCTCCCTCACCATCATCCTCCATCACTGCCCTCCCTCACCATCATCCTCCATCACTGCCCTCCCTCACCATCATCCTCCATCACTGCCCTCCCTCATCATCATCCTCCATCACTGCCCTCCCTCACCATCATCCTCCATCACTGCCCTCCCTCACCATCATCCTCCATCACTGTCCTGAGTAAGCTCCACTTTGCTGCCCCCTCCATCACCTCAGCAGCAGCGCCAAACCAAATTACCGACACTACAGGTGCGTCCACGTTCCCCTGTAAATAATCCTTCTTCCCCAGCACGGCACCGGATCCCGTCCACCTGTGACTCCCTACTCGGCAGTCCCGTGGCCGAGTACCCCCCCCCAGCCCCAGCCCCAGCTGCATCATAAGTCCCACCACCTTCCATGCAGCCCATGTAAGTCCCATCAGCTTCCCTTGCAGCCCCATGCAAGTCCCACCACCCTCCTGCAGCCCCAGTAAGTGCCGTCTCCCCAGCACATTCCCTCCTCCTCCTCTCCCTGTTCCCATTCTCCCGCTCCAGACAATAAGCAGCAGCAGGAACATCCGGGGATCATCATCACATCACAGCCCCGCCCCCCTGTGACTCATCCCTCCCCACAGCCTCCGCTCTATACGGCTCGCTAGTCACGTGATCCTCCCCAGTCCAGACGAGGCTCCTCCTCCGGAGCCACAGCGCGAGCCGCACACGAGACTGAGATCAAGCCTCGCCCCTCCTGGTGACGTCACAGCACACGCACCTGCACGCAGGTGGTGATGCCGCTCAGTTTCTGGTGACGTCACTGTCATGTGATCGGGACGTGTTGTGTCTCCTCGCGGCCGCCATTGTTGTTTTCCGGTCGTTCTTCTCCTCAGAGAGCGGAGGATCCTGTATGTGTGAAATTACTGGGGGGGTGATGGTGGGGGGATGTCTGCGGTGGTATTGGGGGGTGTGATGGTGGGGGGATGTCTGCGGTGGTATTGGGGGTGTGATGGTGGGGGATGTCTGCGGTGGTATTGGGGGGGGTGTGATGGGGGGGATGTCTGCGGTGGTATTGGGGGTGGGGGATGTCTGCGGTGGTATTGGGGGGGGATGTGCTGGTGGGGGGATGTCTGCGGTGGTATTGGGGGGGTGTGATGGTGGGGGGATGTCTGCGGTGGTATTGGGGGGGTGTGATGGTGGGGGGATGTCTGCGGTGGTATTGGGGGGGATGTGATGGTGGGGGATGTCTGCGGTGGTATTGGGGGGGTGTGATGGTGGGGGGATGTCTGCGGTGGTATTGGGGGGGGTGTGATGGTGGGGGGATGTTTGCGGTGGTATTGGGGGGGATGTGATGGTGGGGGGATGTCTGCGGTGGTATTGGGGGGGGGGTGTGATGGTGGGGGACGTCTGCGGTGGTATTGTGGGGTGTGTGATGGGGGATGTCTGCGGTGGTATTGGGTGGGGGGATGTCTGCGGTGGTATGGGGGTGGGGGGGGGGATGTCTGCGGTGGTATTGGGGGGTAGTGGGGGATGTCTGCGGTGGTATTGGGGGGTGGTGTGATGGTGGGGAGGATGTCTGCGGTGGTATTGGGGGGGGTGTGATGGGGGGGGATGTCTGCGGTGGTATTGGGGGGGGGGTGTGAGTGGAGGGGATGTCTGCGGTGGTATTGGGGGGGGGGGGGGGGGTGTGTATGGGGGGGGATGTCTGCGGTGGTATTGGGGGGGGTGTGTGATGGGGGGATGTCTGCGGTGGTATTGGGGGGGGGTGTGATGGGGGGGATGTCTGCGGTGGTATTGGGGGGGGTGTGATGGTGGGGGGATGTCTGCGGTGGTATTGGGGGGGTGTGATGGTGGGGGGATGTCTGCGGTGGTATTGGGGGGGGGGTGATGGTGGATGGTGGGGGATGTCTGCGGTGGGTTTTTGGGGGGGGTGGTGATGGTGGGGGATGTCTGCGGTGGTATTGGGGGGGGGTGTGATGGTGGGGGGATGTCTGCGGTGGTATTGGGGGGGGGTGTGAGGTGGGGGATGTCTGCGGTGGTATTGGGGGGGGGGTGTGATGGTGGGGGATGTCTGCGGTGGTATTGGGGGGGGTGATGGTGGGGGATGTCTGCGGTGGTATTGGGGGGGTGTGATGGTGGGGGGATGTCTGCGGTGGTATTGGGGGGGGGTGATGGTGGGGGGGATGTCTGCGGTGGTATTGGGGGGGGGGGTGATGGTGGGGGGGATGTCTGCGGTGGTATTGTGGGGGGTGTGTGGTGGGGGGATGTCTGCGGCGGTGGTATTGGGGGGGGTGTGATGTGGGGAGGATGTCTGCGGTGGTATTTTTTGTCTGCGGTGGTATTGGGGGGGTTGTGATGGCAGGGGAGGTGTGTGGTGAGAGTTTGTGGGGGAAGAGGTCTGTGGGGGCATTTAGGGAGTGGCTGATGGTGGGGGTAGGTCTAGTTGGATTTGGGGGTTGGATGATGGTGGGGGAGGTTTGTGGGCAGATTTGGGGGATGGATGGTGGGATTTGGGGGGGGGTGTGATGGTGGGGATTGTGATGTAGAGGGAGGTCTTTGGTGTCATTTGGGGGTGGATGATGGTGGGGGAGTTCTGTGGCGGGATTTGTAGTTAGACTTTCCTCTTTCTCTGTCTTCCTTTTTTTCTCTGTGACTTTCCCTTTTTTCGCTGATACTTTTCCCTGTTTTATGACTTTACTATTATTTCTTTCACAGTTTTGAAATCTGGGTGAAGATCTGAATTAATCCTTTAGATATAATGGAGGAAGGCGGTGCTGTGTGGGGTGATGAGCGCAGTACAGAGGACGAGGACGCTCCTGCAGATATAATGGAGGAAGGCGGTGCTGTGTGGGGTGATGAGCGCAGTACAGAGGACGCTCCTGCAGATATAATGGAGGAAGGCGGTGCTGTGCGAGGTGATGAGCGGTGTACAGAGGACGATCCTGCAGGTAACCGCCCGGTGATGAGTCACCACTAAATGAAGCATGGGAGAGTCACTTTCTCATTTACCGGACAGTTGTTGGGCCCGTCCGCTCGCCGCCCCGGCCCTCGTCCGCTCGCCGCCCCGGCCCTCGTCCGCATCGCCGCCCGGCCCTCGTCCGCTCGCCGCCCCGGCCCTCGTCCGCATCGCCGCCCCGGCCCTCGTCCGCTCGCCGCCCCGGCCCTCGTCCGCTCGCCGCCCCGGCCCTCGTCCGCTCGCCACCCCGGCCCTCGTCCGCTCGCCGCCCCGGCCCTCGTCCGCTCGCCGCCCCGGCCCTCGTCCGCTCGCCGCCCCGGCCCTGCTTGTTTTTGTAATGCAGCAGAAAAACAACAACATAATTTCGACATTTTGACAAATTTTTCTGTTATGCAATTTACCGATCAGATTAATTGATTTTACATTTTGATAGTTTGCGCATTTCTGAAAGTGCAATACCAACTATATGTATCTAGTTTTTAATAGTTTAATTTTTAAATGGGGTGATCTGAACTTTCTAATTTTTTTTTTTTTTTTTTCTTCAAAATTTTAAAAAATGTTATATTACACTTGCGCCTCTGTAATGACCGGGACGCCAGTCGTTTGTGTGTGAGGAATCCGGCGCTGCTATGAACAACACTGACTCCAAAATAGTGGCACATTAACTCTCTTTATCGGTGCCAAAAAGATAACTGATTCAAACTTATCAACAAATATATGGGCCCCAACAGCCCGATCACAATATACAAATTATGCAGCCCGAGGGAACTCGCATGCCAGTTTTGCATGGAGGGAACACAACTACCCCTGACTATACCACCCCCACCCTTACTCCGTACAGGGCCTACCTAGGCTCTTACTGCAGCCGCGGCACGTGTTCCCCTCAGGATATAATCCTACTGTCACGCTACCAAGGGCGGAACTGACTTGCGGACCCACAGTACCACAGTGTAGTCTGGATGCTGATACCCAGAGAGCGAGCCAGAGACAAAAGGCAGGTTCGAAGGTTTATTTAACAAAACAGGCAGGGAGGGAAACCCCAGAGGAGGGCCACAGGACCGACACACCGGGAAGTCACCAATGGAGCCCAAGACGAGTGACCCCTATACAGGGGTTTCTCAAGGGCAGCTAAGGAGGTACCAGTGAGCCGGGAGCCTGCGAACCGACCCAAGGAGAGCAAGAGATAATAAGGAGCACAAAACCAGGGAACGGAGTCTGGGATCCTCCGGGAGTACGAGATACGGGATGGAAGACTGGGTCCACATGGAGCACAGGGGATCCGACTGCAGAAAAGAAACAAACAGTAAGAATAGTGATAATAAATTGCAACAAGGCAGAAAAACCTGTGACTGGCAACTGCTCAAACAAGAAGATGCCCAGGCACCGGTCTAAGGAAAAAGTGAACATTAAATAGCCACCACCTCACAGCGATTGGCTGAGAGGTGGAGCTGGAAGAATTACAATGCTGGCCCTTTAAGGCACAGCAGCAGAGCACGCGCGTGCGTGCCCTATGCGCGCCCCTAGGAAGCAAGGAGGAGGAAGCAGCAGCCCTGAACAGTGAGGCTGGAGGGGAAGAGGACACAGGAGCGAGGATGGTGCTGGTAAGAGCGCGGGATCCCGGGGGACAGCGGTGGCCGGCCAGGACCCGAACCCCCTGCCTCGTGACAGACCTCCACGCGGTCGCAGACCGAGGGCAGGCGGGCAGCAAGGGAACAGGGAGCGAGGTGCCAGGGCGTGGGTCGGCCATGGTGACACCTACACCCACCTCCCACGCTATTTACAAAATACTTGGGGATCCCGAATTCCCTTTTATAAATCTATCCCACAACCTATTTACAACAAATGCAGTTTTCCCTCCTGCATGGGGTGAAATTCTTAAACTTGGTAATATACAAGCAGTTAACAGGGTGTATGTTGTTTAACCCTTACCACCGGCCACTGAGGTATATAAGATCTTCCTCACACTAGGCTTTTTAGCACAGCCCAGTATAACAGCGATGGTGATCGTTCTCAGTCCTACGGTGTCATCCACATTCGGCTTCTCTTTGAGTCTCAATATTTAATATCTTGTATAGACCAAGCCTGGTCGGTCTCTCCTCAGGAGGACACACACAATAGTCCTTTGTAGTTTCTGACTAACTCACCCTGTCTGACTATCCCTGTATAGTCAAAGAAGGCGCCTGGTGTGGTGCTGAAACGCGTAGGAGTAAGGAGGAATAAAAAGGATGGAGATCTAACTGGCTCTTTGGTGAGTTTATTTAACCCTGGAGCAGCGCGGACCGTGAGACACCAGCACTCCCATAATTTCTTTGATTCATACCACTATCCAGTGGTCGGTGGAGGTCCTGCAGCAGCTGGAACATTGTTTCCTAAACGCCTTCAAACCAGTTGTGGGGATCACAACTGGATCAGGTGAGCGGCTTCACAGCACCACCATTTTATACAAGTGTCACTAGTGATAGGGCACTATTGCGACTCTTGTCCCCCTCCCTATTTTATTTTCACAGTATCCCTATATAGTGACCGGTCAATCTTATGTACTCACAGAACACGGCTTATCTTTCAGTCCACGGAGTAGATCGAGTCCTTGAATAAATGTAACACTGTTCTAGCCAGGCGCGTCCTTCCATAGGTCCACGAGCCCCTCAGAACAGCTGACATGTCTTCTTTTCATGATAGATCACACTGTCCAAGATTCCAGAAGAATGCTCTCTTTCCAGCTGAATTCTTGTAGTTGTGCACCGTTACATTAGGTAAAAAGGACTAGTCTGAATGATGGATGCAAAAACACGAGCTTCTGACCTGCAATGTATTAGGAAGAAGGAAGGAGTTACAGGCATTAAAGCTGACTGCAGGGAGAGAGGAAAGACAAACTTATAAGATGCAAACCTATTGCATAGCAATGCAACAAAACAATTACAATACTGCCTGATTCCCTAGTTATGGGACATGAGACTCTATGAAATCTATAGATTTCACTATAATCTGATTTTGACACAAAGTCCATGGATGATTTCCGCCATTGTTCTTGAAACCTGAAAGACAAAGGAAGAAACAGAAACAAGCAACGATAAATCTTCAAACAGTTCTAAAGACCAACTTTGTGGTTGTCTGCCTGTAAATCATAACCATAGGATAATCCAAATTCCATTGGACGCCCATCATCAGATTGGGGAAGCTGCAACATGCAAACACTTCCACCAACACAATAGTTCAAATGGTGAAAGTCCTAACACAGCTAGTAGTATGTGGAGGTCTCCTCCCCGCTGTGAGCTGTCCAGTAGTGACATCTGTCATGTGATGCCTTCTCTCATGAGCGATGTACGTTTGACAAGTACCTACCGCAGGAGTAAAAAAACCTCTAATGCGCTATACTCTATTGCCAATGTATATGCATTGTTTTTGTTTGGTTGTATTTGTAACCAAACCCCAATCCACTGTCTGTGTAGAAAGTAAATTAATCAATTTCAATGTCCATTTCCAGTATGTCCCCATGACAGCACCACAGGAGGAGTAATCCCATATCCTTTGTAGGGATAGAAAGTACAAGAGGTTAAAAGCCCTCCCACCCCCAACCTCCGCAGTGTTTTTCCTGTCCCTACACAGGACGAGGAGTACAGGAGGAGCGTTGATGCGGGCACTGTCGTGTTGACATCTTACAGGAGCCGAGCGGATTGGGGAGGGCCACGACTCTCTCCTTCCCACTGTCAAGCGGGTCTAGGGCCGACTCTCCCTCTCGGGGTTCCCTCAGCCTCCTGGTGTGGCTGGAGTCTCCGGGTGCCACTTCCCCATCATTGGGGCTCTCTGTTTCCTGCTTCGGGACGGGACCGGCTTCTTCCGGTTTCGGTGCCCTCCCGTCGTCAAACTGGAAGTGCAGGGATGACAACTTCAGGTTTGGCGAATTTCGCGTGAAATTCAATTGCGGACTGGCTGTGCATGCCGGAGGAGCAGAAGATCATGACAGGACATCCAGGTAAGGTACAAAAGGGGAGCTTGGGAGCAGTGCTAGCAGGCTTAAGCCCCAGTCACACACAACGCGATTGTTAGCGAGATCGTTGTAACCTGTGACATTACAACGATCTCTCCAGCGATGTCGCTAAGTGTGACATCTAGCAGCGATCAGGCTCCTGCTGTGAGGTCGCTGATCTTGCAAAGTGCTCAGGACCCTTTTCTGGTCATTGGTCTCCCACTGGTCAGCACGCACTGCTGCGTGTGACAGCAAGAGATCAGCGATCTCACAGGCTGGTAACCAAGATAAACACCGGGTATCTAGGCAGCGTGTGCTGCCTAGATACCGGTGTTTATCATCGTTACCAGCTTCCTCCCTGCTTGGCTCGGCCTGTAAGCAGCGAGGAAGCTGGTAACTATGATAAACAACGGGTATCTAAGCAGCACGCACTGCCTAGATACCCGGAGTTTATCATAGTTACCAGCTTCCTCCCTGCTTACAGGCTGAGCTAAGCAGGGAGGACGCTGGTAACATTGCTTCCAGCGATGTGGGAGGTGGCTCCCTGGTCGCTGAGGAGATCTGCCTGTTTGACAGCTCCCCAGCGACCAGATAGCGACGCTCCAGCGATCCTGGCAGGTCATTATCGCTGTTGGGATCACTGGAGCGTCGTTGTGTGTGACGGGACCTTTTAGAGCTATTGGCATAGTGCTTCACAATGGCAGATGTGTTCCAAGATGGCCGCCGGGGGTGATGGACGCATGTAAGGAGGCTCCAGGCTCTTGGACACTATCCACCGCATCCAAGCTCGCCTGTCCTCCCTACACACTACCAGCTCCACTGCCGTCACCCCCGTGCACTCCACCGACCATCTGGGCCACGCACCCCATCCTGTGGCCGGCCGTGCCCTGCGGCCCCCACTCAGGCCTGTGACCCTCACAAGGCCTGCGGACCTCACTCAGGCCGCGACCCCGCACTCTGACCTGCGGCCCCAGCTGCACCGGCACCTAGGTGCTTACACCGGCACCGCTCCCTCCCCGGAGTCCCCGCTCTCCGTGCCCGGCGGGTCCCGCTCCACCAGGAGGCACCATCACTGTGGATGCTGGCCTCCTCCAGCGGCGCCCGGCGCCACTCTGAACTATAGGCCCCGCGGCCACCTAGGAGGCGGCTCGTCCCTCCTGCCCTCCACAGCAGCGAGACACCCGCACCGCTCCGGGACCTCGCACGTGCGCAGCGGCGATTGTGCACCCCGCCGGCGGGCCCCACACTCCCGGCCGGATCCCCGGCCCGCAGCAGCAGCACCGCGCCTGACGCCCTGAGGGGCCGCCCGCCCTGCCAGTACCGACCAGCCACAGCCAGGACAGGAGCACCAGTGCTCCCACGACACCATAGCCAGTCAGGTGAGGAAACAAGAGGGCCCCCCATCCACCGGCTGCACCAGCCCCCAGACACAACCAGGGCCCCAGGCTACCCCTGGCCCCCGCTCCTGACCCCTGTCCACTGCACCTGGGCCCCTGCTGCTTTTAGCCTTTCTCCATCTGGCTCCAGTCCGCACCCAGCCCTGCAGTTACAACCTGCCCTCCTGGCCGTGTCTGACCCCCTCCTGGCTGCGCTTGACCCTCCAGGCTGCGCTTGACCCTCCAGGCTGCGCTTGACCCTCCTGGCTGCGCTTGACCCTCCTGGCTGCGCTTGACCCCCCCACCCCTGGCTACACTTGACCCTCCAGGCTGCGCTTGACCCTCCAGGCTGCGCTTGACCCTCCAGGCTGCGCTTGACCCTCCAGGCTGCGCTTGACCCTCCAGGCCGCGCTTGACCCTCCTGGCTGCGCTTGACCCTCCTGGCTGTGCTTGACCCCCCCACCCTGGTTACACTTGACCCTCCTGGCTACGCTTGACCCCCCTGCCTACGCCCGGCTCCTGGCTACCATCGACCACCTGCCTGCTGTCAATCTCTCCTGCTACCCTGGGCCCCTGGCTCCACCACCCCGTCCACGGCTGCACCATCCCATCATCCGACAGCATCACCCGGCTCTGCCATCTCGTCTCCGGCTCCATCATCTCGTCTCCGGCTCCATCATCTTGTCTCCGGCGGCATCATCCGACGGCACCATCCCATCATCCGACAGCTCCACCCGGCTCCATCATCTCGTCTCCGGCTCCATCATCTCGTCTCCGGCTCCATCATCTCGTCTCCGGCTCCATCATCTCGTCTCCGGCTCCATCATCTCGTCTCCGGCTGCATCATCCGACGGCACCATCCCGTCATCCGACAGCACCACCCGGCCCCGTCATCTCGCCTCCGGCTCCGTCATCTCGTCTGCGGCTCTATCATCTCGTCTCCGGCTCCATCATCTCGTCTCCAGCTGCACCACGCCATCCACGGACTGCACCCCACTTGTGAACACGACTGTACCCCCTTGCTGTACCCCATCCCTGGCTTTTACGCATCCTGGGCTATTCCTGCATCCCCGGCTGTACCACTTCCCCAGTTGTCTTCCACCCCCAGCTACACCCCACCCCTCCTATTACAATCCCTGACTCCACCCCACCCCAGGCTGCACCCCACCACCTGACTGCACCCTACCCCTGGCCACACCACACCGCGCGCCACCCCCGACTCCACCCCGTCCTCCGCCACCCCCTAGCTCTACCCACACCCCTTCTCCATCCACGCACCTCACCTGCCACACCCCACCCCTGTCACTTCTCACCGCCAAAACCAGCTGCCACAATGTTTCCCCTCCTCTTCACCCTCACCCCCATCCTGCTCCACTTCCTCCTTACCCCCCCGCACATCCCTCCACCCACCAAGGCCATAGCGATCTCTCCATCCTTCCTACCCACCCATCTCACCCCCTCCTCCGAACTGTTCCTCCATACCCAATCACTCTTCTCCACACACGCACGGCCCCCACGCAAACTCTCCTGCTCCCACCTCCTAACCCTCTCGCTACTTCTCCTACTTGCAGGTGACATATCCCCCAACCCTGGACCCCCCCACCGCATCCCTCCACTCACCTCCAATCTTCGCCCATCCCCCATCACAAACTCTCGCAACCCCCGCAACCTCATACCCATTCACCCAACCCCAGTCCCCCTGCCTGGAGCACTCTGGAATGCCCGCTCAGTGTGCAACAAACTCTCCTACATCCATGACCTCTTCATCTCCAACAAATTCAAATTCCTCGGCATCACCGAAACTTGGCTCACCCCCGCCGACACAGCCTCCCCTGCTGCCCTCTCCTACGGCGGACTCACGCTTTCCCACACACCTCGCCCTAATAGCACCCGCGGGGGCGGTGTGGGTATACTCTTGTCCGACAGCTGCTCCTTCATCCCTACTACACCTCCTCCCTCCGCCTCCTTTCCCTCCTTCGAACTGCACTCTATTCGCATTTTCTCCCCCTGCAACCTCCAACTCGCGGTCATCTACCGACCCCCGGGATCCACTACCTCCTTCCTTGACCACTTCAACACTTGGCTTCTCCACTTCCTCTCCTCCGACATCCCCACCATCATCATGGGCGACTTCAACATCCCCATCGACACCCCCGATCCGCCTACCTCCCGACTCCTATCTTTGACCACCTCCTTCGGCCTCTCCCAATGGTCCTCCTCAGCCACTCACAAAGACGGCCACACGCTTGACCTCATCTTCTCCCGCCTCTGTTCCCTCACCGACCTCTCAAACTCACCCCTCTTCCAATCTGACCACAACCTGTTGACCTTCTCCTCCCTCTTTCCCCCCTCCTCACCCCCCCCTCTCCGAAAACTCAGTCACCCACGCAGAGACCTAAAAGCCATCGATTTCAACTCACTCTCCCACTCCCTCCTCCCTCTCACGGACCTTGCCTCCTCACCCGACGTTAACACTGCCGCCACCCTCTACAACTCCACACTAACTGCGGCTCTTGACCAGGCTGCCCCCCTCACACACACCAAAACCCGCACAAACAGACAACCCTGGCTCACCCCTCTCACAAAAGAGCTTCGCCGAACGTCCAGGTCGCTGAACGGAGATGGAAGAAATCCCACTCCACGGCCCACCTCACAATCTACAATCAATCCCTCTACAACTTCAAGGACGCACTCACTGCCGCAAAACAAACCTACTTCTCTTCTTTAATCAACACACTGTCCCGAAACCCCAAACAACTATTCAGAACCTTCAACTCCCTTCTCCGTCCCCCAGCACCTCCTCCTTCCCCCCTCATCTCCGCTGACGACTTCGCCACCTTCTTCAAACACAAGATTGATAAAATTAGAGAAAGCTTTGGCCCAACGTCCACCCAACCCACCACCATTACCGCCCAACCCTCCTCGACCAAAGGAAGCTTCTCCAACGTGACTGAAGCCCAGCTCTCCACCCTCCTGTCACGATCTCACCTCACCACCTGCGCCCTCGACCCTCTCCCTACCCATCTCATCCCAAACCTCACCACCGCCCTCATCCCTGCCCTAACCCAACTCTTCAACCTGTCACTCACTACTGGCGTCTTTCCCTCCTCCTTCAAACACGCCTTGATCTCACCCATCCTCAAAAAACCCTCCCTCGACCCATCATCCGTCGCCAACTACCGCCCAATATCCCTTCTCCCTTTCGCTTCCAAACTACTCGAACAACACGTCCACTCTGAACTGTCGTCCTACCTATCCTCCCGCTCCCTCTTCGACCGCCTGCAATCTGGTTTCCGACCTCATCACTCCACCGAAACTGCCCTTACTAAAGTCACCAATGACCTCCTGACCGCTAAGAGGAAAAAACACTACTCCGTCCTCCTCCTCCTCGACCTATCCGCCGCCTTTGACACAGTCGACCACTCCCTCCTACTCCAAATCCTAGAATCCCTTGGCATCACCGACCTCGCCCTCTCCTGGATCTCCTCATACCTTACGGACCGCACTTTCAGCGTCACCCACGCCGACACCTCTTCCTCGTCCTACCCCCTTACTGTCGGCGTCCCCCAGGGATCGGTACTTGGACCGCTACTTTTCTCCATCTACACCCTCGGCCTAGGTCAACTCATTGAGTCCCATGGCCTCCAGTACCATCTCTACGCCGACGACACCCAGATCTACCTCTCCGGGCCCGACATCACCTCCCTTCTGTCTAAAATCCCCCAATGCCTGTCCGCCATCTCATCTTTCTTCTCTGCTCGCTTCCTCAAGTTGAACATGGACAAAACAGAGTTCATCGTCTTCCCCCCGAGCCGCCCTCCCCCTCTGCCAGACCTGTCAATCCGAGTCAACGACTGCTCTCTCTCCCCAGTCCCCCACGCAAAGTGCCTCGGGGTCACCCTCGACTCCTCCCTCTCCTTCAAGCCCCACATCAAAGCCCTTGCCACCTCCTGCCGACTCCAACTCAAGAACATCTCACGCATCCGCCCGTTTCTTAACCACGACACCACCAAAACTCTCGTCCACGCCCTCATCATCTCCCGCCTGGACTACTGCAACCTACTGCTCACCGGTCTCCCTGCCTCCTCCCTTGCACCTCTCCACTCTATCCTGAACTCAGCTGCCCGTCTAATCCACCTGTCTCCCCGCTACTCCCCTAGCTCCCCTCTCCGCATGGCACTCCACTGGCTCCCCACCCCCCAAAGATCTAAATTTAAAATCTTAACACTGACTTACAAAGCCATCCACAACCTGTCCCCCCCTTACATCTCCGACATGGTCTCCCAATACCAACCTGCACGCAACCTACGCTCCTCACAAGAACTCCTCCTCTCCTCCCCCCTCATCTCATCCTCCCACAACCGCATACAAGACTTCTCCCGCGCCTCCCCTAGACTCTGGAACTCCCTCCCCCAGCACGTCAGACACTCGCCTACCCTCAAGAGCTTCAAAAAGAACCTGAAAACTCATCTATTCCAACAAGCCTATAACCCATGATGAGACCCAGCGCCGCTCCACCAACCGCTTGGCGCTTACCCCCCCCTATTGTGTCCTCCCCCACCCCCGTAGACTGTGAGCCCTCGTGGACAGGAACCTCTCCCGTCGTGTATCAGCAAGCATTGTCATATGTACTGCTCATATGTACTGTACCTGTCCTTGTTACCCCCACTGCTTATGTAAAGCGCCATGGAACCAATGGCGCTATATAAATAAATAATAATAATAAAATAATAATAATAATACCCTTCCCGGTTCGTCCCAGAGTCATGTAAGGGCACCGTTTCCTCTTAGTTGATTTAATGGACGATGCCCTCATTAGGCCATCCATATCTTTTATAGGATATCTCTGCCTAGTTTCCACTTCCTTCTGAAAAGAAGGACAGGGAAAAAGGCTACAGTGAAGTCTAAGGGGTACTTCACACACTGCATCGCTAGTGATATTGCTTAAACGTCACAGGTTTTGTGACGTAACAGCGACCTCTCCAGCGATGTTGCAGTGTCTGTCACGTAGCAGCGATCAGGTCCCTGCTGTGAGGTCGCTGATCGCTACAAATCGTTCAGTACCATTTCTTGGTCCCCCGCTGGTCAGCACTCATCGCTGTGTGTGACAGTGAGGGACCAACGATCAGCGACCTCCCAGCCAATGCCCAGCGCCACACATTAGATGGTGGGCACTGGTAACTGGGTAAATATGGGGTAACTAAGTTTCTAAGAACAAGCTGTGCTCCATTTTATTTTCAGGGCTTTGAGTATTCAGACCAGTGTTAGATGACATACTATAAAGATAAAGAGAAGGCTTCCCTGAGGAGAAAAGTAAGGAGCAGCCCTTTTGGAAACATTTCCCCTTCCCTAAACATGCCACACCGAAAAAAGGGTGATCCACGAGCTGGAGTTTTAATAAGGAGAACAAAGATTAAAATAAAAATACCAACCCAGTATTAGCTCTCATTCAAAACAACAATGACTAAAGCTACCTTCACATTTGCGGACCCAGTCTCGTCCGCACCAGAAATGCAACATGTCGCGTTTGTGATGCAGACGAGACTGGATGATTTGTGCGCAGGCGGACGCCTGCGCACAGCTCACTTATGGCAGTGAATGGGTGCACACGGTCATGCGCAGTCAAGCGCAGCACCGTGCGCTCCCATTATAAACATAGGGGCTTGCGGTGCTGCGGTCACATTGCGGATCCTCTCCGCAGGACACTGCGGAGGAGTCCGCAAATGTGACGGCAGCCTTAGTCAGAGTAGGTGGAAGGTTGAAGTTTTTCAAAAACAGTTGGCATAAGGTCACTCAAAATCCCTGGATACTAACAACTATAGTGCAGGGTTACAGGATAGAGATTTTTTCCATCATCGCCACGACAGCACCACCTGAGAGAGAGGACCGCCCATCCAAGACAGGAAACCTCTGAGATAAAAAGGCGGGACCTCTCCTAGACCTCAGTTTAGGTTTCCTGTCTTGGAGGTGGGAGACCTCTGAAGATCATGCCTGGCCTGACCCGGTAGCTGGAATAAGCTGTCCTTACCTAGGCAGTGGCTCCGGACTTGGGTGCAGAAGCTCCTCCACGGGGTATCCCCTGCGGTGATGGAGGGCACAGGGTCTGGAGAGGGCCACCAGCAGCTTGTTCTCGGCCCTTATTGCCGCCCGGGAGTCGCAGCTGCAGAGTTGGTGGCTGCCTTGCAGTACTATGCCCCGGGTGAAGGGGATCCTTTTTCAGGCTGGGCGCAGCGTTCCTGGGTCTGTGAGGGGCCTGGGAGCGGTTTTTCCCGGCGGCACATTTTGAATTTCGCGCCGGGAGCCGCTACTTCCGGTTTCGGGCGCGGACCGGAAGTGACGCAGCGCGCATGCGCAGAACGGGCCAATATGGCAGCGCCCAGCGTTCGGCGGCTGGGAGACACTGCGGCAGCTTCCGGAAATGTGGGGCAGTGTATGGAGGTCGGCGAGCAGCAGTCGCTTTCGGTCCCCGACCCGGGGGAGCCTCAGCAAGTTGGCGGCCACAAGTCCTCGTAGAAGGGATCCAGGCCGGATGTGGACCCTAAGGGCCCCCGGAAAACGGTAAACCTCTGGTGGGTTGAGTGCCTTCAGGCTGTGCTATATGTATTTACAATGCCTTCTTGCTTGTTCTAGGACAGCAAGAAAAAGGCGGCTAAGCAAAGGCATAAAGACTGTGCTATCTGCAAGGTCCCTCTTCCAGATGATTATCCTAAAGACTTATGTGCCCCTTGCATTGAGGAGACTGTGAGAGGCGCAGTTCCCAGTCTGGCCTCTAGCCTTAGGGATTTAGTGAGGGATGAGTTTAGGTCCCTGCAGAAATCCGGGAAGGATAGGGGGCGTAAGAGAAAGAAGTCCCAGGACTCTTCTTCTGGGTCTGACCGTGCCGCTCGGAGGTCTCACAAGGGGAGACGCAGGTCTCGTTCATCCTCTGCCTCGTCCTCCTCCTCATCCTCAGGGTCTTCCCCCTCAGATAGTGGGGATGAGAAGTCGTGTTTTCCCCGTAAGGACACTGATTTTCTGATTTAGGCCGTTCGTTCGACTATGGGGTTGGTGGATGCCCGTGACCCCTCTTCAGTGGAGGATTTAATGTTTGGAGGTCTGTCTTCCAAAAAGCGACGGACTTTTCCTTTAAACCTGAGGATCCAGGCCTTAATCGAGGATCTTTGGACTAGACCTGATAAGAAGGGCTCTCTCCCCTGTTTGGCTAGAAAGAAGTACCCCTTTGATGAGGAGGCCACTACTTCCTGGGATAGATGCCCCAAGCTTGACATAGCTGTGGCCCGGGCGTCTAAGCGTTCCTCTCTTCCCTTTGAGGCTTTAGGGAATTTGAAGGATCAGCTGGACAGGAAGGCAGACGGCTACTTGCGGCGGCTTTTCTGGCGGATTCCTCGGCTGACTCCCTGAAATTGGCGGCGAAGGCTACGTCCTTCTCTAATGCGGCTCGTCGGGCCTTATGGTTGAAGGCCTGGCCCGGGGATGCTCAATCAAAGTCGAAGTTGTGTTCTTTGCCTTGTATGGGTGATTTTCTGTTTGGCAAACCGCTGGATGATATCTTGGAACATGCTAGTGACCATAAGAAAAATTTTCCCTCGGGGTTCCGGCTTCCACCTTCCGGGGTCGGTCCTTTCGTAAACCACGGTTTGCCAAGCGGAAGTCCCCTTGTCGGTCCCGAGATTCTTGGTCTGACGAGAGACAAGAAGGCGGTTTCTTGTTCAAGGGGTCCTCCTTTGACAGGAAGCACCAGTCTAAGTGACGGCTCGCTCCGTGTGGGAGGAAGGCTTGCCCACTTTCTCCCAGCCTGGTACGGAATTGGGGCTTGCGATTGGGCTCTCGCTCTTCTCAGAGACGGGTTGAAACTGGAGTTCGCTTCGGCTCCTGTGGGGTCCCTGGTGATTACGTCTGTCAGCAGTCCGGAAAAGTGCAGTTTTCTGATAGGCGAGGTACGAGCTCTGGTGGAAAAAGGGGTTGTTTCCCCGGTTCCTCCAGCCGAATGCGGCAGGGGGTTCTATTCCACGCTGTTTCTCGTGCCAAAGCCCGACGGCTCGTTCCGGACAATTATAAACCTAAAACACCTGAACAGCTTTCTGGTCCAGCGTTCGTTCAAGATGGAGACTTTGAAGTCAGCAATTGTTTCCAGATTGTTTCATGGTAGTCCTAGATCTGAAGGACGCATACTATCATGTTCCGGTTCACCGTCACCACCAGCAGTTTCTGGGATTCGCTTTGTATATGGGGGGGCTCCCTATGCCATTTCCAGTATCAGGCTCACCCCTTTGGGCTGGCGATGGCTCCTCGGATTTTCACAAAGCTGCTGGCGGAGGTGATGTCTCAGTTCCGCCGTCAGCAAATTTTGATTATTCCGTATCTGGACGATCTGCTGATTGTGGGGGACTCCAGGGATCAGTGCCTCACCCGTCTGCGGATGGTTCAGTCTTCCCTGGGTCAGTTGGGCTGGATTGTCAATCTAGAGAAGTCCAGGCTAGTCCCCGCTGAAGCTGATGTGAGTTCACCAAAGGCATGGGAGAGTCTGTGTGTGCGAGACGCTGAGTTGAGAATTCACAAGGGATTTAGAGAAACCTGGATTACCTGGACATACAGTATATTGATGGATTGTTTTATGTAATGTTGTTTTTCCAGCAATAAAGTTTCTTAGGCTGATCACGCATCTCTCGCTCTGTTGATTGTGGGATACCGGAGAAGGACCCCATGACAACTGGTAGCAAGTGGTGGTATTTACAGAGCGCAGCCCAATGTAGAACCATCCACACAGTGAGTACAGACACTGGACTGTATCCAGTCTACAGGAGAGAGCCAGAGACCTGGGTCTGAACTACCAAGGACTGACTAAAGAGCCGTTAATTGATCTACTGGTGGGTGCTGGCCCATCCACCTCCTCCGAGATGCCTAACAGACAAGTGCTGGAGACGGGGACCCCCACCCCAAAAAGCCAGTGGTTGGTGTGGTATGAAGAAGAGATGGCGGTTCTGGGCCCAGATGTCTCTCAGGCGTATAAGGAGGAGGCTGTTCGCCGAGCACAGCGGAGACAAGAAGCAATGGAGCTCGAACGAGGGAGTAATGCGATTTGGAGTGTAAACCCAACGGTCCGGGAGCCTGCACGGATCACCAGGGCTGACTTAAGCCATTTGATGAATCTTACGGAGATGTGGAAGGGTTCTTCAAGGACTTTGAGCAGCAGTGTGCCGTGATGGAGTTGCCCCACTCTGAATGGATGCGTTTGTTAGTGGGACTCCTGAACGGAAGCGTGGCGGAGGCTTATCAAATTGACTCACAGCGGAACCGGTATTTAAACTTTGTAAAATGGACTATCTTGGATTACCATGCCATCACCCTAGAATCGTATAAGACTCAGTTCCTAGACCTCGAATGCACCACAGTGGGATAGTTTAGGATGTATGCCCATAAGATGTCCCAGGCATGTCAGAGATGGCTGGAAACAGAAAACGCCTTCACTGTGGAAGATGTTGTACAGGTATTTTTTATAGGACAATTTCTTGCCATGTGCCCCTCAGAAATACAGGAATGGGTCTGGGAACACATGCCACCCACTTTGGATAGAGCTGCAGCCCTGGCTGATGAGGCCCTTACTATCCATCCACAGTGGAGGAGGCTACTGGATGATAAATCACAGCCTGCGACCCAGTCCCCTCCGATTATATCTGCCCCTCCACCCAGCCGCAAGCCGACTACAACCACATCTCAAAATCCTGGGCCCCAACAGTTCTGACCACGACCAGGTAGATACAGAGAGGAGATGTTATGGATGCGGGAAACCTGGGCACCTGCAAGCTAGTTGTCCCTCAAGGACTTGGAGGGAGTCCCAAGTTCCCCCACCTCGTCCAGTGAATCTTGTGCACTATAAACCACAAACTTGGGGAATTGCAGTGAGAAAATGTTATGACTGTGGGCAACCTGGCCACCTGCAATCTGATTGTACCTCAAGGACTCGGAAGGAGCCAAGCACACCACCACCTTGTTTAGTGCATGTCATGATATATGCCTTTTCCCTGTCCTGTATTTCTGTATACTATGTCATTTGATGTGTGTAACCTTTCTCGTTTTCTATTAGCTGTATACTATGCAATTTATTGTGCTATAATTTAACATGTCTCCTTTCCCCAAGAAGTGCATTCCTAGACTGTAATGTAATTAAGCATTGGTCAACAGCTAGTGAAGGATTAGCCATTCTTCCTCCCAGCAGGTGGCTAGTCCAATCCACATACTGCCAGACACAATGGAGCCATGCGATTACAGAGTCTTCTGATGGAGCAGACCATTCAGCAGTGGGTGTGACCCCCCTACACCCCTTCGCATGGGCTGAACCCAGGAGCCCAGACAATACATTAATGTTTTTAGGATCAGATGTGAGTTTAGTGTGGAAGTGACCGGAGCGAGACCTGAGCTGAGGCCAGATCTCATTGTCCGTGGGATTGTGTTGGATCCATTGGACTCTTGGAAGGACTATTGCTTTCGTTTATCTGGCACAAGGATTATCGGGAGGTGCCTGGTTCTGTTTCCTTTGTTTGGACTCATTGCGGACTGTGCAGATTTACCTTCTTGTGTGTTGTTCCAGCTTTCTTGTTTAATAAACCTCCTTGGATTGATCATCAGCCGGGTGTCCCTTCCTGCTCTGTGACACACCCCGTCACAGTGCAGCATGAGTATGGCATCCCACCTGACGAGTTGCCTCCACCCTGACCAGAGTGGACCGGCGACCCCTGCACCACATATGCTGCTTATGCAGTGTATGCCTCCGGCCTTTGTCCCCAAGCTACCAAGAGCAACGGCAACGTCACCTGCAAGATGTCTCAATTGATGGACACAGTGTCGAGATTTAAAGACACAGGGGCTTTCTTGACTATTGCTGACCCCCGTGTGCTTCGACCAGAGACCACTCAGGTCCCGGGTTCCCCATTGTCCTGGCGGGGGGTACTTGCAAATATATACAGCGAGCTTGGGTGCGTTTGAATTATGGTTATAGGAAAAACTGTGCTGCATTGGAGTTATGGGTAGACTTCCTGCAGATATCATCCTCCTTGGAAACGACCTTGGGGAGTTAGTGTCCTTTTGTGGGAGCCGACACCCAACAAGAACAACAATAGACTCCTTCAGGCCGACCTACCCTGCCATTATGCAAAGACTTATTGACAAGCAATGTGGACTAAAGTGAGCTGTGGAGACCTCTTGGCATGATCACTTATTGAAAGGGGGGAGAGGTTGTGATAGTGGATATATTTTATTGCATGTTACAAGTGTGTGTTTTCCTATACTGTGTGATTACCTGAGGATACAGTATATTGATGGATTGCTTTAAGGAATGTTATGTTTTTCCAGCAATAAAGTTTCTTGGGCTGATCACGCATCTCTCGCTCTGTTGATTGTGGGATACCGGAGAAGGACTCCATGACAAACATTTTGATCTGTTTGATGAAAATTCATCATTTTTGCTGCATTTTTTTGTTATTTTTACAATGTTCACTAAAGGGGATTACTGGTGTGACTGTTTTAGAAAGCGGCTTGTTCCTGATGTGGTGAAACCAACTGTGTAGTTTTTTGTTTTTTGTTTTCTTCTTTTGACTTTTTTTTTTTTTTTTTTCCATAAATAAATACAACTATTGAAATATTTTTAAAATTTTTTGGTTCTTTATTTTCTGGGCTTTTTTTTTTTTTACTTAACCCTTATACAAGACCTCCCCTTTAGCTGCTTTGATTGCATCTGCAGTGTATGGCAATACTCGATCATTGCCATATACTCCATCTGTCAGAAGCTTCATAAGTCATGCTGCAAGCATGAACCATGAAGATTCCTAGTCATGTGACCCTCGGCAACAATTGGGCCCTTGTGATTATATCGATGGGGGTCTGATCAGAGGGGACAGAGTGCCCAATATCTCTCCCAATCCCCTAAATGCCGTGATCTATATCAATCAGCATTTAGGGGGTTAAAAAGTGAGGCTTGGTGCAGGGAGCACTACCCTTATCCTCTACGATGGGATGAGGCCGAGGGGCCCCCTCTGCACACTGATGGGAGGGATTGCACGTCACAGCATGATCACTCCATTCAGGGCTGGAGGGGGCGATGTCGCCTTCACTAAGCTCCTGCCTATGGTAGCGGCTGCCACGGCACCTGCCATAGCTGGATCACAATGATTCAGGCGATTTAAAGTGCCTGATGCTTTAGAACGGCTTTGATTGGCTATTCAGAATTAATCAGCTAATCACAGTGATTGTTCTTGCGGGCTGGCAGCGCCACTTCCCCCCCCTCACTTGAGGTCAAGCTCCGTGCCCTACTGTGAAAATAAGCAGGCTCCGGATCGTGATCCCCATTACCTCGGCTACAGTGCCGCAATTTAGTGATGATGTACCTATATGGCCAGGGTCTGTAAGTTTAGGCCGGCTTCACAGGGGTGAACCTGACAGCCCCGGACCGGATTTGCAAACAGAACTGGAGGGCAAATATGCTCTCCAGTCCGGTGTGTAGCCGGCTGCCTCTTAATAGCAGCCGCAGCTGCTGATTTTTGAAGATCTTGAAATTACAGCAGGCTGCAGCCTCTGGTGTCCGGTTGCTGGATCCTCCCGGTTTGGGGCAATCCGGCCCCATAGACTCCCATGTTAGGGAGCACCAGATTGCCTAGGATCCGGGAGAATCCATTTTGGGGAGATTTTTTCTCCCCAGACACACAAATGCTGCAAGCATCATTTTTTTTTTTGTGTCTGGGAGAAAAATCCAAATATACCCGGATCCTCCTGGACAGATGGAAACCGGATGGCAGATAGCTGCCATCCGGTTCCATCCGGCCCCATAGGGCTGCACTACAGTAAAGTCGGGTCCGGGGCTGTCAGGGTCACCCACGGACAGCCCTGGACCTGATAGAACCATGGTGTGAAGCTGGCCTAATACAGATCCAAGACATATAGGAATATCAAAGATCTTGAAGGGAATGTATTGTTTTTGACTTTTTTGCTGCTGCATCCAACTGGCGACTCGTGTTCAGTCTGTGATATATTCTTATACTCAATTCTTTTTCACACGAGTTGTTGCTTCGCCCTATTCCTCGCATTCTGTAGATCTTTTTTTCATTGTTCTGGCCCAGATGTAAGACTTTGCATTTCTCCCTGTTATAAACCATTCTGTTAGTTGCTGCCCAATGTTCCACTTTGTTTGTAGGCTCACAGGCCTATAGTTCCCTAGGTCCACTTATTTCCCCTTTTTTTGAAGATGGTGACATTTGCTCTTCTTCAGTCCTCTGGGACTTCTGTTCTCCAAGAGTTTTCAGTGTATGGAAAACAATTCTAAAAGTTCCTCTTCTTTCTCCTTAAGTATCGTGGGGCTTAATTCATCTGGACTTGAATTCATTTATGTTAGCTATGTATTCTTTCACTATCTCGCTGTTTAGAGAGAGCCTGGATTCTTCTTCTACCAGTACAGTGAAGATGAGATGATGTTACATTTACTTTCTGAGAGAAAACAGATGCATAATAGGAATTTAAGTTTGGCGTTCTGAACGTTTTTTTTTTTACCATTTCAGCATTTTCATCCTAAAACATTTTCACTTTTCTTTTACTTTTGACACACCCACAAAATCTTCCTTTATTGCATTCAATATCTCTTGCAAGCCTTCATTCATTATCATTTTAGCTAATCTGATGCGGGCCCTGAAGGTTCGCAGGCTGCATTATATTCTCTTTTTTAGATATGCCTCCATCTTCTATTTGATAAACATTTCTTTCTTACTTTTTAGCATGTGTTTAAGTTCTGCGTTCTTCCATCCTTGTTTCCTTAAATACTTCCTTCTTTCCCTCTTTTGGGGATTGTTAACATTTATGCTTTGAGAGTTTAAATTTTCAAAATTTCCCACCCTTCAGGGCCATTTCTTTCCTTAGGGACATCCAGCCATTGGATCCTCCTATCCTCTTTGAGTCGCCTAAAATCTGCCTTTCTGAAATTCAACCTTGAAGTGTGAGATTTTGCACATAATCCAAGCGCTGCAAACCACTCACAATGATCATTTGTACCATGTCTCGATATGCTGTAGCTCATCAGGACATGATACAAGCGATCGGACTGTTCAGCACTGTGGAGCCCTATGGGGCAGTGTAACATAAAAAAAGAGTTAATACAAAAATAAAATTTTTAAAAATATGAAGAATTAAAAAAACTAATTAAAAACTAATTCAAGTCACCCCCTTTTGCCCCATTCCAAATAAAAGTATTACAAAAATTACCATGTTTGGTATCGCCACATACCAAAAATATAACATCAATTAATCAGATGTGTAAAGTGTATAACAGAAAAAAAGGTACAAACGCCAAAAAATTGTATCATTACAAACATCAGCAACAATAAGCTGTCACACAGTCCCAGATCCCAAAAAATGAGGACGCTACTGGGTGCAGAACATGGCGAAAAAAGTGCAATTCTTTTTTTTCTTTTTTCACACTTCTGAATTTTTAACCTCCTTAGATAAAAGTCACAGTATACATGTTTGATATCTATGAACTCGTACCAACCTGAGGCTTCATACTGACAAGTCAGTGTTACCATATAAGTTATGGCTCTTGGAAGCAGGAGAGGAAAAACAGAAAACCAAAAATCGACGGGTGGTGAGGGGATTAAATAGGCTTTGAATATTTGTGTATATATAAATTAAAACAATGGTTAAACTTAGAGTGTGTTATTAAGAATATAGTAACATCGGTTTTATACTTTGCAGAGGACTGTTCCAGGGGCTCCGAGGGACGTCTGATATCTGTGAGTTTTCAAGCAAATGATTGGAGTATCACACAAGATATTACACAGTGTGCCGACATCTCAGATATACCCCCAACCCTTCACAGCAGAGATCAACCATTTGATTATTTTAATGAAACATTATCTCTAAAATCATCCCAGACTTTGAAACAAAATAAAACCTACAGAAGAAACAATGAAGATAAAAGAGCTTCTACAAAGAAGAAGTCATATTCATGTTCAGTATGTGGGAAATGTTTTACTCATAAACCAAGTTTTGTTTATCATGAGAGAATTCACACAGGAGAAAAGCCATATTCATGTTCAGACTGTGGGAAATGTTTTACAGATAAATCACATCTTGTTAAACATGAGAGAACCCACACAGGAGAGAAGCCATATTCATGTGCAGAATGTGGAAAATGTTTTGCAGTTAAACCGCATCTTGTTATGCATGAGAGAATTCACACAGGAGAGAAGCCGTATTCGTGTTCAGAATGTGGGAAATGTTTTACACAGAAATCTGCTCTAGGAAGACATGAGACAATTCACACAGGAGAGAAGCCATATTCATGTTCAGAATGTGGGAAATGTTTTACACGAAAATCAAATCTTGTTAAACATGAGAGAGTTCATACAGGAGAGAAGCCATATTCATGTTCAAAATGTGAAAAATGTTTTACAAAGAAAAATTATTCTGTTACACATGAGAGAACTCTCACAGGGGAGAAGCCATATTCATGTTCAGAATGTGGGAAATGTTTTACTCGAAAATTGTCTCTTATTGAACACCAAAGTTATCACATAGGAGAAAAACTATATTCATGCTCAGAATGTGGGAAATGTTTTACACATAAAACAACTCTTGTCACACATGAGAAAATTCACACAGGAAAGAAGCCATATTTATGTTTAGAATGTGGGAAATGTTTTGTTCATAAATTATCTCTTATTTCACATCAAGGTCATCACATAGGAAAGAAGCCATATTCATGTACAGAATGTGGGAAAGGCTTTTTTCATAAATCAAGTCTTGTTAACCATGAGAGAATTCACACAGGGGAGAAGCCATATTCATGTTCAGAATGTGGAAAAGAGTTTATAGGTAAAAAAGCGCTTGTTAGACATGAGAGAAATCACACAGGGGAGAAGCCATTTTCATGTTTAGAATGTGGGAAATGTTTTATACAGAAATCCGAACTTGTTACACATGAGAGAATTCATAAAGGAGAAAAGCCACATTCATGTGCAGAATGTGGGAAATGTTTTACACAGAAATCATATCTTGCTATACATGAGAAAACTCACACAGGGGAAAAACGATATTCATGTGCAGAATGTGGGAAATGTTTTCTTCATAAATCATCTCTTATTCACCATCAAAGTTATCACACAGGAGAGAAGCCATATTCATGTTCAGAATGTGAGAAATGTTTTGCTCTTAAATCATCTCTTGTTATGCATGGGAAAATTCACACAGGACAGAAGCCATATTCATGTTCAGAATGTGGGAAATGCTTTAGACAAAAATCAGCTCTTGTTACACATGAGATAACTCACACAGGAGAGAAGCCATATTCATGTCTACAATGTGGGAAATGTTTTTCATATAAATCAGTTCTTGTTTCACATGAGCGAATTCACACAGGAGAGAAGCCATATTCATGTTCAGAGTGTGGGAAACGTTTTATTCATAAAACAGATCTTGTTAGACATGTGAGAACTCACACCGGGGAGAAGCCGTTTTCATGTTCTGAATGTGGGAAAGGTTGTATAGATAAAAGTGCTCTTGTTAGACATCAGAGAAATCACAAAGGGGAGAATCCATTTTCATGTTAATAATGTGGGAAATGTTTTATACCGAAATCAGAACTTGTTAGACATGAGAGAATTCACACAGGAGAGAAGCCATATTCATGTTAAGAATGTGCAAAATATTTCACTAATAAATCAGCTCTTTACCAGCATAAGGGAACTCGCACAGAGAAGACATTTTATGGACAGATTAGGTCTCTATGGCACTATCATCTTCCTGGAGAAATACTCCTGCTCTTAAACCCTTTGGCTACAAGTTGACCCATCATAGTTCCATATGCGGTGGCCATTTTGATAACTTTCAATATGGAGAACGTGCCTCCATATCTCTATTCTGTTATCCTCTTGTAGTTTGAATATGACCCAGTTCAACATCTGCGCTCCTGTGCGTTTGGCAGCACTGCGCTAGTGCAGATGGTAGCGCATCGGAGCGCAAATGATGTGCATTGCGCTAATGCTGCTATTACTTTGTATGGGCGAACACAGTGAAATGGAAGCGCAAGTGTAAATGCAGCTGTGTCTCAGCGCATGCGCTAGTCTAGACGCATCGGAAACGTTGCATGACGTGTTTCCGGTGCATCCGGACTGGTGCATGCGTTATGACACAACCGCATTTGCATTAGTGCAATGCACATCATTTGGAACCGATGCGCTTGGCTGCGCTAGCGCAATGCTGCCAAATGTACAGGAGCCCAGATCTGAACTGGGTCTATCGCTTTTGTCGCGGCTCCACACTGGTAGTAATCTACACAGGCAGGAGGTGGTGGCTCTTCTCATGTACAGAAGTCTCATTCATCTCATGTGACCCTCCAGGCGGCAGATACATTAATCACATTTTATTTTCTCACAATTGATAACTGTTCTTGTGAAATCTCGTTCCTGTGACTGAAAACTGACAATTTCTGTTTGCTTTTCTGGGTTCTGCTCTTCTGTATTCATCATTATTGATTATGTTCACATTAGATTTAATGTTTCCTTCCTTGCTTCTTGCTTTTTGTTACTCTTTGTTGCTTGCAGAAGATACCAATATTATATATCTTATATATATTAAATCTTGTAGCCACTAACAATAAATGAAGCTTTACTACCACACACTGGTTTGGATCGTCTTTATTACACGTGGTCACATACTGGATCTTCTGTCCCGCTATTGGAGATTATGGTATGATCGGAGTTGGACGTCTCTTCTAGTTGATCAGGTATGTGTACCTGAGATAGGTATAGCAACAGAAAAATTACCACATTAACAATTACCAAATCTATATTAGATAAACTTATAAATATCTTAATAACACCACAAAACTATACATATAAAGAGGGGGAACAAGAGGATCCCCTGAAAACGGGGTATGAAACGGAGAAGGCAACGAATACCCAGGTTGCATCTACCTGAGTCACAGAGGTTGTCGCTCTAAAATTGTATAATACTGCCCCCACTCAATGTAGGCTAAGGTCTAATGAGGCACCTAAAAGATCAAAAATAACAATAGGTAAATTCTTGGCTTATTGATAATGATCTGGTAATAACAAACAGGTGCCCATAGTGTATAATTGTATTATAAATGTCTTATTAACCACATTACACTGAATGTTATAAAAAGGCAACAATCTGATTACTAATAAGCCAGTGCTGCGACAGGAATTTTATTAGATAAAAAAGAAATAAAAAATATAGTGCACTATGTAATGTGTACCTTTTCCTGTCCTGTATTGATGTATTGTGGTGATGTGACCCATGGCCGGGTGCATTACATGGGGTATCAGCATAAGATCCTGTTTACATCAGCCTGTTTTACTGTGTTTTGGTTCATTGGTTCATGAGCTGAATGAGTGGCCGAGAAACAAGGTGTGTTAATTGACCAATCCCAGGTGTGAGTGTGTAAGATGGGTGTGGTGAGCAGGACTTAACCTGCCAGGTGGGTGTGGCAGACACGTTAAGAGGCTGAATCTGTATGACAGAAATGATGGGAATCAATGTTGTCCAGACCACTGACATGTGAGGACATGCTGGAGCTGATCCGTCCCCGGTGGGGGATGTGAAGGGAGCCTGCCAGCTCCATGCCGGGGCGCCTGACCGAGTGCATACGTACTATGCCATGCAGCGTGTGAGATCCTGGTCAGGCTGGAGCCTGTACTATGCCAGGTGGCGATGGAGACCGAGGACGGCTCAAGGGCCAGGCGGTCATAAGGACAGCCAACTTTGGGACTGACTGTGATAGTCGTGAGATGGTCCCGGTGATAAGTGTGTGTCATAAGGTTGTATGGAAAACTACTCTGGGTGATAAAATAGATATGTGATGGATGTGTGACGGGTTGAGCTCCCTGGAATAGGTAGAGATTCTCCGTACATGTGTTTATGTGAATAGCCCTACGAGAGGCGTATGTGTGTGCCAGGTGGGCATAGCCGCTGTGGTGTGTCCAAGTGTATGATGTGTTGATGGCTTATGAAAAAATTCCATGTATGATGTTGATAAGCGTTAATGGTGGTGTGGGTTGAGACTCCCTAGGGGTAGGTTGAGGATCCCTACAGTAGGATGGGAAAATATCCCTGTCAGGGTGCTAGATGGTAGTAGCCGTCATTAGAACAAGGCTGAGATCTGCAAGGGTCGGTGGGTGACGCCTTGAGGTTCTGATGAATATGGAGGTCTAAAGGGTAAAATGTATAATGTATATAAAATGTACTGTAATTATAAATATGGTGTTATGTAAAATGTAAAGCGTATGGTGGGGTTACCTGTAGTTTATGGCGCGTAATAAACTACGGATTATGTTATACGTTAAAAATGTAGTTGGTGATGTCATTTCATTATGCTGCAAGTGGGTTTCGCAGGTTGCTACCTCACACTATACTATGCAATTTAATGTACTGTAACTTAACCTGTGTAACAATATGTCCCCCTTCCCCGCCTGAGTTCCTGTACTACTGCTAGTGGGGGGATTCTCTCTTTGTCCTTCTCAGCATGAGCTGACTCCAATAGATAACCTATAAAACAGAATGTTAATAATAAGTTCTTGAATCTTCTGACTGGAGCAAACCATTCAAAAGTGGGTGTGAACCCTTCCCCCTCCAGGGGTTGATCCACAGGCACAGGACACTACACTGATGTTTTAGGATCAGTCAGTTCAGTATGGGATGAGGTACAAGCAGCTGGGATCTTTGCTGAGGCAAGACCCTGGCGCCCGTATGTGACTACTGAAGGGACAGAATCGAGCGGCTGCACCAGGTCCTGTTGTCTGTATGGACTGAAAAGCTGCTATGGGGGATTATGTTGTGTCCCTCCGTCTGGATTCAGTGAACTTCCTTCCGGACAATTTCTTCATTTTATCTGGCGTCAGGATTGCCGGGTGGCGCTCCCAAAACTGCTCCTTGGTTGTGGACTTCCTACAGACTCTCCAGAATTCTCTTCATGTGTGTTGTACCAAATTCCGGCCCCAATAAAGTTCTGTTGGATTGATCATCGGCCTGGTGTCCCTTTCTGCTCTGTTGCACACACCGTCACAAACTGGTTGGCAGCGGAGGGATCAGAGCAGGAGGAATGGAGGACAGAGGCCCATCAACATCTGGAACCAGAACCTCAGAGTACAAGAACTGGACTGTGGGGAGCCAAAAGGCCCATGAATTAGGAGTTGGCTACACAGGACTCTCCAAGGAGCAACTAATTGAGGCCCTGGAAGGAGCTTGCCTGCAAGATGACAACGGGGAAGGATTTCCACAGCAAAGGGAGGAAAGACGGGAGCTGGAGGTAAATATCCAAAAAAGTCAGTGGGTTGTGTGGTAAGAGGAGGAGATGGATCGGAGACGAGGTCTCCATATAATATAAGATGGAGCTCATTCGCAGAGCTAAGGAGAGGCAGCGCATGGTGGAAGCAGCTAGAAGCTGCAACCACAGCACCCACCATGAGGGGAGTCCCACAAGGACTTTAAGCCATTCAATCAGGCTGCAGGGATATTGAGGGCTTCTTTCAGAACTTCGAGCATCAATGCCGATTAATGGAAGTCCCAGAAAGGGAGCGAGTCAGATACCTGGTGGGGCTCCTACAGGGTGGAGCAGCTGAAGCCTATAGAGCTATGGACCCTCAGTGGAACTGTGAGTATGGGGAGATAAAAGGGACCATTCTAGAACATTATGACGTGACCCCAGCACTTACAGGACTCAGTTCCATACATTAGCCTGTGATGGGGGAGTTTCTTTCAAGATGTATGCCCACAGACTAAAACAAGTATGCCATCGCTGACTGGAGGGAGAGGAGGCCTTAACTTGGGAGACCTTTCTCCAGGTCACCCTAAAAGAGCAGTTTTACGCCAAGTGCCCCTCTGAGATACGGAAATTGGTGCGTGAGGGGAAAACAGAGACAGTGGAACAAGCTGCCGCTCTAGCTGATGATAAAAAAGAGAAAATCTGGCACACCAAAAAGACAAAATAGTCCAATAGTTTTTGTTGATGGCTTTTATTCGTGGAATCAATTCAATATTCTTTTTTGTATATATATATCTCAGTCATTCGTATAAACGTTTTCGGCTATTGCCTTCCTCAGACACAAATAACTGATGATGTAAACAGAAAAAATGACAATGAATAACATATTTTCAATTTGAATCAACATGTTTTAACAGAAATTATCCAAAAAATAGCCAAACAACCACTAGGAGGAGACAATCCTGAATTAATCAAGGATACAGAAAGAAAAATAGGGGGAAAAAAATTATATACAATAATGATACAACACAGAACGGAACTCCATCTTAGTGGAAAAAATTAAACGAATCAGGATTATATATACCTGTATATCTCTTTTCCTTCTTGTATGTATTATATCTTCACATATACAAAAAAATTCTTTGCACAAAAGTGTCTACGATAAAGAGAAATATCACAAAAAACATAAGAAAAAAGTACAGCAAACTAACACCTCGAGAGAACCAATCCAAACTAGGACTGTACATATATCCAATACTTTTCAGTGAAAATCATACTACCATAATAAAACAAGAAAATAGGTTCTTCTTACTAAACGGAATATAGTACATATAAAGCCCATATAGAGCAATAGTATTATGACATAAAGATGGCGTGTATGTGATGGACTAATGCATTACCTTGTATTAATAACCATGCAATATAATGTTGAAAATAACCATCATATACAGTGGAGACCCGTTGGAAATTCTCTAGATAAAAAGAAATAATTTAGTATACAGAATCCTTGTCATACATACTTGACACAATATGGTCACAAAATCAGGTCCATACCTGCTATGTCGATTAACTAAGATTTCACTACCACAACATAAAGAGGAATCAATCATGAAGTGAATGCTGGAAAGCAAAAACAACAGTGCCATCAGGTCCAAACTGCATGACAGCAACAACATATTTACTTAGCAAATGGCATACCTTAAAGTAAAGCCCAAGATACAAGGGATCACCAGAAACCTGGTAAGATAACATAAAGTATGACAAAAGTACTCAATGCAAGTGAAAACATAGTTAAAACGCTCCTTATTACTCACTGGTGCTGTTCACTGCAGGGCCATGGCAGAAATGCACAGAGCAGCAAAAGAAACCGGCTTTTATAATGCCCGGGCGGTCAAATACTTCCTATTTCCGGTATTTGAACCGCAAAACGTGCTGTGGAATGCATACACGACCGGAAGTGACGTCACCAATAGTGCCGTCACCGGAAGTGACGTCGCAGCACTAGTAAAATGTGCTGAGATGAGAAAGAGAGACAGGAAACGTTTGTCATGGTAGTGTTTCCTGTTGTAAGCGCTATTTGTTGCCAGGGAAACCCTGTTCAAGCCTAAACAAGAAGAAAAGAGGGAATAATAAGAAAATTAAGATTATATTCAATGCAGAACATGCCAGATTAATACTTAGAACTATATGTGTCAATATTGTGTAAATATAATAGTTAATGAGAAAATACCTTAAATCTAAGTATACCATATACTTGAAAAGCACCACAACAAATAAATCATAAATAATAAAAAGCACTAGAGCAACTCCAATAGGTCTAAATATTACTCACTAAATCATCCATACTGCCCGTAGTCTTATGGAGAAAAGAATAAAAGCTCTAGCTGATGAGACTCTCACCAAGCCTGAGTGGACGTATCTGCTGGAGGATGGAGAGAGGCCTACCAGCTCCCCAACACCAGTAACCTCTTGTCCTCCTTTCCCCATTGTTCACCGTTCCCCTAAGCCACCACCTTGTGCTGATACCCATGTGAATGTGCCTCCAGTTGCTCCTACTGCGTCTTCTGGAATACGACGAGAAGAGAAAGTAGCAGAGTGCAGGTGTTATGGCTGTGGGCATCCCGGGCATCTGCAGGCCACCTGCCCAGCTATCCAGTGGAGGACTCAAGTCCGACAACCACCTCCTGCAACTTCTAGCGAGTGCCGGCCTCCAGGTTCCCTTACCGCCTGCTCAAGAGAGCACCTTGGAAGCGGTGAGACACATCACAGATGTTATAGATGTGGGCAGCCTGGGCATTTGCAAGCCTCCTACCCTGCTGGTCACATGAGTAATCATCTTGCACCAAACAGGTTATTAATTATGTACAGCCAAGTGCCATGGAGGAAGAGGTGTCACCACTATGTGAGGACTGGCCACCCATGTTGCACCACAAGGGGTTTATGGGGTGCAGCATGCAGCTAAGAAGACTTCTGCTCATCGAGGTAAGCATTTGCAGGAGGTCATGCTGGATGGACAGAGACTTATTGGATTTTGTCCAACATCACGAAACAATCACTGATCTCAGGGAGACCAGTCAAGGAAACACGGTGGGCAGCTAGCAAAAGCGCTCAAACACAGTGAAATCCTAGGTGCATTGTTCCCTGGGAACTACCAATATGCAAATATTCCCCTTGTCATATCTTTAAACTCATAAAGAGCTGGATATTGACTGAAAGGGCCACTTAATATGGTTATGGTGGTCTCTGCAAGGAGTTACCCGATGGCTAGGTCCTTCCCTGGAGGGATATCTGGCTAGTCCCGTGTTTGAGACTCCTAAACCCTTGTTTAGACTTGGACTCTTTGCATATTTATTGGATTTTGTGACTCAGGGGCTTTCCTCACGCTGGCTGATCCATAAAGGACCTGGGATTGTCACTGAACTGGCTTGAGGCAAATAAAGGACTATTCTCGAAGCCACTGTGGATCTGAACTTTGGGGTCAGGCGATGTGTGTTTGGGGTGATGGCGGCCTCCCTGCAGATGTTCTCCTGGGCAATGATGTGGGAGAGCTACAATGCCAATATGTGGCTGCATGTAGCCGAGTGTAAGTCCCACCATGACGACGTTTACTTGACAAGCAACCTGTAAAGGTCACTAGTCCGTACACCAATTGAGGGGGGAAGGGGTTGTAATGGTGTGTACCTTTCCCTGTCCTGTATTCATGTATACCAGGGGTCCCCAACCACCGGTCCGTGGACCGGGACCAGGCCGTCGGGGTCTTTGTGCTGGTCCGCGGCGAGCTGCCGGCTTCCCCACCCCCTGTGTGTCCCCGCCCACCACAACCCTCACCTCCTGAACTACGGTATGCCGCTCTGAGCTGAGCCCTCTGCTTCAGCTGCGTGCATATGTATGAGGGGAGCTGTCGGCCAATCAGTGCAGCAGCCATGTTCTGCCGCACTGTTATTGGCCAACGGCTTCACTCATACATATGCACGCAGCTGAAGCAGAGACATGGCTGAAGTTTCATATCTCGCACTATTTCCAAGCTCAGCAGTGATGTGTGCGTCACGTGATGCGCTTGGAAATAGCGCGAGATATGAAAAAAACTTCAGCCACGTCTATGCCTCAGCTGCTGCTGTATGAGCGAAGCCGGCAGGAGCGGTGAGCATCTGTGTGTGTCTGTTTCAGGGGCAATGCCTGTGTGTGTGGGGTGGATTGTACTGGGGGCAGCATGTCTGTGTGTGGGGCATTCAGGGCTCAGTGTGTGGGAGGGGTATATACAAGGGGCAATGTGTGTGTGTATGGTGGGGGGTTACACAAGGGGCAGTGTGTGTGTGGGGGGGATTATACAAGGGGCAATGTGTGGGGGGGTTACTTAAGGGGCAGTGTGTGTGTGGGGGGATTATACAAGAGGCAATGTGTGTGTGTGTGGGGGGGTTATACAAGGGGCAATGTGTGTGTGTGTCTGTGTGTGTGTGGGGATTATAAAAGGGGCAATGTGTGTGTGTGTCTGTGTGTGTAGGGGTTATACAAGGGGCAATGTGTGTGTGTCTGTGTGTGTGGGGGTTATATGGGGGCAATGTGTGTGCGGGGGTTATACGGGGGCAATGTGTGTGAGGGGGAGAATTTATGCTATATGGAGGGATGTGACACTGCATTATATTATATGGCAGGATAGGTTGCATTATACTTTATGGAGGGATGTGACGCTGCATTATACTACTGTATATGAAAATAAAATGTAGCGCATGTTTTGAGGAAACAGGGCAGTAAACTCCACCCCTTCTCCATAGTCCCGCCCCATGAGTTCAAAGCCCCGCCCGCCGGGCCCTGGAAGGACGGTCTTACATGAAGCCGGTCCCCGGTGCAAAATAGGTTGGGGACCCCTGATGTATACTACACAATTTAATGTACTGTAACTTAACCTGTGTAACAATATGTCCCCCTCCCCCGCCTGAGTTCCTGTATTACTGCTAGTGGAGGATTCTCTCTTTGTTCTTCTCAGCAGGAGCTAACTCCAATAGATAACCTGTAAGACAGAATGAAGCCATAAGTTTTAGAATCGTCTGACTGGATCAAACCATTCAAAAGTGGGTGTGAACCCTTCCCCCTCCAGGGGTTGATCCACAGGCACAGGATAATACACTAATGTTTTAAGATCAGTTCAGTTTGTGCTGAGGTACAAGTAGCTGTGATCTTTGCTGAGGTAAGACCCTGGCGCCCGTGTGTGACTACTGAAGGGACAGGATCGAGCAGGTGCGGCCAGGTCCTGTTGCTTATATGGACTGATAGAAGCTACTACAGGGGATTATATAGTGACCCTCTTCAGCTGGATTCAGTGAACTTACTTCCGGACTATTTCTTCCTTTTATTTGGCTTCAGGATTGCCAGGTGGCGCTCCCGGAAGTGCTCCTTGCTTGTGGTCTTCCTACAGACTCTCCAGAATTCTCTTCAGGTGTTCTGTTCCAGTTCCCCGGCCCCAATAAAGTTCTGTTGGATTGATCATCGGCCTGGTGTCCCTTCCTGCTCTGTCGCACAACCATCACTCACTAAGACTACAAATAATCACAAATAAACTTTTGTTTAAAATCTGCAAGTGAAACTTAATGATGCTTCAGAATGACATAGATAACTACTGTTGTTTGAGTCACATTGGAAATTTTTTTCTGGAAGACAGAAAAAGAAAATATGCACCTATCTGTCACACATTTAATTAAAGGGACTGTCACAAGGAGCTTTGTGAGAAAAGGAGCAAAGGAACCTGGCCCCCTGAACTGCCCCTCAGACTAGGGTAACCCTGACTTTCCTTAATTCAGGGGTACCCTTGATGGTAGAGAGGTCTGAGTTTCCTACCTGTCCCTTTCTCCTGTCCAACCCTGAGCTGAACCCCCAACCCCCACTCTAGGAGATGAACCGTAGAGAATCCCACAGATGTAGACAGACAGAGATAAAGCAAACAATCAGGAAGATACTATATGTGTGTAGAACACAACTACAAATAAGGAATAAAAAAGCAACAAGGTATACTTCACCAGACACCAAGCTAAGATTAGAGTTTCAACAGCAACTCCAACACAGGACCGGTATGCAAGAGTCACGGAAAAGCTGTAGCTGGCATCCAGGAATGTTCTGAGTCATACTTAAAGGATGAAGGTGTTCCAGCAGCCTCAACCTTCAATTGACACTAATCAAAAAGTTAACTCCTGCAAATAATAATAATAATAATAATAAAGCTTTATTTATATAGCGCCAACATATTCCGCAGCGCTTTACAATGTAGGGTTAGAGTACAGAAAATATACAGTAAGTAATTACAGTAGAGAACAAATACAGTACAATAATTGGATACAAAACAATAGGCATAGAATCAATGTAACAAAGAAAATACAATAAATAAAGCAAGAAATGAAGGTGACCCTGCTCAAAAGAGCTTACAATCTACAACGGGATAGGGGTTGCACAAGGTGCAGGGGCTTATTGCCCTGATGGTCCAGGCATCTTGAGGAAATGGGGCATAGGGCTAAGCTTACATGGATGGTCATTATACAGTCTGTGTAGACCTTTATGGTTTGGTGGAGTTTGTAGAAGAGTAATGTCCAGAGGGATAGCCCATTCACTGTATACAGTACAATGGAATTCTATTAGGGAGTATGATAGGCCGCCTTAAAAAGATGCGTTTTTAGGGATCGTCTGAAGCCATGCAAGTTGTGGATAGTCCTGATTTCTTGGGGTAAAGCATTCCAGAGGTTTGGTGCAGCTCTGGAGAAGTCTTGGAGCCGGGAGTGGGAGGATCGGATTAGTGCAGATGTTAGTCGAAGGTCATTTGAGGAACGTAGAGAGCGGGTTGGGTGATAGACAGAGATGAGGGAGGAGAGGTAGGGGGGTGCTGCTCTGTGAAGAGCTTTGTGGGTGAGAACAAGCAATCTGAATTTGATCCTGTAGTACACGGGCAGCCAGTGCAATGACTGGCACAGAGCAGAGGCATCTGAGTAACGATTGGCCAGATGGGTGATCCTGGCTGCTGCATTAAGGATGGACTGGAGAGGAGAGAGTCTCTCTTAATAGAGAGTTGCAATAGTGAAGGCGGGAATGGATTGCAAAGCTGAACATCAGCGAACAAACCATCTCTGACTCCAGGCCTGGACTGGCAGGCGGGAATACCGGGAATTTTCCTTATGGGCTGCGGTAGTTTGGGCCGATGTGCCCGCTTCTGGCCGCTACTGCCCATCAGTCTGGGCTGCTGTGAGCGGCGCTGCGGTGCACTAGTGAGCGCTATGCTGCTAGTGCCAGGACATGGCACAGCACGGCAGCACGTTCTTTGAGGGTGAAGACAGGAGAGAGCGTGCTTTGCTCTCCTGAATTGAGTCCCGCATATAAAACTCCATTTCCACTGCCGCCTCCATGGCAGTGCTGCTCCTATGCGCCGGATTCAGGGGCACCGCACACGCACCCCACCACATGGCGCTATTTCCACAGGCAGTAGCTCACTCTCCATTCACTCCCAGGCCAGCACAGTCATCACTGCAGGCGGACAGCAGTGAGTAAGTGACTATGTGGGGAGGGTTGCCTGGGCAGGCTGCTTTGTGTGTGTGGGGAGGTGGGGGCACTGGGGCAGGCTGGTGTGTGTGTGGCAGGGCCTGGGCTGGCTGTGTAGGGGGGCCTGGGCTGGCTGCTGTGTGTCTGTATGGGGGACCCTGGGCTCTCTGCTGTGTGGGAGAAGGGGCAGCTTGAGCAGGCTGCTGTGTGCGGGGTTGCGTGTGGGGAGGCTGGGGCAGGCTGCTGTATGTATGGCAGGGCCTGAGCTGGCTGCTGTGTGTGTGTGGTGCCTGGGCTGGCTGCTGTGTGTGTAGGGGCCTGCTGTTGTATGTGTGTGTGGGGGGGGCTGGGCAGGCTGCTGTGTGTGGCAAGACCTTGGCTGACTGCTTTGTGTTTGTGTGTTCGTGTGTGCATGGGGGCGGGGTAGGAGGGGGCAGGCTGCTGTGTGTGGCGGGGAGCCTGGACAGGCTGCTGTTTGTGTGTGTGTGTGTGTGGCGGGGCCTGGGCAAGCTTCTGTGTGTGTGTTTGGTAATACTGTATAGGGCTGTGTGGGAAGGCTGCTGTGTATGTGGCAGGGCCTGAGCAGGCTGCCATGTATGTGCGTGTGGTGGGGCCTGGGCTGGCTGCGGTGTGTGTGTAAGGGGGGGAGGGGGTTGGGCAGGCTGCTGTGTGTGTGGTAATAGTGTATAGGGCTCCTGTGTGTAGTAATACTGAATAGGGCTGCGTGGGCTCATGTGTGGGGGTAATGGTGTATAGGGCTGTGTGGGCTCATGTGTGGGGTAATAGCGTATAGGGCTGTGTGGGCTCATGTGTGGCGGAAATAGTGTATGAGGCTGTGTGGGGAAATAATGTATAGGGCTGTGGGCTCGGGTTTGGGGCTAATATAATATATAGAAAATGTGAGCTCATGTGTAAGGCTAATACTGTTTATAGGGGCTGTGTGGGGCTAATACTGTACATAGGGGCTGTGTGAGCTTGTGTGTGGGGCTAATACTGAATATAGAGGATGTGTTTGGTCCTATATGTGGGGCCCTGTGTGGGGCTAATGCTGTATAGATATGTGTGGCCAACTGTGTGCTGTTGGCCAGTGCAGCATCAGAAAGTTTTTCTGCGGGCAGCGTTTGCACTCTGCTCTTCTTGGTGTTTCCATGGACTCTGTTCCTCTCTGCGCCCATTACTGGACTTGCTGTCGTCACCTTTCATCTTTCCCCATCTCCAGGATGTGGGTGAGTCTTGGCTATCTATATGCCTCATCCTCCTAACTATATACCACAGCCTCCTGGGTATGCTGGGTACAATTCAACTGTCCCCGTATACTGGGTGTAATCCTCAGTATCTGTACTATTGCATATATATATACACTGCACAGTACCACTTCTTCTGTCCTGTATACTGGGTGTAATCCTCAGTATCTATTATTCAGTATATATACCCTGCACATTCTCCTGTCCTGTATACTGGGTGTAATCCTCAGTATCTGTATTATTCTGTATATATACACTGCACAGTACCACTTCTCCTGCCCTGTATACTGGGTGTAATCCTCAGTATCTGTATTATTCTGTATATATACACTGCACAGTACCACTTCTCCTGTCCTGTATACTGGGTGTAATCCTCAGTATCTGTATTATTCTGTATATATACACTGCACAGTACCACTTCTCCTGTCCTGTATACTGGGTGTAATCCTCAGTGTCTGTATTATTCTGTATATATACACTGCACAGTACCACTTTTCCTGTCCTGTATACTGGGTGTAATCCTCAGTATCTGTATTATTCTGTATATACACTGCACAGTACCACTTCTCCTGTCCTGTATACTGGGTGTAATCCTCAGTATCTCTATTATTCTGTATATATACACTGCACAGTACCACTTCTCCTGTCCTGTATACTGGATGTAATCCTCAGTATCTGTATTATTCTGTATATATACACTGCACAGTACCACTTCTCCTGTCCTGTATACTGTGTGTAATCCTCAGTATCTGTATTATTCTGTATATATACACTGCACAGTACCACTTCTCCTGTCCTGTATACTGTGTGTAATCCTCAGTATCTGTATTATTCTGTATATACACTGCACAGTACCACTTCTCCTGTCCTGTATACTGGGTGTAATCCTCAGTATCTGTATTATTCTGTATATATACACTGCACAGTACCACTTCTCCTGTCCTGTATACTGGATGTAATCCTCAGTATCTGTATTATTCTGTATATATACACTGCACAGTACCACTTCTCCTGTCCTGTATACTGTGTGTAATCCTCAGTATCTGTATTATTCTGTATATATACACTGCACAGTACCACTTCTCCTGTCCTGTATACTGGGTATAATCCTCAGTATCTGTATTATTCTGTATATATACACTGCACAGTACCACTTCTCCTGTCCTGTATACTGAGTGTAATCATCAGTATCTGTATTATTCTGTATATACACACTGCACAGTACCACTTCTCCTGTCCTGTATAGAGGGTGTAATCCTCAGCATCTGTATTATCCTGTATATATACACTGCACAGTACCACTTCTCCTGTCCTGTATACTGGGTGTAATCCTCAGTATCTGTATTATTCTGTATATATACACTGCACAGTACCACTTCTCCTGTCCTGTATACTGTGTGTAATCCTCAGTATCTGTATTATTCTGTATATATACACTGCACAGTACCACTTCTCCTGTCCTGTATACTGTGTGTAATCCTCAGTATCTGTATTATTCTGTATATACACTGCACAGTACCACTTCTCCTATCCTGTATACTGGGTGTAATCCTCAGTATCTGTATTATTCTGTATATATACACTGCACAGTACCACTTCTCCTGTCCTGTATACTGGATGTAATCCTCAGTATCTGTATTATTCTGTATATATACACTGCACAGTACCACTTCTCCTGTCCTGTATACTGTGTGTAATCCTCAGTATCTGTATTATTCTGTATATATACTCTGCACAGTACCACTTCCCCTGTCCTGTATACTGGGTGTAATCCTCAGTATCTATATTATTCTGTATATATACACTGCACAGTACCACTTCTCCTGTCCTGTATACTGGGTGTAATCCTCAGTATCTGTATTATTCTGTATATATACACTGCACAGTACCACTTCTCCTGTCCTGTATACTGGGTGTAATCCTCAGTATCTGTATTATTCTGTATATATACACTGCACAGTACCGCTTCTTCTGTCCTGTATACTGGGTGTAATCCTCAGTATCTGTATTATTCTGTATATATACACTGCACAGTACCACTTCTCCTGTCCTGTATACTGAGTGTAATCATCAGTATCTGTATTATTCTGTATATACACACTGCACAGTACCACTTCTCCTGTCCTGTATAGAGGGTGTAATCCTCAGCATCTGTATTATCCTGTATATATACACTGCACAGTACCACTTCTCCTGTCCTGTATACTGGGTGTAATCCTCAGTATCTGTATTATTCTGTATATATACACTGCACAGTACCACTTCTCCTGTCCTGTATACTTGGTGTAATCCTCAGTATCTGTATTATTCTGTATATATACACTGCACAGTACCACTTCTTCTGTCCTGTATACTGGGTGTAATCCTCAGTATCTATTATTCAGTATATATACCCTGCACATTCTCCTGTCCTGTATACTGGGTGTAATCCTCAGTATCTGTATTATTCTGTATATATACACTGCACAGTACCACTTCTCCTGTCCTGTATTCTGTGTGTAATCCTCAGTATCTGTATTATTCTGTATATGCACCCTGCACAGTGCCACTTCTCCTGTTCTGTGTACAGGGTGTAATCCTCAAGTAGTAAAGAGGGTTTCTGGCATCACAATATTTTTATTAAAACAAGCCTTTATTCAAAAATTCTTTAAAATCAATTTCCATTGAATATAAAAGCAAGTCAGGCTTACATGTTTCGAGTCCTTTTCATGACTCTTACTCATAGCATGAAGTATGGATAACAGAGTTGCACATTTAAAGACAGGCTATACTGAGGACACCACCCTCCTATCAGCTGTGGAATGAAAATAATTAGAGTAGGAAGCTAACATCCACTAAGGTCTCTTAGGATCAACATGTTAACCCTATAACACAGCATCAAAACCCTCCTCAGTACAGAAATACATCCATATAACCCCCATCAATACAGAAGCACTATGTCAAAACCATCATCAATACATCACCAGACTCACCAGAAGTACAGAAATACATAAATAGAACCTTCATCAGTAACACAATTCATCATTAGAACCACCATCAATACTTGGTAAAACAATTGTAATGTCAGGTCAGACCCATACACATTTGTACTGCATGAACCTACAACTTCTACTACAACATTACCAATGGTAAGAAGATACTGGGAGTTGTTGTTACCAGCTGTCAATAAAAGTATACAGGAACCACAGTACTTATGAGAATTAGTCATTATCACAAATAATCATTTACATCCAGGGCGGCCAGCCTCCTTGGGGAACTTGAAAGGGTTTGTAATATTGTAAAGATGCAAAATTCTAGAAATCACAGACTTGGAACGAACAACTTCTGTTGCTATGGCTGATAAGGTGACCTTCGTCTGGACAACCCGCTGCCGGAGGGTTTCAGTCACTTTGGAATGGCACAGTATTTTGGCAAAGTGAGTGCAAACTGGAAAGTTAGGCTGCCAGTTAAATGAGTTGTCCATGCCTTTCATAAAATCTAAGTGTATATCTAGGCTGCAGAATGCTGACAGTATGTAATTTACCTCCTTTTAGCATTTTGCAGTTTCTTAGATATCACTGTTTTGCGTCTGGAGAATGACCAGGGGGCGTGTTTGATTTGGAGCTTGCATGTAAATAATAACTGGTCATTTACACCTACTCTACTACAAGTACACCCCAGACTGCAGCATGCCCGTCCCACCCAGCAACAAGCCCTCCCCCATATCAACAGGACCATCAGGACCCAGAATTCAATAGCCATGCCGTTAAAGACAGGGTCCTCGAGTTCTGGTGGAAAATGGGGCCCTGGATTAGAAGGTTCATTCGGTTTGGGAGTGGCCAGGGCACGTCGGCGAGGAGCTGTACAAGCTCTGCGTACCACGCTCATCGTGGCCAGTCTGTGGCGATGAGTATTACTTGAATTCCTTTTGCTTTGACCTTTCTGATCCCTCACGGGATCACCGGCAGTGGGGGAAAGATCTATGGGAGTTGGAATTGGCACCAAGGGAGGACTAGCGAGTCCACGCCTAGCGCTAAAGGATCCTGAGACCTGGCTACAAAGGCCGGGACTTTTGAGTTCATGCTTGATGCCATGAGGTCTACGTCGGGTGTTCCCCAGCGCTGACAGATTTGCAGAAAAACTTCTGGATGTATGGACCATTCTCCTGAGACCAGTCCCTGGCGGCTCAGGAAGTCTGCTACCCAGTTGTTCACTCCTGGGATGTGGACTGCTGATATGACTAACTGCTTTTTTTTCGTCCAGTGTAGGATATGTGCCAATTCGCGCATTGCAGATTTGCTGCATGTGCCGCCTTGATGATTGATGTACGCTACTGCTGTTGCGTTGTTTGATTAAATGCGGATGGGGCGACTGGCTAAGCGGATCAACC
Organism: Allobates femoralis; assembly: GCA_033576535.1. NCBI lineage: Eukaryota > Metazoa > Chordata > Amphibia > Anura > Aromobatidae > Allobates > Allobates femoralis. The sequence continues at coordinate 10,000,514 of JARQOC010000013.1, forward strand.
GTAGCTCCAGAACGTTGATTTTGAGTTGTGACTCCTGAGGCGTCCAGCGTCCTTGGGCTGTGTGTTGGGGAAAGACGGCCCCCAGCCGAGCAGGCTGGTGTCAGTGGTTACAACTAGCCACTGGACTCAGAGGAAGGATCTTCCCTGTGTTAGTGAGATGGTCGTGTTCACCAGGGGAATGCCTTTTTGACTGGCGTGGATAGGCGGTGCTTGCGGTGGAGACTAAAGGTACTTTTGTCCCAAGCCAAGAGGAGGGCCAGCTGCAAGGGCTGAAAGTGTAGCTGAGCAAAGGGAACTGCCTCCATTGGCGCTACCATTTTCCCTAGAACCTCCATGCCAAAGCGGATGGATTGATGTTGTCGACTGCAAACTCCTTTGCGAATTGCCGATGCCTTGTCTTGAAGGAGTATGACTAGGCCTCGAGCGGGTGTCGAAGGTCATCCCTAGAAAGTTTATTGTTTGGGCAGGCTTTGGGGATGATTTGTCTAAGTTTATGTGCCACCCTAGGTGGGAGAGCGTGTCCGCTGTTATCTGGACCCTCTCGATGTATGTTTGGAAGGATATCCCTTGATTAGCAGGTCATCTAGGTAAGGGAGGACGACCACTTCTCGTGAATGTAGAATGGTCATGACAGCCGCCATGACTTTTGTGAAGACTCTGCGTGAGGTTGCGAGGCCAAAGGCCAGTGCGACGAATTAGAAGTGGCGTTCTTGAACGGCGAACCACAGATACTTTTGGTGCGGAGGGAAAATGGGGATGTGGAGGTATGTGTCCTGTATGTTGATGGTTGCTAAGAACTCCCCTTTCTCCATTGACGCGATTGCTGTGCGTAGGGATTCCATTCAGAATTGTCAGACTTTTACGAATTTGTTGAGAAGTTTGAGGTCTAGGATGGGGTGTGCTGTTCCGTCTTTTTTCAGAACGACGAACAGGTTTGAGTAGTAAACTTTGAACCTTTTGGTCTCTGGTACTGGTACTATGACACCTGTTTTGAGCAGTGAGTTGATGGCTTCGAAAAACGCTTGGTTCGCGTTTGGTTTGGGGGGACGCGAGAGGAATAAACTAGTTGGAGGCCGGGATGAGAATTCTTTTTTGTAACCTGACGACACCAGTTCTCTGACCCAATTGTCGTGCACGACAGCGAGCCATGAGTGGTGGAAGTGTTGGAGACGTCCGCCTATTGTGTTGTTGTCGAGCGGGTGGGGGAGGGAGTCGTGTTGAATCTTTGAGGTCATTAGAGCGGGTTTGTTTAGGGCGGTTTTTCCACCATATACAGTGCTAACCACTGAGCTACCATACAGTACTAACCACTGAGCCACCATATACAGTGCTAACCACTAAGCCACCGTATACAGTGCTAACCACTGAGCCACCATAGAGTGCTAAATACTGAGCCACTATATACAGTGCTAACCACTGAGCCACCATATACAGTGCTAACCACTGAGCCACCGTATACAGTGCTAACCACTGAGCCACCATACTGTGCTAACCACTGAGCCACCATATACAGTGCTAACCACTAAGCCACCGTATACAGTGCTAACCACTGAGCCACTATACAATGTTAATCACTGAGCCACCATAGAGTGCTAAATACTGAGCCACTATATACAGTGCTAACCACTGAGCCACCATATACAGTGCTAACCACTGAGCCACCGTATACAGTGCTAACCACTGAGCCACCATACTGTGCTAACCACTGAGCCACCATATACAGTGCTAACCACTGAGCCACCATATGCAGTGCTAACCACTGAGCCACCATATACAGTGCTAACCACTGAGCCACCATATACAGTGCTAACCACTAAGCCACCGTATACAGTGCTAACCACTGAGCCACTATACAATGTTAATCACTGAGCCACCATAGAGTGCTAAATACTGAGCCACTATATACAGTGCTAACCACTGAGCCACCATATACAGTGCTAACCACTGAGCCACCGTATACAGTGCTAACCACTGAGCCACCATACTGTGCTAACCACTGAGTCACAGTATACAGTGCTAATCACTGACACACAGTATACAGTAGGGTGACTACAAAAAATCGATGTCGGAATTTGTCCGTCTGGACCCCACAAAACGATTCCCCTTTCCAGATATTGAGATAGCCAAAATTTGAGCTCGATCAAACGACGTTAACTCGTGCCGCTCGTCGCTTAAAGTTTGAAAAAAATCCAAATTTTTGGCCAAAAAGCTGACACATGGAGCCATAACTCCAGAACGGTAAATAATAAAAACACGCTTAATATCTCAAAAGAAAGCTAATGTTGTGTATAAAATATAAATTTTGAAGAACAATTGTTATTTTAAGTCAAACTGAGTTACAACAGCTTTTAGTCCCAAGAACGTGACCTGGTACCACTAGGAGCATACTTTGTATATTTTGTTATTAAGTGATAAATTTAGTTTTTTTTTGGTATATTTTTGAGTTTAAAGTAGAAATAACAGTATTACTTGTTTTTTTATTATAAGTCTAATGACATTTTTTATTTTAAAATATAAAAATGAGGTATATAATACATACAAAACAGACACAGAAAATATACAGACGTAGTACCTACATGAGTTGATAATTTTACATAGTTATCTGATCTATTCTAGAGCTTTTGTTAAAGTAGTTTTTGAAACGTCAGAATATAATGCTCGGCATTTGCTTACAACTTGCAGGACATATTGCTTTTGTTCTTCATCTTTTGTCAGAAGGTCGTTAAAGTCGGTTATTAATTTAACACCACGCTCAGCCATATCATTAACCCCTTCACCCCCCGGCCTATTTTGACCTTAATGACCAGGCCATTTTTGTCAATTCTGACCAGTGTCCCTTTATGAGGTAATATCTCTGGAACGCTTCAACGGATCCTAGCGATTCTGAGATTGTTTTTTTGTGACATATTGGGCTTCATGTTAGTATTAAATTTAGGTTGATAATTTTTGCGATTATTTGTGAAAAAATTAAAAATTTGGCAAAATTTTTGAAAATTTAGCAATTTTCAAATTATGAATTTTTATTCTGCTAAACCAGAGAGGTATGTGACACAAAATAGTTAATAAATAACATTTCCCACATGTCTACTTTACATCAGCACAATTTTGAAAAGAAAAAAATTTTTGTTCGGACGTTATAAGGGTTCAAAGTTCATCAGCAATTTTTCATTTTTCCAGCAAAATTTACAAAACCATTTTTTTTAGTGACCACATCACATTTGAAGTCCCTTTGAGGGGTGTACATGACAGAAAACACCCAAAAGTGACACCATTCCAAAAACTGCACCCCTCAAGCTACTCAAAACTACCTTCAAGAAGAGTATTAACCCTTCAGGTGCTTCACGGGAACTAAAGCAAAGTGGAAGGAAAAAATGGTCATTTTAATTTTTCCAACAAAAATGTTCTTTTAGCCTCAATTCTTTCATTTTCACATGGGGAACAGGATAAAATGGATCCTAAAAATTGTTGGGCAATTTCTCCTGAGTACATCGATATCTCATATGTGGTCATAAACCACTCTTTGGGCGCACGGCAGGGCTCAGAAGGGAAGGAGCGCAATTTGACTTTTGGAGCTAATTTTCCATTCAAAAAGTGAAATGGCGCTCCTTCCCTTCTGAGCCCTGCCGTGCGCCCAAAGAGTGGTTTATGACCACATATGAGATATCGATGTACTCAGGAAAAATTGCCCAACAATTTTTAGGATTCATTTTATCCTGTTCCCCATATGAAAATGAAAAAATTTAGGCTAAAAGAAAATTTTTGTAGAAAAAAAAGTACTTTTTCATTTTTACGGATGAATTTGTGAAGCACCTGGGGGTTCAAAATGCTCACCACCCATCTAGATAAATTCCATGGGGGGTCTAGTTTCCAAAATGGGGTCACTTATGGGGGAGCTCCAATGTGTAGGCACACAGGGGCTCTCCAAACGCGACATGGTGTCCGCTAACAATTTGAGCTGATTTTTCAAATTGTTAGCGGACACCATGTTGCATTTGGAGAGCCCCTGTGTGCCTAAACATTGGAGCTCCCCCACAAGTGACCCCATTTTGGAAATTAGACCCCCCAGGGAACTTATCTAGATGGGTGGTGAGCATTTTGAACACCCCAGTGCTTCACAAATTAATCTGTAAAAATGAAGAAAGAAAATTTTTATGGAAATAAAAGTACTTTTTAATTTTTACGGATGAAGTTTTGAAGCACCTGGGGGTTTAAAATGCTCACCACCCATTTAGATAAGTTCCCTGGGGGGTCTAGTTTCCAAAATGGGGTCACGTGTGGGGGAGCTCCAATGTGTAGGCACACAGGGGCTCTCCAAACGTGACATGGTGTCCGCTAACAATTTGAGCTGATTTTTCAGTCAAATTGTTAGCGGACACCATGTTGCGCTTGGAGAGCCCCTGTGTGCCTAAACATTGGAGCTCCCCCACAAGTGACCCCATTTTGGAAACTAGACCCCCCCAAGGAATGCATGTAGATGCATAGTGAGCACATTTTATTTTTTCATTATTACGGATCAATTTGTGAAGCACCTGGGGGTTCAAAGTGCTACCTATGCATCTAGATATGTTCCTTGGGGGTCTAGTTTCCAAAATGGGGTCACTTGTGGGGGAGCTCCAATGTTTAGGCACACAGGGGCTCTCCATACGCGACATGGTGTCCGCTAACTATTGGAATCGTTAGCGGACACCATGTCGTGTATGGAGAGCCCCTGTGTGCCTAAACATTGGAGCTCCCGCACAAGTGACCCCATTTTGGAAACTAGACCCCCCAAGGAATGCATCTAGATGCATAGTGAGCACTTTGAACCCCAAGGTGCTTCACAAATTGATTCGTAATAAGGAAAAAGTACATTTGTTTTCACACAAATTTTCTTTTTTCATTTTTACGGATCAATTTGTGAAGCACCTGGGGGTTCAAAGTGTTCACTATGCATCTAAATACAGCGAAGCCCATTTTTATTTTTTTTCTAGGACTAATTCCAGAAAAAGAATGGCGTAGGGCTCCGCCATATTTTTGGTCCAGCCAGGTACAACTTGGCAGCTACGGACTGCCAGCAACCCCAAGCTGCCTCATTGTACCTGGCTGGCAACCAAAAATACAGCAAAGCCCATTTTTATTTTTTTTTCTAGGACTAATTCTAGAAAAAAAATGGCGTGGGGCTCCGCCATATTTTTGGTCCAGCCAGGTACAACTTGGCAGCTACAGACTGCCACCAACCCCCAGCTGCCTCGTTGTACCTGGCTAGCCACCAAAAATACAGCAAAGCCCTTTTTTTTTTTTCTAGAACTAATTCTAGAAAAAAAAATGACATGGGGCTCCGCCATATTTTTGGTCCAGCCAGGTACAACTAGGCAGCTGGGGGCTGGAATCCGCAGCATGGAGAGGCCCAAGCGTTCTGGGCCCCCCATGCTGCGAATTGCAGCCCGCAGCCGCCCCAGAAAATGGCGCATTCATTGAAGCGCCATTTTCTGGCGCTGTACCCATGCTCTTCCAGTTGCCCTGGTGCCGGTGGCAAACTGGGTAATAAAGGGGTTAATGCCAGCTTTTTATTGGCAGCTGGCACTAAGCCCGAGATTCATAATATAGGGCCAATGTTAGACCCGCCATTAGGAATCTCTTGTAAATAGTCAGAAAATACACACAGAAAAATCTTTTTGTTTGAAAAAAATAACACAAACAAAATTCGGACTCCATCTTTATTATAAAGATCCGACGTAGTCCACAACGAAGGTCCCACGACGCTCGATCGCCTCCGATTTAGTCCACAACGAAGGTCCCACGACGCTCGATCGCCTCTGGTCAATCCAGAGACTGCAGCAAGGGATGAAGTGTCCTCTTCCTACAGTCTCTGGGGTCAGAGTTATAGTGCACTGTATGACAATGACCTGTCATACAGTGCACCATGACTATGATCCCAGAGACTACAACAAGAGGACACCTGATCCCTTGTTGCACCCATCCATCCACCTATGCACCCATCATCCACGCACGCACACAACCACGCACCCACATCCACGCACTCACATCCACATCCACGCACACATCCACGCACGCACGCTGACATCCACGCACGCACATCCACATCTACGCACATGCACACACACATCCATGCACGCATGCTGACATTCAAGCACGCTGACATCCACGCACGCACACTGACATCCATGCATGCGCACATCTACGCACGCTGACATCCTTGCATGCTGACATCCACGCACGCTGACATTCAAGCACGCACACTGAAATCCACACATGCACACTGACATCCACGCACGCACGCTGACATCCAGGCATGCACACATCCACACACGCACGCTGACATCCACACACATCCACACACGTACGCTGACATCCACGCACATCCACATCCATGCACACGTCCACGCACGCACACGTCTATGCACACACACATCTATGCACGCACACGTCCACACACGCACACGTCCACACACGTGTCCACACGCACACGTCTATGCACACTCACGTCCACGCACACTCATGTACGCTCACGTCCACGCACGCACACGTCCACGCTTGCACCCCCCATCCATCTATCCATTCACCCATCCATCAATTCATTCATTCATACATACATAGATACATACATAGATACATACATACATACATACATACATAGATACATACATACATACATACTTACAAAGCTATTCATGGTGCGGCACCTCCTTACCTCTCCACCCTCATCTCTGTCTACCACCCCACCCGTCCCCTTCGCTCTGAACATGACCTCAGACTAACATCGGCATTAATCCGAACCTCCCATTCCCGACTTCAAGACTTCTCTCGAGCTGCACCAAAACTCTGGAATGCTCTACCCCAAGAAATTAGGACCATCCACAACTTGCATAGCTTCAGACGCTCCCTAAAAACACACCTCTTCAGGGTGGCCTATCTTTCTCCCTAACAGTAGTCACTTAGACGTAAGATATTCATTGTTATAAGCCCCTGTACTTTGTGTTCCCATCCCGTCTTAGATTGTAAGCTCCTTCGAGCAGGGTCACCTTCATTTTCTGCCTTTCTTATTGTATTTCCTAAGTTGATTCTATGTTTCTTGTATGTAACTACTGTTCTGCATTACGTTTCTGTACCGTATATTTTTCTTATATGTACCGTTGTACTGTAAAGCGCTGCGGAATATGTTGGCGCTATACAAATAAAGTTTTATTATTATTATTATATAACTGCCGATCGGAGGGGGTCCTGGGCATGGGGGGGTTAATCCACCCCCTGTGGGGTCAACTACAGGTTGTCACAGAGCAGCAGCATCTGTGACACCTGAGCGACCCCACTCACAGGAGATGCAGCAGCTCAAATCTGCCAGGACGTTGTGCAACGTCCTGGGTCGTTAACAGGCAGAAACACAGGACGTTGCACAACGTCCTAGGTCGTGAAGGGGTTAACTACTTTTAATATTTTGACAATTTTCAATCCTTCTTGGAAGTCATTATTTTGAGGCCAGGTGTTTGGATTTTGTCTTAGGAAATCAGTTTTTATATTAAATCGGTCAAAGAATGTAAACGTTTCTTTGGTAAGTAAATTTACTTGCTTACATTCTTTGACCGATTTAATATGACAACAGATTTCCTAAGACAAAATCCAAACACCTGGCCTCAAAATAATGACTTCCAAGGAGGATTGAAAATTGTCAAAATATTAAAAGTAGTTAATGATATGGCTGAGCGTGGTGTTAAATTAATAACCGAGTTTAACGACCTTCTGACAAAAGATGAAGAACAAAAGCAATATGTCCTGCAAGTTGTAAGCAAATGCCGAGCATTCTATTCTGACGTTTCAAAAACTACTTTAACAAAAGCTCTAGAATAGATTAGATAACTATGTAAAATTATCAACTCATGTAGGTACTACGTCTGTATCTTTTCTGTGTCTGTTTTATATGTATTATATACCTCATTTTTATATTTTAAAATAAAAAATGTCATTTGACTTATCAGTATTACTTGTTTTTTTATTATATTTCTACTTTAAACTCAAAAATATACCAAAAAAACCCCAAAATTTATCACTTAATAACAAGATATACGAAGTATGCTCCTAGTGGTACCAGGTCACGTTCTTGGGGCTAAAAGCTGTTGTAACTCACTTTGACTTAAAATAACAATTATGTCTAAAATATAAATTTTGAAGAACAACATTAGCTTTCTTTTGAGATATTAAGCGTGTTTTTATTATTTACCGTTCTGGAGTTATGGCTCCATGTGTCAGCTTTTTGGCCAAAAATTGGGATTTTTTCAAACTTTGAGCGACGAGCGGCACGGGTTAACGTCTTTTGATCGAGCTCAAATTTTGGCTATCTCAATATCTGGAAAGGGGAATCGTTTTGTGGGGTCCAGACTAACAAGATTCTGACATTTTTTCCCCCCCATATGAGATCCGGTCATTCTAGTATACAGTGCCAATCACGGAGCCACCATATACAGTGCTAACCACTAAGCCACCATACAGTGCTAACCACTGAGCCACAATACAGTTCTACCCACTGACCCACCATACAGTGCTAACCACTGAGCCACCATATACAGTGCTAACCACTCAGCCACCGTATAAAGTGCAAACCACTGAGCCACCATACAATGCTAACCACTAAGCCACCATAAAGAGTGCTAACTACTAAGCCACCATACAGTGCTAACCACTGAGCCACCATACAGTACTAACCACTGAGCCACCATACAGTGCTAACCACTAAGCCACCATACAGTGCTAACCACTAAGCCACCTAACCACTGAGCCACCATATACAGTGCTAACCACTGAGCCACAAAACAGTTCTACCCACTGACCCACCATACAGTGCTAACCACTGAGCCACCAAATACAGTGAGAACCACTAAGCCACCATACAGTGAGAACCACTGAACTGTATTTGGTGGCTCAGTGGTTAGCACTGTATGGTGGTTCAGTGGTTAGTACTGTATGATGATACAGTACTAACCACTGAACCACCATACAGTGCTAACCACTGAGCCACCTAACCACTCAGCCACCATATACAGTGCTAACCACTGAGCCACAATACAGTTCTACCCACTGACCCACCATACAGTGCTAACCACTGAGCCACCAAATACAGTGAGAACCACTAAGCCACCATACAGTACTAACCACTGAGCCACCATACAGTGCTAACCACTAAGCCACCATATACAGTGCTAACCACTAAGCTACCAGACAGTACTAACCCCTGACCCACCATACAGTGCTAACCACTGAGCCACCATATACAGTGCTAACCACTAAGCCACTGTATGCAGTGCGAACCACTGAGCCACCATACAGTGCTAACCACTGATCCACCATACAGTGCTAACCACTGAGCCACCATACAGGGCTAACCACTGAGCCACCATACAGTGCTAACCACTGAGCCACCATATACAGTGCTAACTACAGAGCCACCATATACTGTGCTAACCACTGAGCCCTGTATAAAATGCTAACCACTAAGCCACCATACAGTGCTAACCACTGAGCCACCATACAGTGCTAACCACTGAGCCACCATATACAGTGCTAACCACTGAGCCACCATATACAGTGCTAACCACTGAGCCACCATATACAGTGCTAACCACTGAGTCACTGTATACAGTGCTAACCACTGAGCCCTGTATAAAATGCTAACCACTAAGCCACCATACAGTGCTAACCACTGAGCCACCATACAGTGCTAACCACTGAGCCACCATATACAGTGCTAACCACTGAGCCACCATATACAGTGCTAACCACTGAGCCACCATATACAGTGCTAACCACTGAGTCACTGTATACAGTGCTAACCACTGAGCCCTGTATAAAATGCTAACCACTAAGCCACCATACAGTGCTAACCACTGAGCCACCATACAGTGCTAACCACTGAGCCACCATATACAGTGCTAACCACTCAGCCACCGTATAAAGTGCAAACCACTGAGCCACCATACAGTGCCATCCACTGAGCCACCGTACAGTGCTATCCACTGAGCCACCGTACAGTGCTAACCACTGAGCCACCATACAGTGCTAACCGCTGAGCCTCCATACAGAGCTAACCACTGAGCCATTATACAGTGCTAACCACTGAGCCACCATACAGAGCTAACCACTGAGCCACCATACAGTGCTAACCACTGAGCTACTGTATACAGTGCTAACCACTGAGCCACCATATACATTGTTAACCACTCAGCCACTGAAAGACAGTATACAGTACTAACCTCTGACAGACAGTATACAGTACTAGCCACTGAGCCACCATACAGTGCTAACCACTGAGCCTCCATATACTGTGCTAAGCACTGAGCTGAGCCAACTTTAAATCTCCTGCCAATACCATGCCACTCAGCTCATTGGCCGAGTGACGGGCAGCGGCCCGGAGATCTAAAGCTGGCTCAGCTCAGTGGTTAGCACTGTATGGTGGCTCAGTCGTTAGCACCATATGGTGGCTCAGTGGTTAGCACTGTATATGGTGGGTTAGTGGTTAGCACTGTATATAGTGGCTCAGTGGTTAGCACTGTATGGTGGCTCAGTGGTTAGCACTGTATATGGTGGTTCAGTGGTTAGCACTGTATGGTGGCCCAGTGGTTAGCACTGTATGATGGCTAAGTGGTTAGCCCAGTATATGGTGGCTCAGTGGTTAGCAATGTATGGTGGCTCCATGGTTAGAACTGTGTGCTGGTTCAGTGGTTAGAACTGTGTGGTGGCTCAGTGGTTAGCACTGTATACAGTGACTCAGCGGTTAGCACTGTATATGGTGGCTCAGCGGTTAGCACTGTATATGGCGGCTCAGTGGTTAGCATTGTATATGGTGGCTCAGTGGTTAGCACTGTATGGTGGCTCAGTTCTTAGAACTGTATGGTGGCTCAGTGGTTAGCACTGTATATGGTGGCTCAGTAGTCAGCACTGTATGGTGGCTCAGTGGTCTGCACTCTATAGTAGCTCAGTAGTTTACACTGTATGGTGGCTTGGTGGCTAGCACTGTATGGTGGCTCAGTGGTCTGCACTCTATAGTAGCTCAGTAGTTAGCACTGTATGGTGGCTCAGTGGTCTGCACTCTATAGTAGCTCAGTGGCTAGCACTGTATGGTGGCTCAGTGGTTAGCACTGTATATGGTGGCTCAATGGTTAGCCATGTATGGTGGCTCCGTGGTTAGCACTGTATGGTGGTTCAGTGGTTAGAACTGTGCGGTGGCTCAGTAGTTAGAACTGTGCAGTTGCTCAGTGGTTAGCACTGTATGTGCCACAGTGGTTAGCACTGTGCGGTGGCTCAGTGGTTAACACTGTATATGGTGGCTTAGTGGTTAGCACGGTGCAGTGGCTCAGTAGTCACCACTGCATGGTGGCTCAGTGGTCTGCACTCTCCGGTAGCTCAGTGGTTAGCAATGTATGGTGGCTCAGTGGTTAGCACTGTATATGGTGGCTCAGTGGTTAGCACGGTAAACAGTGGCTCAGTGGTCTGCACTCTCCAGTAGCTCAATGGTTAGCACTGTATGGTGCCTCAGTGATGGAAGAAGAGAAGAGATCCAAGGACTGAACCCTGAGGGACCCCAATAGTGAGAGGAAGAGGGGAGAAAGTGGAGCCAGCAAATGATACACCAAAAAGAGCGGTCAGAAAGATAGGAAGAAAACCAGGAGAGAGCCGTGTCCTTGATGCCGATGGAGTGCAGCATGGAGAGTAGGCACTGCAGAGAGATCAAGAACAATAAGCAGAGAGTGGTGACCATTACATTTTGCTGTCAGAAGGTCATTGGTCACTTTGGTGAGAGCAGTTTCTGTAGAATGTAGGGGGCGGAAGCTAGACTGTAATGAGGTCTATAAGTGAATGAGTGGAGAGGTAATGAGTGAGGCGGGAGTAGACCAGGCGGTCCAGGAGTTTAGAGATGAAGAGGAGATTGGAGACTGGTCTGTAGTTGTTTGTACAGGATGGGTTGAGAGAACTTTTCTTTAATAATGAAGTAATAATAGAGTGTTGAAGGAGGGGAATGCAAAGAGAGGGAGATTGAAGATTTTGGCAAGGTGAGGGGTAACCACTGGAGAGAGAGACTGGAGTAGTTGTGAGGGGATGGGTCAGCAGTGCATGTGGTGGGACGAGAGGAAGAGAAGGAGCCTGGAGACTTCTTCTTCTGTGACTGGTCGAATGTGGAGAGTGAGCTGGAGGAAATGTTGGGAGAGGTAGTGGCAGCAGCAGTCTGAGGTTGGGAGTTGATTTTCCTGATGATATTCTAATTCATTGAGATGGCCCTGTACATACAGCCAGTATGTGTTCAAGGGGCCACTGAGACTTTTGCCCGTGCCTACAAAAGCCTAGAGCCGGTCCTTGGTGAGGGCATTCATTTCTCCTTACTCCTCTTCTACATGGAAGGTCCACCCTAGGTCTGGCCCTGTTATACCATCTATACACACAGGTACTGGGCAACCCATTTATTCACAAAAAGGCCCATGTATTCATTATTCCCTGGCACACATTGTGTAACAAAAACTGGCCCGTGTCTATCAAATATGTTTTTTGGGGTAGATGGTTTTAGTCTACCCAGTATCAGGAAGACTCTGGATAAGATTCTTATAACATATTGTGGTATATTACATTTTCACCAAGGAATTATTGCAGGAAAATACAACATAAGCCATGTATTATTGTTTTCCTTATTGTATTTTTTTTATCACTTGGTGATTACACAATCTTTGTACTAAGCAATGCTGGTTTTGTGTCATAATCTGGTATTATATTGTAGCTAAATATTTAAAGAGAAACTGTCACCCCCCCTGGTGGTTTCCAAAGTGAAAGCACCACGGAATGCAGCATGTCTGCTGCATTCAGGGAAGGTATGTACCATGTCTCTATCCCCCTGTGCCCCGAAAAAAAACACTTTGGAAAGTTGAGTGTTAAGGGATCCGATGGGTCTTATCTATTATGCTTAATGGCCGCTTTACACGTCGCGATATCGTCGTCCAACTTCGATAAAAAGTCACGTGGTTCGTGCGTTGGCTCCGATATCGTTCGTCGTTGTGTGTTGTGAATGTGCAATTCGATGCAAGAACGATGTCAAAACGATATCGGGGAAGAATTGTGCAGGCTGTCCAACTGCCCGATATTGGATGGACGAGCTGACAGGATCGTCCTGTGTGACAGCTCAACACCGACTTGGAGAGCAACTTCCCCTATTCACTCCCATGTTAAATGGTCGTTCCTGTGTCGCTCGTACAAAGGGGGCGTAGACATCGCAGTTGTGTTGCCTGCTGATATCGCCCTGTCTGACATCTCCTATGCGATCTTGGTTTTCATCCAAAAAAATGCGCGCTCCCGTGCCGTTGTATCCAATATCGAAACGATGTTGGGACGTGTAAAGTGGCCATTAGAAAAAAGAGCCTCTGTGTTAGGATGCGCACAACCAATATGCTGGTGAAAAGTATACAATTTTATTTGCGCATAAAGGACAGAAACCCTTGAGTTTAAAAATAATTAAAATACAACACCGTTTGCCCCAGGGCTGTGGATTTGGTAAGCCACAGTTGCGACTCCGACTCCTGGATTTTATCAGGTTCCGACTCCAACTCCTTCATAAATGGCCACTTCGTAACAATAAATTTACTGTTGTAAAATATTACCATCGTGCTTATTCAGTTCCTCACCATCATTTTAAGTAATCAGACCACTTAGAGCAAAAACTATATTTATTAGAATACAATTAGAATATAGCAAATAACTTTTAAAACTTTTCCAAACTGTAAGTAAATATGCAATAAACACTGTTATGCGTTAATAAGAAGAAATCTATAAATTTGTCCTCAGAAAAAGTATTGCCTCTGTCAGATCCTCCTTCATGGATACCCTCAAATCTGATCTAATTATTTTGAGAGCAGAGAACAACCTCTCTACACTAACTTGGGTTGGTGGCAAAGCAGTAACCACTCGGCAACACTCTGACAATGTCAGGATACAGAGGAATCGCTTGTTGCACTGTTATTTTTGATGAACGGTCAAATTTCTCAATTTCTTTTAGTGCACATGAAAAATTCTGCTGAAATGTACTGGCTGTGTTCTTTGATTGGGATGACTCCTCTTCTATGCGGGAACGCTTTGCACGGTCCTTGTGATCCAAATACTTTTCAAAATTAAATTCTTCATCAGTTGATGATGAGGGTGAAGATGTGGCAGGACGATCAAATTCTTCTTGTTCCTCCTGACTGTTCTGCAACCTTTCATCCTTACTGCTATTTCAAACAGAGCTTCTTTTCCTTTACTTAGCTGTTGATCATCTAGAAGAATCCGATGCATTGGGTCTACATAAACAGCTGCCAAAAGAATGTTATTTTGTAATAGTAGCTCCTCTCTCCGTTTCATTGATGTAGCAATGCCACTTGCAATTAACCCTCCTCTTTGGGACAGGCGAAGCATCAGGTTCCTCCACTCCTTTAAGAAAATACCTGGAGTTAAGTCCTCTGCTTGTAATTTTTTAGTCACTGTAAATGGGTGCTCTAGCAATTTTTCCAGCTCAGTCACCTGATTCCACTGACTTTCATTTAGCGTCAGTTGAGAGTTAGCCATGTCTACAAGAAAGGTTTTCAGTTCAACCAAGCGCTGAATCATTAAGTACTGCCCCATCGTGTGGCTTGATCAATAATTGCCCCTTTTCCAGCACGTCTCTTCAAAATTGAGTCAACTTTAGGGGTTCTGGCAACAGTAGCCAATTTTGTCACCTTTCCAATCAGTGCAGCAGCATGTCCTTCTTGCAGACTGTCTCTTATAGCCAGCTGTAGCGTATGCACAACACAGCGCATGTGATGAATGAAAGAACGTATTGACACAGTTTCAACAAGATCATCTAAACTATCATGGTGCTGATCATCTGAAGCAACTTCAGTTTGCTCCTCAGTTACATTACTGTGTTCCTCTATTTCAAACATTTCTGTGTCTGTGGACCCAGAATGTTCTTCTAGCTGCTGGTCACCATCATTACACTCATTCATTAGCTTAATAGCACTTATCATATTTGAAGCATTGTCAGTTACGACAGAAAGATACAATATAGTCTTGAAATAAGGAAAACGGCACTCACCGGTCTGTTGCTGTGCTTTTATTCAGGGTGCAATATTCACATGGTGCAGGGAGGGGGGGGGGGTGTATAGCTGAGGTGACGACGGCACCGTTTCGCGCACGCTGGGAAGCGCACGCTGCGCGAAACGGTGCCGTCGTCACCTCAGCTATACACCCCCCCTCCCTGCACCATGTGAATATTGCACCCTGAATAAAAGCACAGCAACAGACCGGTGAGTGCCGTCTTCCTTATTTCAAGACTATATTGTATGTTGCCTAGTGACGGGCACCACCTGGCCGAACACCGGTCGCTCCAGAGCGTTCTCTCCGATAAGCCGGCAGCATTGGTGCCCCTGTTCCTTCTGTGTTTTGAGTTACGACAGAAAGAACTTGCTCTTTTTTAAGTTCATAGTCTTGCAGAACCTTTTCCACTAAGACCTGGAGAAACTCACTGGTGTGATGAGCTTTGGTGTCTTTTACTGCCAATGTCTTGGTAACTATTTCATTTTTGTCACAAACAAATCGGACATTGGCAAAATAGTTCACTCTGTGACATGTGCAGGCATCCATGTTAAGAAACACAAAGCGTCCCTTGAGAGTTTTTAAGTTCTTCCTTTTGTTTAAAAGCTTCTTCGATTACTAATTTTCTAATACTCTCTCTCTCCAGAGAAACACCAAGCTTGCGGGCCATTTCCCCATTCAGACACATAAAAGCTGGTCGTGAAAATAATGAAATAGGCACACTATCCTTTACAACAAGCTCCATGATCTGTTTTTTTAAATGTATCTACTGTCATTGTCACTGACAAAATATCTTGCAACTGATGGCTGCAAAGTTCTCTGCTCCTTTGTTTGGCTGGAAGAGCTGGGCACTGGCTCCTTGGTTTGGATGCAGTCTTTCTCTTCCACTGCTCTCAGTACTTCTGGATGAAAGCGCTGTAAATGTCTCTTAAATTAGAAGCTCTGGTAGGAGCATTTTTATCTTTGCCTGAATATGCACTGATCTTGGCTTGACAGCATCTGTTTTTGTCTGGATCATTTGTCATACACTGACAGACATAATGTTTTCCATCTTGAGTGATGGTGAAATGTTCAAATACAGCTGATTTAATGTGATGCCTCTTTGACATTCTCAGGTTTTTAATTCTGCATTCACAATCCAAATGAAAATTGTTTTTCCTAAAAACAATTGTACAAAATTATTGCCAGGTCGTACAACTGATATAGTGGTCAGTAATACTGTTATTATTCCTCATGTACTCACAGTTAACTGATGCAAAGTTTGTTGAAAGGACAATACTTCTTACAGTCTTCCTCTTCTGAGTAGCAGGCAGCTGTGTGAGATGCTTGGGAGATGAACACCTAGTATGATCTAGTCTAGACGAGGAGGAGCTTTACTACTAAGAATTTGCAACACATTTTCACTTTCAGTTTCATACATTGTAAGTAGGGGGGTTGAGGCAGCATGAGGTTAACCAAGTATAAGATTAGAAGGGCAGTGGAGAACAGTGACACACAAGAAGAAATGTCTCTTTCTCCAGCAGAACTGCTTATCACTGTTGTTCATAGTTTGATAGAACATATATATTTGAGTAACATTTATAAAATTCATATGAAAGTTCAATTATGAAATATTAATACATTTTTTTAAAGCTGCAGTCGGAGTTGGTACATTTCTACCGACTCTGACTCCAACCAAAACTAACTCCGACTCCACAGCCCTGTTTGTCGCACACGGAATGATCACAATTTCCAGAACCCCAATAGTGGGGGGTATTGACAGAGTATAAGGGTCAATAATGTAATGTAAACAGGAGCAATAATACAAAAAACATATTCACCATGTTCCTTTTGAGGAATATAACCCATATATTAGTAACATACATACAGTAAAGGGACACTTGGTAGAATAGAATGTGGTACATAAAACCTATAAGTGATGGAAGCATGCAACCAATAATATCCCTGGATATTTCCTTCCTGACGAAGCCACTAGGGTGGCGATACACGTTGGGCTTCCTCCGCTGCCCACACACCAGACCCTGTACTTGGGTACTGTATTACCCTGAGCCTCCGGCTCCTAGAGCAAAAGCATTACCCCGGATGCATACTGTGCTATTAATTTGAGATTGCTCTGTGGGTCTCCCTCCTCTTCGGCACCGTTACAGCAGTCGGGCACCACTCACACCAAGTGCTCGGTGTGCTCCTGCGTGAAGTCACACGCTTAGGAGCAGGCCACACACAGAAGACGAGGCAGAACACACAAGCAGGAGGAGGGGAGGACAGTGCCAGCGGTGAGGACCTCGTAATCAGATAAGACCCATCGGACCCTTAACTCTCAACTTTCCAAAGTGTTTTTTTCAGGTTACATGGAAGGGTACAGACATGGTACACACCTTCCCTGAAGGCAGCATACACTTTGGAAAGCATCGGGGGGGGGGGGGGGGGGGGTGACAGGTTCTCTTTAAATATGTTTTGATAAGTTTTAGTCTTTTAAAAGCCCTGTTGTTAATAGGTGATCCTGTCCTGAGACTCTTAGCGACTGCTCAGACCACGAGGCAGAAGTACTCATGCACAGGCCAGTAGAGACCTAAAGTCTGTCTATTGTACACCGCTGTACACGCTCTCATGAATTGTGTGAACTGTGTGAATTCTCTTATGTTGAATAATGAATTTCAAAGTAAACATTTTCCACATTCTGAACATGTCGTCTCCCCAGTGTGAATTCTCTCAATTCTCTTAGGCCCGCTTTACACACACCAACATCTGTGACCAACTTCTGAACAACTTACTGGTTGCAGTGAAATCATGGACACATTGTTCCACTTGTACACAGCCACAAAATGGAACAATGTGTCCATGATTTCACTGCAACCAGAGATCTGTTCAGAAGTTGGTGTGTGTAAAGCGGCCCTTAAATATAGGGTTTTGTATATGTTTTTAGTCCAATACTTCCTACCAGATGAGATGATCCAAGAAACCATCACGACAATTAAAACATTACGTGCTTTATTTCTATAATGTTCAAAAAGAATCTTTACAGCAAAATACATCATATTTATGCAGTTACAAAGAAACAGTCTATTTTTAAATTGCTTGAAGTTTGTCTATCATGTTAGACTGCAGCAAGCTGCAGAAAGTGTCTAAGTCCCCTCCCATCTCCAAGCCATGGATCATTTATAGATGAGTGAGACTCCATTTCTTGACTATGACCATACGTGGAATCCTGTGGAATCAGCATAATGTAATCATTCATCAGATAAGTGTAGAGAAAAAACACATGTCAGCAATATGTATATTCAATACAGGGATGAAATAATATCGATTTGATGGACCTTTGTTCATGTTTTAACAGTAGTGAGATTAGATTTATGTATAAAACATTTCTCACATTCTGAACATGTATATAGCATCACTTCTGTGTGAATTATTTTATGTCTAACAAGAGCTGATTTTTGTGGATCACATTTCTCACATTCTGAACATGAATGACATCTCCTGTGTGAATTCTCTCATGTATAACAAGAAGTGATTTCTGAGTAAAACATTTCCCACATTCTGAACATGAATATGGCTTCTCTCCTGTGTGAGTTCTCTCATGTTTAACAAGCTGTGATTTCTGAGTAAAACATTTCCCACATTCTGCACATGAATATGGTTTCTCTCCTGTGTGAATTCTTTCATGTATAACAAGAAGTGATTTCTTAGTAAAACATTTCCCACATTCTGCACATGAATATGGCTTCTCTCCTGTGTGAGTTCTCTCATGTATAACAAGCTGCGATTTCTGACTAAAACATTTCCTACATTCTGAACATGAATATGGCTTCTCTCCTGTGTGAGCTCTCTCATGTATAACAAGCAGTGATTTCCGAGTAAAACATTTCTCACATTCTGAACATGAATATGGCTTCTCTCCTGTGTGAGTTCTCTCATGTATAACAAACTGTGATTTCTGAGTAAAACATTTCCTACATTCTGAACATGAATATGGCTTCTCTCCTGTGTGAGCTCTCTCATGTATAACAAGCTGTGATTTCAGAGTAAAACATTTCCCACATTCTGAACATGAATATGGCTTCTCTCCTGTGTGAGCTCTCTCATGTTTAACAAGCTGTGATTTCAGAGTAAAACATTTCTCACATTCTGAACATGAATATGGCTTCTCTCCTGTGTGAGCTCTCTCATGTATAACAAGCTGTGATTTCTGAGTAAAACATTTCCCACAATTTGAACATGAATATGGCTTCTCTCCTGTATGAGTTCTCTCATGTATAACAAGAAGTGATTTCTTATTAAAACATTTCCTACATTCTGAACATGAATATGGCTTCTCTCCTGTGTGAATTCTCTCATGTATAACAAGAAGTGATTTCTTGGTAAAACATTTCTCACATTCTGCACATGAATATGGATTCTCTCCTGTGTGAGTTCTCTCATGTATAACAAGCTGTGATTTCTGAGTAAAACATTTCCTACATTCTGAACATGAATACGGCTTCTCTCCTGTGTGAGTTCTCTCATGTGTAACAAGAACTGATTTATATGTGAAACATTTCCCACATTCTGCACATGAATATGGCTTTTGTCCTGTGTGAATTCTCTCATGTGTAACAAGATGTGATTTCTTGGTAAAACATTTTTTACATTCTGAACATGAATGTGGCTTCTCCCTTGTTGGGCTTCTTTTCGCTCTATTATTTCTTCTGTGACCTTTATTTTCTTTTACAGCCCGTGATGAATTTGGAGACAATACATCATTAAAATCATCAGGTGATCGATCTCTGCTGTGAACGGCTGGGAGTATATCATCTGAGATGTCGGCACGTTGTGTACATGTATCTTGTGTGATACTACAATCATCTGCTTTACATTCTAAAGAAATCAGATGTCCCTCATAGCTCCTGGTACAGTCATCTGCCAAAAATAAAAATGCTATTATTTTTTTAATAGTATAATATAAGATTATATTTAGCTAAATACAACAAAAAAAAATATTAAAAAATAAAAACTTCCCATACAAAAATTGCAAAGTATGTAGCAAAACTCATTGACTGGTTAAAGTGTCATTTACTTTGAATAAACTAATAAGTAGGAAAGGGGAACAGAGTGTGGTCGCTCACCATACAGCTCCGGATCCGATGGGAAAATGGACAAGGTGGCTGGCTTCTGCCCGATATCCACTGCAGGAAAAGAACAAAGTCCAATGTCCCAGGTTATCTTGCAAGTAAAACCGATTTTTATTCAAAACTTGTCTTAAGATTCCAGCTTTAAAAGTACAGGAGCATCTCAATGAATTAGAATATCATCAAATAGTTATGAAGGGGCCACAGTGTCCCGAAAGCTTGCTATACTTACCATCTTTTCAGTTCGCCATTAAAAGGTATCAACCACTGAGGACTCTCAGATTCCAATATTTTTCTATCTACTGGCTAACACGGAACAAAATTTTTTTATCTCAATTTATTTCAGTAATTTCAATACAGTGATCTATTTCATGTGTTTATTTCTGTTAATGTTGATGATTATAGCTTACAGCTAATGAAAACGCAAAGGTCATTATCTCAGAAAATTAAAGTAGGGAGGATGAAGGGTCTGAGAGATAAAATATGACCTAAATAGGTATCAGAGGCTTCACCTTGTGTGGTTGTGAGAGTCACAACCACTATAAAAGCAGATCACAGCTGCTGCAGTCCCCAGCGTGGATGAAGGGTTAAACACCACGCTTCTATATTCTATGAGGCATTAAAGGGGAAATATAATATTGATTTATTAAACAAAATTGAAGAGGAAATGGAGCACAGTTATCGCTGCTGAGCATTCAGGTTATGCTGGACATGAAATGAGCACAATCTGGGTGCCAAGTCCATGACAAATTTCATAACGAAAAGACGGCACTCACCAGATTTGTGCAGTGGCGGTTCTTTATGCCATATTTAGCGGTGATACATAGTGCAGGATGGACGACGGCACCGTTATGCGCTGGTATGCGCTTCAACGGGTCCAAGCTAATGGCTGCATGAGCTCCAAACCAATAAATAGGCGGGGCTTGAGTTGCATGATCACGCGGCCAATAGGAAACATTATTACAAAAAGTGACAGTGTCAACATTAAAATGCAAAATACATAAACTTCACTGTTGTGAATCCACACTTAATCATATAGCTCTAATAATATCAATCAAGGAGCAAAGCGGCGTAAGGCAAGACAAATACACATGCCATGCTGAATGCAAAGTTAAAGGTTATTCAGCAATTCAAGATACCAATGAGCGGTTTCAGAGAGACAATCCTCGCAAACTACATCACCCAGCTGAATCCTGCCTACATGCGATTACCCAATTATGGGACCCATCACATGCTATTCAGTAAAACAGCTTAGTGTGAACGCAGTTATAATAGTAAGTATGAGTAATAGATAAATATGAAGAAAAAAGCTGCACTCACCAGAGAAGATGAAAATGCGGTCCTTTATTGGGGTTGCCAAAACATAATGCAGGGAGGGGGAGAGACCAGAGAGACTACGGCACCGTTTCGGGCTCTCGCCCTTCAACGGGTCACAGGTAATAGAAATTTACAAAGTGTGGGGCAGCGCTGGGATTGCAAGACAGGAAAAACGTTGAGCCCGGTAGTAGTTCATACAGTACCCGGAGTTATTGCTGAAACACTGCGATGGCACAAGATGCCGGAATCCGGGTCGCAGCCAGGTACAATGGATACAGTTCACAGATAGTAACCCGGTCCCTTCTGGTTATGAGCTCTCCGGCTGAGGTCGCTCCGAGCTCTCCCGGGCTAGGCCGTGTTATTACCCCACACGGCCCCTGGAGCTCTTGACCTGTCCGGTCGATAGATGCTGCTGCTTCAGCTTCAGGCCAAAACTGTCCACAGGGAAACCCGCCCTGTCTCCTAACCAGGCTTTTAACCCATGTGTCTCCTTCCGGGGAAACCTGCAAGACCCGGAGCGGAGGGAGTGGACCGTCCCCATTTCCTACACCCTATACCAGGTTCAATATGTGATCGTGTGCATTCTGGGGGAGACATAGCGCCCCTCGCATATGATCCCCCACACTGTCTCACAGAAGGAACATTAGGAATATATGGAAATGAGTTGAAAAAACAACCAACTTATATCTAAAAGGCATACCTATGTCACTAATACAAGATGATATAACATCTGGTGCTACAATCATAACTAGACAATTACCAAAGATTCATATGCCCCCTCATAGTATTCTAAGTTAGTATTAGCAATTTATAAGGCTTCATTGCCCCGATCATAAATTATATCAATATCCAAACACGGATTACTCATTTCCCAACCTAATACACCAGTTATTCAATCTCACTATTTGTTATTATTCATTATTATAAGTTCCTATGAATTCTCCCTTCCCCTACACTTACAGGTGCTGAATAAAGTAGAAAAGGAGTAATACCAATGTATAGCAAAAGGCAAAAAAAATCGATCCTATGGATCTGTACACATACAATTAATGATATCCAACAAGAGAAAGGATAGAAACAAGAATATAGAAGGCAATAATTATCAGCATATTTAATAGAACATAGCTAATTCTATCACGAATCAGTAATTAGTAGTATGGGGCTAAATGGGACGGTGACCAGCGACAATAACCAGTAGAATGAATCACAAAAGCACAGCCATGTCTAGCTTGTCGTTCATACCCAGTGCACCTTGTGCATTGGTATTCAAGATCCAATTGGCTTCATTTTGTAAGAGTTTTTTGTGTAAGTCTCCCCCTCTTTTTGTGGGGTGAACTTTCTCTATCCCTGCACATTTCAAGACTTTTGGGTCACCGTTGTGACAATCCCGGATTAAAAAAGAATTTCTTAGCTGAGCTGTCATCACCGGTCTTGCGTCTCACCACAACCACTATAAAAGCAGATCACAGCTGCTGCAGTCTCCAGCGTCGAGCATATAGAGGAGGGAGGGTGAAGGATTAAACACCACGCTTCCGTATTCCACGAGGCATTAAAGGGGAAATATAATATTGATTTATTAGTCCATGTCTTTCAGGGCTCCCTGGACCCTTCCTCAGGATAATTCAGTATCATGTTGCCATGTGTCAGGGAGCCCTAGAATACGTCGAGTAATCAATCATTATATTCACCCTTTGATGTCTCATGGAATATCGCAACGTGGTTTTTAACCTTTCATTATCCCTACTTTAATTTCCTGAGATAATGACCTTTGGGGTTTCATTAATCATCAACATTAACAGAAATAAACAAATGACGTAGATCCCTCTGTGTGTAATGACTCTATATAATATAGGTGTGTCACTTTATGGATTGAATTACTGAAATAAAGTCACTTTTTGATGATCTTCTCATTCATTGGGATGCTCCTGTTCCATCAGATCACAGAGGGTCCCATCCGACATGTTTCACTGAACATTTATCTGCAGCGGGTCCATCTGCTAATAGACTTAGTACATCGATATCGGATCTATCCAGAGATCAGAGAGAAATGAACCGGACAGCCCCAAATCCAATTTTACCCTATTGTATCCCTATGGTGCCGGATGGCTGTTATTTGCCATCCAGTTTGGTGTGTGTCCGGCTGGATCCGGTTGATTTTGTTTTTTGCCCCGGACACAAAATCAGAGCATTTTTTGTGTCTGGGGCAAAAATCGAGCAAAACCAGACCCTCCCGGATCTGGGTCGATCCAACGCTTATAAAACATGGGAGTCTGTGGATGCCGGATCTGGCAGAAAAACGATCCGGTTCCTGGACGCCGGGTGCTGAACGAGTGGTGGCTCTAAAATTCAAGCCGCGCTTGTTCAGCACCAGCTGAAAGACCCGTGGCTGAAATTTCAGCACCTGGAGAGCTCCCCTCCAGCCGCTATGCTGAAATCTCAAAACTGGACAGCGGCAGCCACTGATTCCGGCACAAAACATGATCGGGCGGCAGATTTGCCCTCCGGTTCTGTTTGTCTGGAGCTGTCAGGTTCTGTCTGGTGCTTCCTGCAAAACACCGGACAGAACCTGACAGGGAAAAACGTGGTGTGAAGCCGGCCTAAGGCTGAATTTTAATGGGTTTAGAATAAAATGGTTCTTACTAGTAAGATAAACTGGGACTCTGGAACTTCGTTTCTTCTGCTTTGAATGAAGTTAGAATAAACAATGATCTCCTTGTAACATCAGCTTGAATCATAGTGTAATGGTGATATTCCAACACTGCTTGCTGTCATCTACTTTCTCAACCCATTGTACCAGTGCATGTTAAATATACCTGTGACTGCTGCAATGATCTCCTTGTAACATCAGCTTGAATCATAGTGTAATGGTAATATTCCATCTCTGCACTTATTGCAATGTTTCCTGTGTCATCTGTATGTTTATGCATTCCTCACTCACCAGTATATGACAATTTGCCACATTTGTAAATGTTATCTCGTTGGAGGTGTTATAGTGTAGAGGAAGTGTTGGCTAATGTCTCTGGCCTTTCATCCTATTTCACCCCTGCTGTTTCTTGTAGTTGTTAATTACCTGCTACCATGTTCCCTCCCACAATTGCCCTCACCTGAATCTGGTAGTGTGTCCTATAAATTTAGTTCAGTCTTAAGGGGTACACGTGTGGGGGTCAGACATGTGTGGCATCTCATGCAAAGTGGCATTGAATGCTAAGTGGATGCAGTTACTTCATGGCAGATAGTCAGGGCAAGAGTCAGGTAAGACACTCTACTTAAAAAAAACCCAACCTTTTTAACTTCTTTTCCTTTCCACATCACCATGTCCTTTACTTCAATATCTATTGTTCTATGCGCTCTTGCTCTTTACCTTCACCGCCCCATCCCCCCTCCATCACCACTCATCAACATCAGCCCCTCTCTCCTGCCCTACCCTATGTACAGCTCCCATGCCATCTTCAGCTTACTGAAGATTCTCAGCCCATCATATTCTAACATTTGTCGTCATAAACAAAGTCCAAAATCCAAAAACTATCTGCTCTTCCTCTTTTAAAGGGATCCTGTCACCCCCAAAACACCTGCTAACCTATTAAAACCTGTCCCTAGAGCATATTAACACTTTCCCTACACTATTTCTACCTCCTAAATGCAGTAAGTGACATTGACTAAAAACGTTTTATAAGTACCTGATTAGTGATGATAATGAGTGACTATGCTATTCATAGTCACTCATCCAGGCTGCCCCTCTGCTTCATAGCACGCCTCCATAGGCGTGATCGTCCTCCTAGATTCAAATTGCAGCCTCCCCGCTGTGCCCTGTGTCGTAGGAGGCTGCTGTGTGGCTTGTGACGCGATCCGCGTCATTCCCGGCGCCCTGTGACGTATTTACAGCGGCGCCGCGCTGTTAGCTTCAAAATGCGCACTGCGCATGCCCAATGCGCATGCGCAGTGCACATTTTGAAGCTAACAGCGCGGCGCCGCTGTAAATACGTCACAGGGCGCCGGGAATGACGCGGATCGCGTCACAAGCCACACTGCAGCCTCCTACGACACAGGGCACAGCGGGGAGGCTGCAATTTTAATCTAGGAGGACGATCACGCCTATGGAGGCGTGCTATGAAGCAGAGGGGCAGTCTTGATGAGTGACTATGAATAGATAGTCACTCATTATCATCACTAATCAGGTACTTATAAAACGTTTTTAGTCAATGTCATTTACTGCATTTAGGAGGTAGAAATAGTGTAGGGAAAGTGTTAATATGCTCTAGGGACAGGTTTTAATAGGTTTACAAGTGTTTTGGGGGTGACAGGATCCCTTTAACTGCGCTCTCTGGAATCCACGATCTGTATGCAACAAACTTCCCTTCATTCACAATTTCTTCCTTACCAACTCTCTTAACCTGCTGGCCCTCACAGAAACCTGGATCCAGGATTCAGACACTGCTTCCCCTGCTGCCATTTCTTACGGCGGCTTACACTTCTCTCACTCCCCTAGACCTGGGAACAGACGTGGTGGTGGAGTTGGCTTCCTCCTGTCCCCACAATGTACTTTCCAGGTCATTCCTCCAGCCCCATCACTCTCATTCCCTTCTTTTGAGGTCCATACCATTAGGCTATTCCATCCCCTCCACCTCAAAGTAGCAGTGGTATACCGCCCCCCAGGGTCACCCACCCAGTTCCTCGACCATTTCTCCGCTTGGCTCCCGCATTTCATGTCCTCAGATTTACCAACCCTTATTCTGGGAGACTTTAACATTCCCACAAACAGCCCCATCTCCCCATCTGCATCCCAGCTCCTATCTCTAACTACCTCTCTTGGCCTATCACAGCTCTCAACCTCTGAGACGCACGAAAACGGTAACACCCTTGACCTGGTCTTTACCCGGCTCTGCTCATCCTCCCTCTTGGATAACTCACCTCTACTCTCTGACCACAACATTCTCTCCTTCTCACTCACTAACCCTCGGCCAACACAGCCCAATCCTACCTATCACACATCCAGAAATCTACAGGCCATTAACCCTCAAGCTCTCACAGAATCCCTCATCTCTGTCCCCAATCTCTTCAATCTCCTGTCCAGATCAGGCAGTAAATCACTACAATGACTCTCTCAGAAGCTCCCTGGACCAAGTAGCGCCCCTCACCCTCAGAACCTCCAAACAGAGAACAAAACAGCCCTGGCTCACACCACAAACTCGATTCCTCCAGCGATGCTCGAGGAGTGCAGAACGTTTATGGAGGAAAACTCGCTCACCAGGAGACTTTATACACTATAAATTTATGCTCAAAACCTACAACTCTGCCCTTCACCTTGCCAAACAGACCTACTTCACCACTTTGATCTCCGTACTATCCAACAATCCCAAAAAACTCTTTGACACCTTTCACTCTCTCCTCAGTCCAAAAGTGCAGGCCCCCATCACTGACCTCTGTGCTGATGACCTAGCTTCCTACTTCATGGAGAAAATAGACAACATCCGCCAGGAAATCAGCTCTCAGCCTCCAAGCACTGCCACCCCCATTCTTCCCCACATCTCCTCCGGCTCACTCTCCACATTTGACCCAGTCACAGAAGAAGAAGTCTCCAGGCTCCTTTCTTCCTCTCGTCCCACCACATGCACTACTGACCCCATTCCCTCACACCTGCTCCAGTCCCTCTCTCCAGTCGTCACCACTCACTTAACCACAATCTTCAATCTCTCCCTCTCTTCTGGCATCTTCCCCTCCTCCTTCAAACACTCGATCATTACTCCATTATTAAAGAAAACCACTCTCGACCCATCATGCACAAATAACTACAGACCAGTCTCCAATCTCTCCTTCAACTCTAAACTCCTGGAGCGCCTGGTCTATTCCCGCCTCACCCGTTACCTCTCTGCTCACTCTCTTCTAGACCCATTACAGTCTGGTTTCCGCCCCCTTCACTCTACAGAAACCGCCCTCATCAAAGTGACCAATGACCTTCTGACAGCAAAACGTAATGGTGACCACTCTTTGCTTATTCTCCTTGATCTATCTGCAGCTTTTGACACTGTCGACCATCAGCTCCTACTCTCTATGCTGCACTCCATTGGCATAAAGGACACTGCTCTCTCCTGGCTCTCCTCCTATCTTTATGACTGCTCTTTCAGTGTATCTTTTGCTGGCTCCACTTCTTCCCCTCACTATTGGGGTCCCTCAGGGTTCAGTCCTCGGCCCTCTCCTCTTCTCTCTCTACACAGCCCCGATTGGACAGACCATCAACAGATTTGGCTTTCAGTACCATCTTTATGCTGATGACACACAACTATACACTTCAGCCCCTGACCTTACCCCTGCGGTATTAAAGAATACCAATGACTGTCTAGCTGCAGTTTCCAATATCATGTCCACTCTCTATTTGAAACTAAACCTTTCCAAAACTGAACTTCTTCTGCTCCCCCATCCACTAACCTCCCTAAATCGGACATCTCTCTCTCAGTTTGCGGCACCACGATAACGCCTAGACAGCAGGCTCGCTGTCTGGGTGTTATGTTTGACACCGATCTCTCCTTCTCCTCCCACACACAATGTCTCGTCCGCTCCTGTCGCTTACACCTGAAGAATATCTCTAGAGTCCGCCCCTTTCTCACCCTGGAAACAACAAAAACCCTCACCGTGGCCCTCATCCATTCCCGCCTTGACTATTGCAATTCTCTATTAAGCGGCCTCCCCCTCACCAGACTTTCTCCTCTCCAGTCCATCCTTAATGCAGCAGCCAGGATCACCCATCTGGCCAATCGTTACTCAGATGCCTCTGCTCTGTGCCAGTCATTGCACTGGCTGCCCGTATACTACAGGATCAAATTCAAATTGCTTGTTCTCACCCACAAAGCTCTTCACAATGCAGCACCCCCCTACCTCTCCTCCCTCATCTCTGTCTATCACCCCACCTGTTCTCTATGTTCCTCAAATGACCTTCGACTGACATCTGTACTAATCCAATCCTCCCACTCCCGGCTCCAAGACTTCTCCAGAGCTGCACCAAAACTCTGGAATGCTTTACCCCAAGAAATCAGGACTATCCACAACTTGCGTGGCTTCAGACGATCCCTAAAAACGTATCTTTTTAAGGCGGCCTATCATACTCCCTAATAGAAGTCCTTTGTACTTTAGACAGTGAATGGGCTATCCCTCTGGACATTACACTTCTATAAACTCCACCAAACCAAAAAAGGTCTACACAGACTGTATAATGACCATCCATGTAAGCTTATCTCTATGCCCCATTTCCTCAAGATGCCTGGACCATCAGTGCAATAAGCCCCTGTACCTTGTGCAACCCCTATCCCGTCGTAGATTGTAAGCTCTTTTGAGCAGGGTCACCTTCATTTCTTGCTTTATTTATTGTATTTTCTTTTTTACATTGATTCTATGCCTATTGTTTTGTATCCAATTATTCTACTGTATTTGTTCTCTACTGTAATTACTTACTGTATTATATTTTCTGTACTCTAACCCTACATTGTAAAGCGCTGCGGAATATGTTGGCGCTATATAAATAAAGCTTTATTATTATTATTATTATTATAAACAATCAATTGGACTAATGTTGATTCAGAATCATTGTCAGGTGTAAACGTCAAAGTACAAAATATAGAACAATTGTCATCAATCCTAGATTTTACACAAACATAACAATTGTTGTCGGCAGCACATCACTGTTTAAATAGAGAACGTGCTGCCGAGAATGATAAAATACATGAGAAGAGGGAACAATCCATCACTGATAATGAAAGAAAAATCATCTTCCTCCATCATCACTCGGGGCTCGTTACAGGCCATTATCTGTCTGTGTATAAAGACCTGAGGACGCACTTATGTGTTACAACAGGGCGGGATTTCTACACTGTGGGCAGAATAAGATGGGAATGTCCAGCCATAATACTTCTCAAGAAGGGGACAGGTTCTGTGTTCCAGAGATGAACATGCTTTGGTCCAACATGTACATATCAACCAAAGAACAAAAGCAAAAGATTTTGTGAAGATGATGGTAAGATTGTGTCATTATCCAAAGTGAAATGAGTACTCAACATGGTCTGAAAGCCACTCTGCCAGGAAGAAGCCATAACTCCAAAAGAAACATAAAAAATACAGATTAATGTGTGCAAATAAGACCTACATTTTTGGAGACATTTTGTGGTTTGAGGAAACTAATACTGAACTGCTTGGCCATAATGTCCATTATTACATTTGGAGGAAAAAGGGAGAAGCCTGGAAGCTTAAGAACACCATCCCAACTGTGAAACACGGAGGAGGCAGCATCATGTCGTGGGGTTGTTTTGCTGCAGGAGGGACTGGTGAACTTCACAAAATAGATGGATCATGAGGAAAGAAGATTATGTGGCAAAACTGAATCAATAACTCAAGACATCAGCAAGGAATGCAAAGCTTTGTCGGAAATAGGTCTTCCAAATGGACAATGACCCGAAACTACTGCCAAACTGGTTACAAAATGGCTTAAGGATAACAAAGTCAATGTTTTGGAGCGGCCATCACAAAGCCCTGATCTCAATCCTATTGAAAATATATTGGTAAAGCTGAAAAGGCTGTGAGCAAGACGACCTACAAACGTGGCTCAGTTACACCAGTTCTAAAGGAATGGGCCCAAATTCCTTCCAACTATTGTGAAAAGCTTGTGGAAGGATCCAAAATGTTTCACCCAAGTCATACAGTGTGAGGGCAACGTACCAAATACTAATGGAATGTATGGAAACTTGTGACTGTTAATAATCCAGGATGTTCCCTGAGGAAGGAGCTCGGATAGAGGCTCTGAAACGCGTAGGATAGAATAAAAGAAAAATCTGCCCAGTTAACTCTTTGTTTCCTGGTGATTCTTGGTGGCAGCGCGGGCATTCCGGCATTTTGTCCCATTACAGCAATCCAGGTTCTGATATAGGTACGCTTCAGTGATGGCTTTCTTTATCCTACTAGCTATCGTGCTTTTAGCCACTTTTCTGCCCTTATTGCGCCCAAATGGCTGGATGAATAAATTGTGATCAATTCTCCAGGCCGCAGTCAGGTCGAGGTAGTGCAATACTATTCTATGGACATCCAGGGAATGAAATTCCTCTTCCTTCGGTGTTTTTGGATGTTGACAGAAGGAAGGTAGAACAATAGTTTGGGAGCGATGAAAATCGGAGACAACTTTGGGAAGAAATGAAGGCTCCAGCTGAAAGACGATGCGGTCATCACGAAATGTCAAGTAGGGTTCCCTGATGGACAAGACTTGCAGCTCCCCAATTCTCCTTGCAGATGTAATAGTAACCAGAAAGGCAGTCTCATAAGAGAGAGACCTTATGTTACAAGACGAGAAGGGCTCATAAGGAGTACGGGAGAGCCTGGTAAGGAACACATTCAGGTCCCAGGAGGGTGTGATAAACCGCTGTCTTGGGCAAAGTATTAGCCGACACCATGAAGCGTTTGATCCAGCGGTGGTGGGCCAGATCCACATCAAAGACTGAACTTAGGGCCGACACCTGGACCTTCAGAGTGCTAGGTTTGAGGCCAAATCCAGTCCTTTCTGTAAGAAGTCCAGTATCTGAGATATATTAGGCTGGAGTGGATCAGGCAGATTGGGGCTACATCAGGAGGAGAATCGTTTCAATATTTTAATGTACATGGAGTTTGTAATTGTTTTTTGAAATTTTTGCAAAGTTTCAATAACCCTGTCAGAAAGGCCCTGGGCCTTTAATACCTGGGCTTCAGAAGCTGTGCAGCTAATTTTGAGTTTCTGAGGATCCGGATGGAATAGCAGACACTGTAATACCATGTTTTCCCGATAGTAAGACCCCCCGAAAGTAAGACAGGGTGGGGGGGGACGGGGGATCTGCTAATGTAAGACCCCCCCCGAATGTAAGGCAGGGTAGGGGGAGGGGGGGTCTTACTATCGGGGAAACACTGGGGGGGGTGTACATACATACATACACACATACAGACACAAGCATACACATATATACACACTATACACACCACACACACAGTCACACACACACATAGCACCGCTTCTTACCGGGTCCGGTGTGGGGTCCCCGATGGTCCTGTGCCGTCCTCTGTGCTCCGGTCCGGTCCCCGAGATGATCCGCTGCCGTCCGCCGTGTTCCGGTGCCGTTTTGCACCGGTATTGCCGGTCCTAGGCTCCATGGTCCCTGCTCTTCCGGAGTTCAGGCTGCAGCTCCGCCCAGGTCATAGTGTGGGCCAATCAGCATAGCGGCGCTCAGAAGCAAGCGTCATCGGGCGCTTGCCTCTGACGTCAGCCCCGCTATGCTGATTGGCCCACACTATGACCTGGGCGGAGCTGCAGCCTGAACTCCGGAAGAGCAGGGACCATGGAGCCTAGGATCGGCAATACCGGTGCAAAACGGCACCGGAACACGGCGGACGGCAGCGGATCATCTCGGGGACCGGAGCACAAAGGACGGCACAGGACCATCGGGGACCCCACACTGGACCCGGTAAGAAGCGGTGCTATGTGTGTGTGTGACTGTGTGTGTGGTGTGTATATATGTGTATGCATGTGTCTGAATGTGTGGATGGATGGCTGCAGTGTGTGGATGGATGGATGGATGGTGGGGCCTCCAATGTAAGCCCCCCCCCCCGAAAGTAAGACAGGGGGCCACTTTTGGCCCCCAAAAAAATGTAAGACAGGGTCTTACTTTCGGGAAAACACGGTAGCAGGTTTGGGTCTGGACTCAGAGGGGCTGGGCCGTCGGCTTTGAGAGCCATGATCAGATTGTACCAACTTCTCTTCGGCCACAGTGGGGCTATCAGGATAGTTGGCGCTCTGTCTTCTCTGACCTTTTTGCTAGAAGAGGAATTGTCGGGAAGTCATAGGCCAAGCGAAATCTCCAAGCGTGGGAGAAGGCTTCCACCCCGACTGCATTGTCCCTTGGATTCAGGTAGAAGAATGTTCTGACCTTCCCTGTTTGGTTTGAGGCACACAGGTCGTTCTCTAGGGGACCCCATCTTGCCACCAGTGTGCAGAAGACCGCTTGTTCCAGGCTCCACTCCCCTGGGTGGACATCCCTGCAGCTGAGAAAATCTGCCTGAAGATTTAGGGTTCCCTTTAAGTGAACTGCAAACAAGGATAGAAGAAACTGTTTGGCCATGCGAAAGATCCGACTGGAGATGGACTTCAGGTTGTCAGACCTTGTACTGCCTTGCTGACGGAGATGTGCCACCATGGTGATATTGTCTGAATAGACAAGAACATAGGAGTCCCTGACTAGATCCTGAGCTGCCAGGAGAGTTTCTTCTACCGCCTTCAGCTCCCTGTAGTTGGAGGATTGGGAGCTGACTGACTTGACTCCAAACACGCTGGATCATAGTCTGTAATACCATGGCACTCCAGCCTCTCATGCTGGCATCTGTTGTCATAGAAATGAGAGGCGTCGGAGACCAGGATTCTCTCCTGATCAGATTGTTGGGGTTCAACCACCAAAGTAGGGATGAGATTATCCGACCTGATAGCGAAATCTTTTGTTCAGGGAAGCAGGATGTCTGTTCCAATTTGACAGGATATGATCCTGAAGACAGCGGGAATGAGCCTGGGCCCACAGTGAGGTGAGGTGGGTAGGCGTGCGTGACCGGAGGGCAGGTGGGCGAGATGTCCGAAAGAAGGCGGGGAGGGTTAAGGGGGCGGGGCCACTCGGCCGGCTCGGAGCCGTCCAGCCCGCCGCTCTCTCTGAATTCTGCCGCCCTAGGCACGTGCCTACAAGTGCCTAAGGGGAAATACGGCCCTGGGAGGAAGCAGGTGGCCTCCCCGAGCCAGGGATCCCTCAGCCCGCATTGACCAATAGGGAGGCGCCGGAAAGTGAGGGAGGCAGTCCCGCCACTCGAAGGAGATGGGAGCAGCAGGAGGAGGAAGAGAGCGGAGCGCCCGACCAATGCTGCCTGGCTAAAAAAAAAAGTAACCCCCCCCCTTCCCGAGGAATCTCTATTAATGCCCCTTTGGCCTAAGGGGAAATTTGCACATTGGGCTCCTACAATTCAATAGCCCAAATCTCTGCAATACAGTGGAGACAGCACAACCTATAATCAGCCCCTTTGCCCCTTCTTAGTGATATATACAGTTCCTGCCTCGGAGCCTTCTGTGCAGTTCAGGATATGACGCCGAACGCGTCATTTCCGGAACTGCGGGGTCGATGCACCTAGGTCACCCGACATCAAGCTGCGCATTGCGCATGCTCTGTGGTTTCACTTACGGTAGCTCATCACAGATGAACTGACCTAATGTGCTCCACAAAGCATGCGCAATGCGCAGCTTGATGTCGGGCGACCTAGGTGCATCGACCCCGCAGTTCCGGAAATGACGCGTTCGGCGTCATACCCTGAACTGCACAGAAGGCTCCGAGGCAGGCTGGGGGTGCGCATTGAAATTACAATATCACAGCCCATTGGGGCGTGATAAAGACTCTTGAAGGCTAAAGAGGACGCCCAGGGGATATAATAACGGTAGCGTCAGCTTCATTATTATCATAGGAGGCAGTAAGTAATAAAAAGCTTTTAAAACACACTCACACCACACATTTAAGAGACAGAGGGATAGTTAGGGTAGTAATAGGAAGGTGCAGGGACAGATAGTGATAGCCTGGGGTGATGTAACTAGGTGACAGGTTCACTTTAATAGACTGCTGAGGAGTGCAGTGCAGCTTGTGAGGTCGGAGCACAGAACAGGGAACGGTTACATAGAAGATACAAAATCCAACACATCATTGTACCAAGCGGCGAATAAGTGACTGTAGAGGCCACTACTCACCTGGGCGGTGATCTGTAGGGATCTCCTCTGTCCTCCGCTCATCACCCCTCACATAGGTCTCTGGAGGATTAATATGGGGCAGATCTTCACCCTGAAACAAAGATTGTAAAAGAAACAAGAAAAAGGAATACATGTAATGAGATGGGTGGAGATGGCAGATTACAGCTGATCACAGATGGGACTTCTCCATCTGTCTGTGACTTTTACAATATATGAAAAAACTGCCTCATTTCCTTTGTTACATTCTACATTAGCTTCATGAATTTGCCTTATCTTGTATATAATACTGATGGATGAAACAAGACGGAGACAAGATCTTCACAGCCGTCTACACATCATAGGGAGATCTCATCACGCCTTCTCTCCATCTACCTGATGATCCGGAGGAACATCGGGATCTTCTGGATTACAGTCCTGTGGGAGAAGAGGACGGGGACATCTCTCTGGTTTGTCCTCTTACTGGATAGACCTGGAGGAGACACATACAGGACTGAATTCATTCTTTACATACAGATCATTATAGGCCGTGTGGATTTAGTCCTGTCTATTACCTGGTGATGTGAGGGATCCTCCATCATGACTATGTCCTTGTACAGATCTCTGTGTCCTTCTAAATACTCCCACTCCTCCATGGAGAAATAGACGGAGACGTCCTGACACCTTATAGGAACCTGACACATACAATGATAGCCGCATTGTCATCATCTTTCCCCGATCCCTTCATAGCGTTACTGTATAATGTCCCAGCAGCAGCATTCCCAGCAGTGTCACCTCTCCAGTCAGCAGCTCAATCATCTTGTAGGTGAGTTCTAGGATCTTCTGCTCATTGATGTCCTCATGTATCAGGGGTGAGGTGGAGGCCCCGTGATTGGGCTCAGGGCTCTTCCCTCACACTGTACAGGGTCCTGACAGCACAGATCACTCCAGCTCTTCTTCACCACTGTGTAATCCTGGTTATAGAGAGGAGACACATTAATAAATCTCACTCCAGACATCTCCAGAGTCCTCACCTCTCCAGTTCTGTCCATAGATAAGAATGATGTCATGTGACATCTCTCACCTCTCCAGTAACAAGGTAGAGGATCTCTAGGGTGAGGGGTAAGATCCTCTCCGCCATCTTGTCCCTGTCCAGATCCATCCTTGATGGTCAATCAGGAGAATTCTCTTCTATAGAAGATGTGAGAGGATCCGATATTGTAGAGACCTGA
The DNA here is from genome assembly GCA_033576535.1 of Allobates femoralis. NCBI lineage: Eukaryota > Metazoa > Chordata > Amphibia > Anura > Aromobatidae > Allobates > Allobates femoralis. The sequence goes on from JARQOC010000013.1 coordinate 10,035,988, forward strand.
ATGGGGGAAGAGACGATGGAACATCAGAAAGATCCTGTGTAATAATACAATTACTGGAGACTCCAATCACCGCAGGCAGAAATGATGGGGACAAGTCTGGAACATGACTACATGACGAGAGCGGTGCAGAGCCGCACATGTATGTGTGTACATCATGCATGTAGCAGAGCCGTGTTTGTACATCGTGCATGTAGAAGAGCCGTGTGTGTACTTCGTGCATGTAGCAGAGCCGTGTGTGTACTTCGTGCATGTAGCAGAGCCGTGTGTGTACTTCGTGCATGTAGCAGAGCCGTGTGTGTACTTCGTGCATGTAGCAGAGCGCGTGTGTGTACTTCGTGCATGTAGCAGAGCCGTGTGTGTACGCCATGCATGTAGAAGAGCCGTGTGTGTACGCCATGCATGTAGAAGAGCCGTGTGTGTACGCCATGCATGTAGAAGAGCCGTGTGTGTAAGCCATGCATGTAGAAGAGCCGTGTGTGTAAGCCATGCATGTAGAAGAGCTGTGTGTGTACGCCATGCATGTAGTAGAGCCGTGTGTGTACATTGTGCATGTAGCGGAGCCGTGTGTGTACGCCATGCATGTAGCAAAGCCGTGTGTGTACATGTAACAATTATGTAGATACTTAGGAATCTGATAGCGTGAGATAATGTGGAAACGAAGACCAGGGTTTTGGGTAAATAATTATATTGCAAATAATAATCAAACGGGTTAAGAAACAGAAACTAACAAGTAAATCCTAAAATTAAATGCAAGTGCAGCCAGCACTAATATGTGAATGTTCAGAAATAATATGCAGAGCAACGTACAGAGAGCGAATATGTAAAAGTCCTGAAATAATACAGGAAAGAGTCCAGCAACAAATGGTTATCAGTGTACTCCTTGGGGCTGAAAAGTCCCGCACCAACCACTCGAAACTGATTTAGTCCCAAATAAAATACACTGATAATTAAATATCATACAGAAAAAAAGCTGAACTAACGCAAGAAGTAAATTTATATTTTTATTAGTAGAAAAAAAAAATTGAAAAAAAAACAAACAAAAACAAAACAAGACTACATTAAAAACATACAAATGGGAAGCCAGTGGGTAGAAGTCTGGTATCAAAAACAGATGAAGATGCAAGTTTGCTGTATGATAATAAAGGACTTAGTGCTGAATCCACAATATAAGTGCTTCCCTATATAGCAATACTAGTAAAAAGGCCCGATGCAATTGCATCGGGAGCGCGGTGAAATGAATTGTGTGTATACAGGCGGGTCAGTGGGTATCAGAGTATACAGGCGGGTCAGTGGGTAGCAGAGTATAGAGGCGTCTCTGTGGGTAGCAGAGTATAGAGGCGGGTCAGTGGGTAGCAGAGCATCGAGGCGGCTCTGTGGGTAGCAGAGTATAGAGGCGGGTCAGTGGGTAGCAGAGCATCGAGGCGGCTCTGTGGCTAGCAGAGTATGGAGGCGGCTGTGTGGGTAGCAGAGTATCGAGGCGGCTGTGTGGGTAGCAGAGTATCGAGGCGGCTGTGTGGGTAGCAGAGTATCGAGGCGGCTGTGTGGGTAGCAGAGTATCGACGTGGCTGTGTGGGTAGCAGAGTATCGAGGCGGCTCTGTGGGTAGCAGAGTATCGAGGCGGCTCTGTGGGTAGCAGAGTATCGAGGCGGCTCTGTGGGTAGCAGAGTATCGAGGCGGCTCTGTGGGTAGCAGAGTATCGAGGCGGCTCTGTGGGTAGCAGAGTATCGAGGCGGCTCTGTGGGTAGCAGAGTATCGAGGCGGCTCTGTGGTGGAGGGGTGAGGGGAAATGCGGCTCTGTGGTGGAGGGGTGAGGAGAGATGCGGCTCTGTGGTGGAGGGGTGAGGAGAGATGCGGCTTAGTGGTGGAGGGGTAAGGAGAGAAGCGGCTCAGTGGTGTAGGGTTGAGGAGAGATGCGGCTCAGTGGTGGAGGGGTGAGGAGAGAAGCACACAGTATATACATACATGAGACATTGTATAGACAGACAGTATGCAGAGATTACACATATTATACACACAGCATAGACACAGTATACACGCATTACAGAGAGTGTAGAGAGACATGAGAGGGACAGAGTGTAGAGAGACATGAGAGGGACAGAGTGTAGAGAGACATGAGAGGGACAGAGTGTAGAGAGACATGAGAGGGACAGAGTGTAGAGAGACATGAGAGGGACAGAGTGTAGAGAGACATGAGAGGGACAGAGTGTAGAGAGACATGAGAGGGACAGAGTGTAGAGAGACATGAGAGGGACAGAGTGTAGAGAGACATGAGAGGGACAGAGTGTAGAGAGACATGAGAGGGACAGAGTGTAGAGAGACATGAAGGGACAGAGTGTAGAGAGACATGAGAGGGACAGAGTGTAGAGAGACATGAGAGGGACAGAGTGTAGAGAGACATGAGAGGGACAGAGTGTAGAGAGACATGAGAGGGACAGAGTGTAGAGAGACATGAGAGGGACAGAGTGTAGAGAGACATGAGAGGGACAGAGTGTAGAGAGACATGAGAGGGACAGAGTGTAGAGAGACATGAGAGGGACAGATTGTAGAGAGACATGAGAGGGACAGATTGTAGAGAGACATGAGAGGGACAGAGTGTAGAGAGACATGAGAGGGACAGAGTGTAGAGAGACATGAGAGGGACAGAGTGTAGAGAGACATGAGAGGGACAGAGTGTAGAGAGACATGAGAGGGACAGAGTGTAGAGAGACATGAGAGGGACAGAGTGTAGAGAGACATGAGAGGGACAGAGTGTAGAGAGACATGAGAGGGACAGAGTGTAGAGAGACATGAGAGGGACAGAGTGTAGAGAGACATGAGAGGGACAGAGTGTAGAGAGACATGAGAGGGACAGAGTGTAGAGAGACATGAGAGGGACAGAGTGTAGAGAGACATGAGAGGGACAGAGTGTAGAGAGACATGAGAGGGACAGAGTGTAGAGAGACATGAGAGGGACAGAGTGTAGAGAGACACGAGAGGGACAGAGTGTAGAGAGACACGAGAGGGACAGAGTGTAGAGAGACACGAGAGGGACAGAGTGTAGAGAGACACGAGAGGGACAGAGTGTAGAGAGACATGAGAGGGACAGAGTGTAGAGAGACATGACAGTTTATGCTCACCTCTCCCCGAGCCCCCGCCGTCTTCTTGCAGGCTCCCGGTGGCTCCCGCAGGCTGCTGGTGTCAGCACAGGTCTGCTACTGCAGTTCAGGACCTGTGGTGATGTCAGAGTCACGTGACACCAGGTTACCATGGAGTAACCTGGTGTCACGTGACTGTGACATCACCACAGGTCGTGGACTGCAGTAGAAGAGCTCTGCAGACATTCGGAGCCTGCGGCAGCCACCGGAAACCTGGAGGGAGACGGCGGGGGCTCGGGGAGAGGTGAGCATATTTTTTTTTTTTTTTTAAGGCTAGTGCGGCTGCGGCTCGTGATGACGCTGCGCGTCATCACTCGCAGTCGCGCAAAGGAGCTTGGGATTCGGCGACAACGCCCGAATTCCCAACTCCCAATTATATAAGTAGATAGATACAGGAAGGACAGCATACTTAATATAACAAAAAGGGACCTCACTGAAGCAGAAGTAAACATAATAGTGTGACAAATTGATCAAGTCATTACATGAGAATACAGTCAGGGAATTCCAGGCCCGGAAGAAGGCTTATGGCCGAAACGTGCATGTAGGTGCATTTCCCTGTCTGTGTATTCTCAGGTAATGACTTGATCAGTTTATCACACTAGAATCAAATTCTTACAGACCCAGGAAGCCTAGAAGTATTGAGGCTTTTCTCCAAGTGAAAAGAAGGGTGGAAACCAACAGCAGGATCAGGACAATGCACCTTAAGGGCCCATTACATGCTTCAATGTCCCAGGCGATCCCACCAACGATCGGGACACTGGGCACTGAAGGCTGATCGCTGATGAGCTGTCACACAGGCAGACTCACCAGCGATCCGGACCAGCGAGCATGCTGGTATCCAAGGTAAACAGCGGGTAACCAAGTGCTCTGAAATCGGAACCAGACGACATTTGGCTTATCGCCGACAAATTCCCGAAATACACGCCGCAATAAGGAGGCAATTTGGCGCCGAAATTTCCAGGACGAAATATCGCCGCCAACAATGTCTCCTGTGGTGGTGGCGTGAGAATGTACCCTTAGAGTACGCTGTGCATGATGTAGCACAGGGGTCCCCAACCACCGGGCTGTGGATCGGGACTGGGTCGGGGGGTCTGCGCCGTCGCAGACCAGCACTACACAGTGTGCTCTGCGGCGGCTCCCAGAGTGAGGTCACCGTCCCCCCGCACCTGCAGCATTACGTCTCCTCTCCTTTCTTTTCCTCGGCTGTGTGAATAGAAGTACATGAGAAGCCATCGACGAATCACAGTGCAGCAGCCGCGCCAATCACGGTGCAGTAGCCAGGCCCTGATTGGCTAGTGGCTTTTGCACTGTGATTGGCTGGACTGCTGCACTGTGATTGGCTGATGGCTTCTCACGTACTTCTATGCACACACCTGAGGAAAAGAACAGAGAGGGGACATAATGCTGCAGGTGCGTAGGGGGGCCGTGACCTAATGATGGGGGCTGCAAGAGGAGGCTGAGGGCTGCACGAGGAGCATGGTGGGGGCTGCACGAGGAGCATGGTGGGGGCTGCAAGAGGAGCATGGTGGGGGCTGCAAGAGGAGCATGGTGGGGCCTGCAAGAGGAGCATGGTGGGGCCTGCAAGAGTAGGAGGAGGAGGAGGATGGGGCTGCAAGAGGAGGAGGAGGATGGGGGCTGCAAGAGGAGGAGGAGGATGGGGGCTGCAAGTGGATGTGTATATTGTGCACTGCAAGGGAATGATGGGGATACCATATAGGGGCTGCAAGGGGATGGAAAAATAAGACATAAGTCGGGGAAACAGAGTACTAAACTTCAGCCCTTTTCCATAGCCCCGCCCCATATGATCAAAGCCCCACCCTTCACTGGGGCATGGAAAAATGTTTTGCATGAAGACAGTCCCTCGTGCAAAAAAGGTTGGGGACCACTGATGTAGCAGAGCCGTGAGTGTACATCGTGCATGTAGCAGGGCCGTGTTTATGCTGTGTATGTATTGGAGCTATGTGTATCTCTGGGCATTTGCTTCTGGGGAAGTCATGGGTACTTCAGGTTCCTCGTTTCCCAGTGTCCAAAGGAACAAGCACATGCCGTACTGCTTTCCATCCATAGTCCTGCAGAATGTGTTTAGGACCATGCATGTATTGTGTGTTGGACTCACGTGTGTGGATGACGTGGGACTGTGTGTATAGTGTGTGGTGTGGGATCATGTGTCAGAGAGCCTCGGCCCTGTCTGCAGTCAGCTGACACGATTACCATGGTAATTAAAGAAAGTCTGGCATCACCTTGATGTGAAGGTGCTAGCAAGAAAACCATGAGAATTAAAGAGCATATCTGCTGCAAACCTACACACTAAAAGATATGTGAGCAGCTGATCTACTCTATAATTCTCTTGGTTTTCTTGCTAGCACCTTTACATTAAGGTGATGCGTGTCTTTTTAATCATTAGTGTTACTATTATTTTGACTGTGCACCCTTCCCCCGCCCTGTAGCCACGCTGAGTCTGCCATCGTATTGTAGCAAGGTACACGACATACCCTCTATGTCTGTTTTAATTGCATCCAGAGGCATAAAAACTACCACATGCAGCAGTTCACCGCTAGTAGAAGCAGACAGTTAGGACCCGATAGGATTAGAAACACCTTGGCGCGGTTATCGGGCACTTTTGCAGTGGCCACTGTTAAAGCTATGTTTTCTCAAGTTTCTTTATATTCTCAAGCAGTTCTGTCATGTCACTTTCCTTACATCTGTGTTAGCTGTACATATAGCCCTGACATTCATTGTTAGACATTAAGCTATTTAACATATCTCGTAGTGTGTAGTGTTGCAGCAGATATACGAATACTATGGTGACAACTGACCGCAGACAAGGCCGCAGCTCTTGATGTTCTCATTGTGTCCTCGGCGCTTGTGCTGATAGGACGTTTCCTCTTTCAGCGCGACATCCGATGCATCAGAAATGAGTGTTCTTCATGGGACCTCGAGGATTATCGTCAAAGGGTATGTTCAGACTTAATAAATGAGGGTTGTCAGTGTGTTTTATTTCTTATAGAGGAAATGTGTGTGTGTAATAAATATTCCCATACCAGATTGGTAACAGACGGGTATCAGAAGATGCCTGACATTACCAATCCAGGGCTTAATGACAAGCTGTCAATCTTCAGCTGTCATTAACCCCCTCTATCACTCTGATGCCATTGCACCAGGGCATCGGGAAGAGCTGGGTAAAGCACCAGAAATTGGTGCTTCTAATGAATACGGCAATTTCTGGGGTGGCTGCGGGCTGTTATTCTATAGCGTGGGGTGTCAATAACTATGGGCACCACCACACTGAGAACAACAGCCCCCAGCTGCCTAGTTTTACCTTGTAGGGCAATTAAAAATAGGGTGAATCCCACACATTTTTAATTGTTTAAATAATAATAATAAAAAAAAAAAAAAAACGTACTGCCCTGTATTTTTCATTGCAAGCCAAGGTCAAACTAGGTAGCTGCAAGCCGGCAGCTGTCCACTTTATCTGTGCTGAGAATAGAAAATACAGCAAACCCCTACGCATTTTTTCCTATTACGGTATTTATTTTACACCCTATGACGACTGGAGTCCACAATGAAAGTTAATGGAGAGAAACCAGATCCGACATAAAACCGGTAGTGTCCGGATTCTGCTGGTGGACAGCAAAACGCAAGTGTGAGAGCACCTAAGTCTATTCTCACCATCCTGTTACCTGTAGGCCCATAATAACAGTCTACAAAGGTCAAAGTGGTGATAGATTCTCTTTAAGATGGGGGAGAAGATGGCGGCTGGTCACAGCAATATAAGAACAAGATGGAGAACATGGCGGTCGGTCACAGTGACAGAACAACAAGATGAAGAAGAACATGGCGCTGGTCACAGCGAAACAGGAACAACAAGATGGAGGAGAATAGAGAGGCCGGTCACAGCGACACAAAATCAACAAGATGGAGAACATGGTGCCGGTCACAGCGACCCAGGAACAACAAGATGGAGGAGAACATGGCGGCCAGTCACAACAACATAGGAACAAGATGGAGAACATGGTGTCCAGTCACAGCGACACATGATCAACAATATGGGGGAGAACATAGCAGCCGATCACAGTGAAAGTGGAACAACAAGATTGAGGAAAACATGGCGGCCGGTCACAGTTGCTTTGTTCCCTGGGGGGCAATGGTTTGAATCCTGACAACAGGGGGTCAGGCTTCTGCTTTCTCCTTCCTTCTTTACACTGCAGCCGAACAAACAAGAGGGTCCACTCTCTTTCGAGGACACCGTTCGTGACTCTTGCCGGACAATGTCTCCAGCAGATGTATTGGGCTTGTGGTAAGGGACTCTCCCTCCCTGAGTGTGTTCTCTCTAAGTTCTGGAACACTGCGGCTCATGAATATTCATAATCCAGCAGCAGAGACCCATGACGTCACCTGCGAGGCGGTGCTTATCCCCTGCAATCACAGTCGTGCAGCTCCAGGAAGGAGAACATAGCACATAGTAGAAGAGACCACATGGGGGCGGGGCCTGACTGCCACGGTGTGAGGACGCATCTCTGCTGAGCTCCTCACACGGAATGAAATTACACTGCCTGTCGCCGCAATACCAGCTCATTAAATGCCACCTTAGAGGAAGCCACAGATACAGAGCCTTCAGGAACCCCCCGGAGGACATCCTTGCCCGGCGGGCTCCATAAAGGAGTTCTTTGCCGGCTCCCCGGCCTCCCCTCGCTCAGGACAGACAAAGAAGATGGCGCCGCTGCCGCAGCGCTCCTCCTCCTCGCGTGCTCACCTCAAGGTACAGAGCGGGGAGAGCGGCACAATGAAGGACCGCATGTCTGGAGCTCAGCCGGGAGGTACGTGCTTCCCCCCCAGACGGCCCACACAGCTGGAGGAAAGAGTGGCTGCGACAGGAACATGTGCGGGGGGCAGAGGAGAAGGGAGGCCATGGAGAGCCCGCCAGCTCCGCCGGGAGGTGCCCCTCCGGCCATCCGAGCCTCTGCCTCGCAGATGCAGGGAGAGGTAAGAGACATTGGAGAGGGCCGGGGGTGGATGACAGCCCCGCAGCACGGGAGCAAGAGGAGGGAGAGGAGACCCCAGTACCCCCATCTGGGCCTCTGGGAAGCAGCCCCCAGACAGCAATGTGGGAGCAGGGGGGGTCGTGGCCCCATTCTCCACGTCGCCAGACACAAAGACACAAAACGGAGTCTGGGGACTTTCAGGCACTAAGAGAGCTTATATTGGCTCTCCTGACCAAGGCAGATCTGGACCTCATTATAGCCAAGCTAGAACAGACCCATAATCAGGAAATGATCTCAGTGAGGGGGGAAATGCATAAAATGGAGACCAGAGTGACCCAGTCGGAGACAGCACACAGGTCTCTGGAACAGAGAGTTCTAATGTTAGAGAAGCGCCTGTTGGATGCGGACGCACATATGAGGGACCTCTACCTCCTTCTGGACGATCAGGAGAATAGAGGAAAGAAAAGAGCATTAGACTAAAAGGCATCTCAGAGGATTGTCCGGCGTCGGAGCTACAAGACAACGTCCGGGCGATTTACAACTCAGTGCTGGAGCGTCCTAAAGATTCTGCTTGCCCATTTGACCGGGTCCACAGGGTTTTTCGCCCGGGGGGGGGTGGGTCCTCGGACTCCCCTAGAGACGTCCTCTGTCGCCTCCATTATTTTTCAGACAGGGAATCGATCGCCCAGAAGGCCTGGGAGTGCGGTCCTATTGAAATGGAGGGAGCCACGATTAAGCTCTGCCCGGATACCTCGAGTCGTACATTGGCGATGAGGCGGGCCCTATATCCCCTATAGGTGAAGATCAAGGAGGTGGGAGCGTCATATAGATGGGGGCACCCCTTCCACGTGATAGTCCGCAGAGACTCGGCCACATTCCCACTCAAGAGACACTCTGAACTCTCTGAACTGTTTGCATTTCTAGAAACGGAACCGTTTGAGGTCCCAGACTGGCTGGCTATTCGCCCGGGAGAATATGGGCCTTACCGAGAGGGAAGAAACTGTGGACATCCACCCAGATCCACCGAGAGGGGACGACGCCGGGAACACGAGTGAGATGGGTCGAGGGGCGAGAGGGAGGAATCTGCCCCCACATGAGCCTGTTATATGTTTGTATCTCTCTTTTCTTCCCTTTGCTTGGCCCTCCACTCGTGCTGGGCCTCTACTTTTCCCCATGGATGTACTTTTGGGATCATTTAGACTTTTGCCCTATGTTTCCACCTCCAAGGACTTTTTCTTAACCCCTTATGTTTGTTCGCTTTTTGTTGAGTGGTATGGGATATCCTATCAGAATGGCATTTTGAGACACACTTGAGGGGCCGGGGACTTGGTGGGAGGCACATGCGGGTGTGTATGGATACGTCTATATACACGTGCATGTAGGCATGGTGGACCATAACCTGAAAGTTTAAGTAATTAATATTAATAATTAGAAGAAGAATTGTTGCTATTTACATTTTCCACTAGTTAAAGATGTATTAGTCTGTATATATGTAAGATTACCGGGTTTTGACCGCGACAGATGCGGTGGCAGATAGAGATTGCAGGGGGGACTCTTCCGCCCTTTGGGTGGAGGGGGATAGCCTCGAGTCAGTCTGTAGATCTATGTGTAGGACAACTCACTGCATGGTAGTTGTTCACCTGTTCGCTCTCTTTTTCCCCTATATAGTTTCTGGCTGCTCTTAAGAGACTATAAGCTTGATATAAGCTTTCTTTCTTCTTTTTTCTTCCCTCTACTTCTTTCCTTTTTTCGCACGCCTACCCTCTCTACTTATCCCAATTTCGTTCCACCCCTAAGAGTCCCGTTTCCCTTTCCCTTCCTTCTACCCTCAATTCTTTCCCCCCTCACCGGGCCCTCCCGAGATAAAGAGGACAAAACGGCGACCAATTCCTCTGACTCGGTCTCGGAACTCAGAATAGGCACCGTAAATGTGAAAGGGTTACACAGCCCTGGTAAACGTTCCAATCTTTTGAACATGTTATGGAAAAGCAGACTACACGTGGCCTTTCTGCAGGAGACCAATAGGCCAATAGACCGTACAGGCTCACAGACAGAAGGTTCCTGTATGTGTACCACTCCCCGTCTGATGATCTTAGAGCCAGGGGCACTTGTATACTCCTGTCGGGGTCATTGGCCTGGGAGTTGATTGACTTCCGAACTGACCGAGAGGGGAGACTTGCAATGCTCAAGGGGGAAAGTGGCCTCGCAGCTTTTCACTTTTGTGTCTCTGTATTTACCAAACACGGGACAGTGCTCTTCGTTACTTAAAAGCCTGGAACTGATAGAGTCGTTCGCAGAAGACAGACTGGTGATGGGAGGTGACCTTAATCTGGTTATTGATCCATCAAAGGACACTTCAAAAGGCTCCGCTAGCATTTCCCTGGCAGCTCTGAAAAAAGTGAAAGAGTCTATATGAACACCAGCTGATGGAGACTGACGCACCCGACGGACAGAGACTATACGTTTTACTCGGCAGCTCATGACGCATACTCCTGCTTAGATCACTTCTTTATGAGGCCAACCTCCACTGTATCCAATCTGACTGTGTGCCCCTAATGTATTGTGATGGTATGAAATAGTCTCCCATCTACTTTGCACCTTAGAAATATGGTTTTTTTGTCTCCTCCTGCCCTTGTCTCTGTCTCCTGCTGATCCTGACCCAAACTTTCCTCTTAGCAGTAATTTGTTAATTGACCCCTGGTGTGATGAATCCTTCTCCTCTGACCCCTCCCCTCTCCCTACCTGGCATATTGTTTGTTGCTCACTAGAACTATAAGTAGCATGGTGTAAGGCATTCTGTGCCTTGGCATCTGTGCCATTTCAAAGTGGCATTTTTAAGTGGAATATTCAGAGATAAGCCAGAGGTAACCAGAAGGTAACAACTCTACCTATTTACTACCTTTCAGTACTTTACTTAGCCCATTGCATCAAAATGTCGTTCATTTCAATGCTTTTATATCTATGTGCATTAGTCATCCACTTTTACCGCCCCATTCCCCCTCCATCACCCTTTATCCACATCAGCCCCTCTCTACTTCCCTTTACTATGTCCTGCTCCCATACTCTCTTCACCCTACTCAATAATCTAAGCCCGTCATATTCCAGGGTCTTGCCTCAACAAAAACAATGTCATAGAGCCAAACATTACTCCCTCCTCCTCTTTCTACTACTGCTTATGTCAGGCGATATTTCTCCCAATCCTGGGCCACCCTCTTCCAGCTTCAACCCCCCACCACACACCTCACATAGAAATCCCAGTAACCTTATTAGCATTACCTGCACACCTCCATCTCCTTCGTTTAAATGTGCCCTCTGGAATACACGGTCCGCATGCAACAAACTGCCCTTTATCCACAACTACTTTCTCAGTAACTCTCTTAACCTTTTGGCCCTTACTGAAACCTGGATCCAGGACTCAGACACTGCCTCCCCTGCTGCTATCTCCTACGGCGGTCTGCACTTCTCTCATTCCCCGAGACCTGGAAACAGACGTGGTGGTGGAGTTGGCCTACTCCTGTCCCCACAATGTACTTTCCAGGTCATCCCCCCCCCGCTCCATCACTCTCATTCCCTTCTTTTGAGGTTCACACCATTAGGTTGTTCCGTCCCCTCTCCCTCAGAGTAGCGGTGGTGTATCGCCCCCCAGGTTCAACCACCCACTTCCTCGACCACTTCTCCGCATGGCTGCCGCACTTCATGTCCTCAGAATTACCAACCCTCATCCTGGGAGACTTTAACATCCCCATAAACAGCCTCAACTCCACATCTGCATCCCAGCTCCTAGCTCTAACCAATTCTCTTGGCCTCTCGCAACTCTCAACCTCTGAGACACATAAGGATGGTAACACCCTTGACCTGGTCTTTACCCGACTCTGCTCTTCCTCCTCCTTAGACAACTCATCTCTTTCTCTCTCTGATCACAACATTCTCACCTTCACACTCTCAAACCCTCGCCCATCACAGCATAGTCCGACCTATCACACATTCAGAAATCTACAGGCCATCAACCCTCACACATTCACAGACTCTCTTCTCTCATCACTGTCCCCAATCTCCTCCTTTTCCTGCCCCAATCTGGCTGTGAATTACTACAATGACACTCTCAAAAGTACCCTGGACCAAGTAGCACCCCTCACCCTTAGAACCTCCAAACACAGAGTAAAACAGCCCTGGCTCACATCACAAACTCGATTCCTCCAGCGATGCTCGAGGAGTGCCGAACGCCTATGGAGGAAAAGTCGCTCACCAGGAGACTTCATCCATTATAAATTCATGCTAAAAACCTACAACTCTGCCCTTCACCTCGCCAAACAGACCTACTTCACCACCCTGATCTCCTCACTAGCCAACAACTCAAAGAAACTTTTTGACACCTTTCACTCTCTCCTCAGTCCGAAAGTGCAGGCTCCTATCACTGACCTCTGTGCTGACGATCTGGCCTCTTACTTCACAGAGAAAATAGAAAACATCCGTCAGGAAATCAGCTCCCAACCTTCAAGTGTTTCTACTCCCATCTCTCCCCACATCCCCTCTGGCTCACTCTCCATTTTTGACCCAGCCACAGAAGAAGAAGTCTCCAGGCTCCTCTCGTCCTCACGTCCCACTACATGCACCTCTGACCCCATTCCCTCACACTTACTACAGACCCTCTCTCCAGTGGTCACCAGTCACTTAACCACAATCTTCAATCTCTCCCTCTCTACTGGCATCTTCCCCTCCTCCTTCAAACACTCTATTATCACTCCACTACTAAAGAAAACGTCCCTTGACCCATCCTGCACAAATAACTACAGACCAGTCTCCAATCTCCCCTTCATCTCTAAACTCCTGGAGCGCCTGGTCTACACCCGCCTCACTCATTACCTCGCCACTCACTCTCTTTTAGATCCATTGCAGTCTGGCTTCCGCCCCTTACATTCTACAGAAACTGCCCTCATCAAAGTGACCAATGACCTTCTGACAGCAAAACGTAATGGTGACCACTCTCTGCTTATCCTTCTTGACCTCTCTGCGGCTTTTGACACTGTCGACCATCAGCTCCTACTCTCTATGCTGCACTCCATTGGCATCAAGGACACTGCTCTCTCCTGGTTCTCTTCCTATCTTTCTGACCGCTCTTTCAGTGTATCTTTTGCTGGCTCCACTTCTTCCCCTCTTCCCCTCACTATTGGGGTCCCTCAGGGTTCAGTCCTTGGCCCTCTCCTCTTCTCTCTCTCCACAGCCCCGATCGGACAAACAATCAGCAGATTTGGCTTTCAGTACCATCTTTATGCTGATGACACACAACTATACACTTCAGCGACTGACCTTACCCCTGCGGTATTAAAGAACACCAATGACTGTCTAACCGCAGTCTCCAATATCATGTCCACTCTCTATCTGAAACTCAACCTTTCCAAAACTGAACTTCTTCTGCTCCCACCCTCTGCCAACCTCCCTAAATCTGACATCTCTCTCTCGGTGTGCGGCACCACGATAACACCCAGTCAGCAGGCTCGCTGTCTCGGTGTTTTGATGGACACTGATCTCTCCTTCACCCCATACATACAATCTCTCACCCGCTCCTGTCGCTTGCACCTGAAAAATATCTCCAGAATTCGCCCTTTCCTCACCACGGGAACAACTAAAACCCTCACCGTGGCCCTGATTCATTCCTGCCTTGACTACTGTAATTCTTTATTAGCTGGCCTCCCCCACAGTAAGCTTTCCCCTCTCCAGTCTATCCTCAATGCAGCAGCCAGGATCACCTATCTAGCAAACCGTTACTCAGATGTTTCTGCTCTGTGCCAGTCACTACATTGGCTGCCCGTACACTATAGAATCCAATTCAAATTGCTTGTTGTCACCCACAAAGCTATTCATGGTGCGACACCTCCTTACCTCTCCACCCTCATCTCTGTCTACCACCCCACCCGTCCCCTTGGCTCTGAACATGACCTCAGACTAACATCGGCATTAATCCGAACCTCCCATTCCCGACTTCAAGACTTCTCTCGAGCTGCACCAAAACTCTGGAATGCTCTACCCCAAGAAATTAGGACCATCCACAACTTGCATAGCTTCAGACGCTCCCTAAAAACACACCTCTTCAGGGCGGCCTATCCTTCTCCCTAACAGTAGTCACTTAGACGTAAGATATTCATTGTTATAAGCCCCTGTACTTTGTGTTCCCATCCCGTCTTAGATTGTAAGCTCCTTCGAGCAGGGTCACCTTCATTTTCTGCCTTTCTTATTGTATTTCCTAAGTTGATTCTATGTTTTTGGTATGTAACTACTGTTCTGCATTACGTTTCTGTACCGTATATTTTTCTTATATGTACCGTTGTACTGTAAAGCGCTGCAGAATATGTTGGCGCTATACAAATAAAGTTTTATTATTATTATTATTATTATACAGACCTAGACTCTCTTCAGAAGGTTTCTATAGACCCCATTCTGTTTTCTAACCACGCGCTGATGACACTCGCAATATCCATGGGGGACCGCAGGGCAACCTGTAGTAGATGGATTTTGAACTCCTCCTTATTAACAAATGATATGGTGATGAGAGATGTGGAGTCCACGATAAAGGATTACTTTCTGCACAACTCAGGAAAAGACTGCACTCCAAATGTGCGTGATCAGAGGAGTCTTTATAAAACATGGGGCACGCCTGAAGAGGGAGAGGCAGCGGGAGGTGGAGGGCCTTGTGGCAGAGATTCATAAACTAGAGACCATTCACAAATCCAGACTAGACACACAGGTTTTGGCATCACTCCGGAAGGCAAGGGAGGACCTGAAGGCACTTTTAATGAACGCGGCTAAGGCGTCATTGGCCAGATGTCGCAGGCATTATTATGAATTCGGGAACAAATCTAGCAGAACCTTAGCAATGGCCCTACGGGTACAAAGAGCACGTGGATTCATCCCCCAGATCATGGATCACAGAGGTAATAAGGTCTCAACTCCGCAGTCCATAGCAGCGGCATTTAAAACTTATTATGCTAAACTATACTCTACACATTGCCGACAAACAAAGATCAAACAAATAAGAGACAGATAACTGAGTATCTTAAAAAATCGGGCCTACCTAGACTCCCGAGGAGGCCTTGCTCAAATTAGAGAGTCCTATTACGATGGGGGAATGGTCGGAGGCAATCAGACAGTCCCCCAATGGTAAAGCCCCTGGCCCGGACGGCCTTCCGCTGGAATATTATAAAAAGTTATTGCCCCAGTTGTCCCCACATATTTATACCTTGATGTTCAAAGACAAATTTCGCAATTCTTTAACATGTGGATCTAGTTGTGAGAGTCTGTGGAGTTACAAAATCAAGGAAAAAAATTCACATTTACTTATAGTCAAATTATAGGCGCACGTTTATATCACTTCTATTACTCTGGAGGACAGTACAGGTTATATCATCCAATCTGTAGAAATGAGAGCTATGTTACCTTGACAGCTAGAGCCTTATAGTGATCTGGATAAAGGGTTAAATTGATCCCTTAGATGTTGGCACTGTCCTATTTGTAGTCAAAAGGTTTTAGGTTCTATGATTAATGGTATACGCTGGTGAATGTAATAAAAATCAGTGGAGATAAGTAGTTTGCCCAATAAGTTAATTATCTAAGGCTGGTTTCACACGATTTTTTTAAATCGGACAGCATCAGATCTGAATTTGGCCCCATGTGATCCCATGGGGATTGGACCGATTCGGATGTGCACTAAATGGCATCCGAATCGTGTCCGATCCGATGGCAAATCCGATCCGATTCCTTTCACATGGGGCCTTATGGAGCAGGGTCCAAGGAAACATCTGATGTCTCCTCGGACCCGATTTTAGTCTACTGAGCATGCTCAGTACACTAAAACTGCTCCTAACCATCTAATTTTACTTCCGCAATGTATATACATACATTGTGGAAGTAAAATTAAGTAAGGCAGGGGTTTAAAAATAATAAACCATCTATTCTCACCTGTCCACGAGTTCCCCGGCGTCTCCAGCACATCCTGCCTGTAGGACCTGCCGTGATGTCACAGTCACATAACCGGTTACTGCGGTAACCGGTCATGTGACTGTGACATCACGCGAGGTCCTAGGATCAGAAGATACAGCTGGAGACGCTGGGGAACTCGTGGACAGGTGAGAATAGATGGTTTATTATTTTTTATTCTGGAGGAGAGAGGAGGGGGAGCGCCGGGGGAGAAGACGGGAGCGCCGGGGGAGAAGACGGGAGCGCCGGGGGAGAAGACGGGAGCGCCGGGGGAGAAGACGAGAGCGCCGGGGGAGAAGACGAGAGCGCCGGGGGAGAAGACGAGAGCGCCGGGGGAGAAGACGAGAGCGCCGGGGGAGAAGCGGGGAGAGCAGGGGAGAACAGGTGACAGGAGGCAGAGAGGAGCAGATGACAGGAGGAACCGGGCAAACTGATCCTGCAAAATGTCGGAATCAGATGACTATTTGGCATCCGATTGCAGGGATCAGTTTGGATCCGATTTATATCGGACAGCGTCGGATTGAAAAAAATCGTAGTGTGAAACCAGCCTAAGGAAAGAAAGCTTTACCTTGCTGTTTGTCCCAATGTTGCATGGGTACAGGCTCACAACATGTAATGCCAATTAAGGGAGAACATGATATATTAGGTTTTCTGTGAAGGCTGAACTGTTTGAGTCCTTCCTGGTATTCCACTTACCAATGGCAATAGGAAAAGAGTTCTACTGAAAAAGAATACTACACAAAAAAGACCTTCGTAAAGGTGCCTGATCACTGTGGTGTGACCGCTGGATCAGGGTACTTACGGAATGCCGTGGGGGGCTGTGCGCGGTGTTATAATTATAAACAACAGTATTATTGTGTTGCCGGACATGCAGACTTCCTGCTTCCGCCAATGGAATACGGGAAGTCTTGTGCGGTGGAACGCATAGCGCGCATGCGCCCAGAGAGCCGGGTAATGCGCATGAGCAGTATGTCTATGTGCGGAAAGGATACAGTGACCAGCAGAATAGTGTAGTAATCTCTGCTGTATCTCAGGACATCTAAGAAGAGAAATGGCACAGAATTAGAAAAGGCGACCCTTATGTTCACACGCACATCAAGGGGAAATATGATGTGCATGTGTACATAAGGTTGGAATCATTTTATTCCATGTTTTGCATTTAGTAGCACGTCCCCTTTAAGAAAATCCACTTCCGAGTTAATATCCATAATGGTACCTTTACACGCCGCTACAGGATGGTGTAAACAACCGGGTGCTTCACGTGCACGAGCATGCACAAACGGTTGATAACGGTACCCGCACCACCTTTACACGCCGCAGCAAGGTGCGCTACAGTAGGATACATCTATCTCTGGATGCACCGCCGGGTGCCACAAGTTACCTTCTGTAGCTCACCATACCTCATTTACACGCCGCTATAACAAGGTAATATGGGCGGACCTGGGGCAGCAGGGACAACACATAGGCGTGCCACAATTGTGGACTAAGAGACGTTCGTACGATGATAGAACAAAGCAATAACATCATGATTGGCCAGCCAGCGCAGGAGGCTGACTAATACATGACGCTATTGCAATTGTGTAGTGTGACTGGTCAGCTCCTTAAATATGCCGCCCTATGCAGCGACAACCAATCGCAACGCAGGAGCTTCCTCCAATGATCGCTGATGGGGTGTGGTTTCCCGGAGGCTGTGTCACGCCCCAGGGAGTTAACTAGGTGACGAATAAACCTTACCCTACCTTATTTACACGCCGGTGCACGCCGTAACCATTGGGCTGAAATCAACCTGTTTATGAGCACTGCTCGGAAACAGGTACATGAAGTGACGGGTGGAAACAACCGTCTTCACACGCCGCTACCTCGGGTTGATTTGGTGGTGCAAGATACATTTCTCTCATCTACCCGGTTGTTTCCACCATCCTGTAGCGGCGTGTAAAGGTACCATAAGAGTTCTACATTGCATGTTTATGAACATATATCGCTTTACTTGCCATCTAAACTGCCTTTTCTAATCTTTCTGTGCCTTTTCTCTTCTTTGTCTTTTGTAATACTGGACCAAATACTCTGATTTGTTTTTATTCTGATTTCTTTCATGTAAATATATAGCTATAGCCATAAACCCTGAAGAAAGCCTGTGTGGGCGGGAGACGTTTTGTTATGTGGCTTATGATTCCTTTTTGCCCGTGAAGTGTGATCAAAAATCAAAAAAGAAACACCGCTAGCAAGACGCCAATTGTGGGACTCTCTATTTCCTGTTCGGTGTGCCACAATTAATTTTTCTTATATTGACAATTTTTTCTTCCGAGTACCCTGTATTAACAGTGTAGCCAAGTATACATTTCTAATATCTGGTGACACTCCTCACACCTGGGGACACCCTCACACCCGGGGACACCCCTCACACCTGGGGACACCCCTCACACCTGGGGACACCCCTCACACCTGGGGACACCCCTCACACCTGGGGACACTCCTCACACCTGGGGACACCCCTCACACCTGGTCACACCCCTCACACCTGGGGACACCCCTCACACCCGGGGACACTCCTCACACCTGGTCACACCCCTCACACCTGGTCACATCCACAGACTTGGGGACTCACCTCACACCTGGGGACATCCTGAGACCTGGGGACACCCTCACACCTTTGGACATCCTCACACCTGGTGACACCCTCAGACCTGGGGACATCCTGAGACCTGGGGACATCCTGAGACCTGGGGACACCCTCACACCTGGGGACACCCCTCACACCTGGACACGTTCTCAGACCTGGGAACATCCTCACACCTGGGGACATCTTGAGACCTGGGGACATCCTTAGACTCGGGGACACCCTCACACCCAGGGACATCCTGAGACCTGGTCACATCCTCACACCTGGTCACACCCTCACATCTGGGGACACCCTCACATCTGGGGACACCCTCACACCTGGGGACACCCTCACACCTGGGGACACCCTCACACCTGGTCACATCCTCACACCTGGTCACATCCTCACATCTGGGGACACCCTCACATCTGGGGACACCCTCACACCTGGTCACATCCTCACACCCGGGGACACCCCTCACACCCGGGGACACCCCTCACACCCGGGGACACCCCTCACACCTGGGGACACCCCTCACACCTGGGGACACCCCTCACACCTGGTCACACCCCTCACACCCGGGGACACCCCTCACACCCGGGGACACCCCTCACACCCGGGGACACCCCTCACACCTGGTCACACCCCTCACACCCGGGGACACCCCTCACACCCGGGGACACCCCTCACACCCGGGGACACCCCTCACACCTGGGGACACCCCTCACACCTGGGGACACCCCTCACACCTGGGGACACTCCTCACACCTGGGGACACTCCTCACACCTGGGGACATCCTCACACCCGGGGACACCCATCACACCCGGGGACACCCATCACACCTGGGGACACTCCTCACATCCTCACACCTGGGGACACTCCTCACACCTGGGGACACTCCTCACACCTGGTCACATCCTCACACCTGGGGACACCCATCACACCCGGGGACACCCATCACACCCGGGGACACCCCTCACACCTGGGGACACTCCTCACATCCTCACACCTGGGGACACTCCTCACACCTGGTCACATCCTCACACCTGGGGACACTCCTCACACCTGGTCACATCCTCACACCTGGGGACACCCATCACACCCGGGGACACCCCTCACACCTGGGGACACTCCTCACATCTGGGGACACTCCTCACACCTGGTCACATCCTCACACCTGGGGACACTCCTCACACCTGGGGACACTCCTCACACCTGGGGACACTCCTCACACCTGGTCACATCCTCACACCTGGTCACATCCTCACACCTGGGGACACTCCTCACACCTGGGGACACTCCTCACACCTGGGGACACCCCTCACACCTGGGGACACCCCTCACACCCGGGGACACCCCTCACACCTGGGGACATCCTCACACCTGGGGACACCCCTCACACCCGGGGACACCCCTCACACCCGGGGACACCCCTCACACCCGGGGACACCCCTCACACCTGGTCACATCCTCACACCTGGGGACACCCCTCACACCTGGGGACACTCCTCACACCTGGTCACATCCTCACACCTGGGGACACCCATCACACCGGGGACACCCCTCACACCTGGGGACACTCCTCACACCTGGTCACATCCTCACACCTGGGGACACCCATCACACCCGGGGACACCCTTCACACCCGGGGACACCCCTCACACCTGGGGACACTCCTCACATCCTCACACCTGGGGACACTCCTCACACCTGGTCACATCCTCAAACCTGGGGACACTCCTCACACCCGGGGACACCCTTCACACCCGGGGACACCCCTCACACCTGGGGACACTCCTCACATCCTCACACCTGGGGACACTCCTCACACCTGGTCACATCCTCACACCTGGGGACACCCATCACACCCGGGGACACCCTTCACACCCGGGGACACCCTCCACACCTGGGGACACTCCTCACATCCTCACACCTGGGGACACTCCTCACACCTGGTCACATCCTCACACCTGGGGACACTCCTCACACCTGGGGACACTCCTCACACCCGGGGACACCCTCACATCCTCAAACCCGGGGACTCACCTCACACACAACAGGAGATGTCAGCAGTGAGCTGATTGGTTGCCATGGGGACCGGCTCTCCCGCACACAGGGCCGCACACTCACTTCCGGTAGCTAGAGTGGAGGCTAAGGCCCCGCCTATTCCGGTGACGTCACAGTACAAGCTGCCCACGTGACTGAAGAGGCCCCGCCTTTTCCGGTGACGTCACCCTTCCTCCGTCCTCCATCTGTCGCTCCCGGTGGTGGCGGCGCCTCATCCGGAGACATCAGTGCAGACGTCACCACAGAGTATCTGTACCGGAAGTGAGTGTGCGGAGAGGAGAGCCGGTACCATGGCAACCAATCATCACTGTGTGAGGCCGGAGAGACGGGTTCTGATTGGTTGTTATAGGTGTGACAGGCTCCTCCCCCTGCCGGGCGTCACCCTGTGTCCAGAGAGAGCAGCCCCTATATATATACCTGTATGACATCATCACTGGACGCCCCTATATATACCTGTATGACGTCATCACTGGACGCCCCTATATATACCTGTATGACATCATCACTGGACGCCCCTATATATACCTGTATGATGTCATCACTGGATGCCCCTATATATACCTGTATGACGTCATCACTGGACGCCCCTATGTATACCTCTATGATGTCATCACTGGACGCCCCTTATATATACCTGTATGACATCATCACTGGACGTCCCTATATATACCTGTATGATGTCATCACTGGACGCCCCTATATATACCTGTATGATGTCATCACTGGACGCCCCTATATATACCTGTATGATGTCATCACTGGACGCCCCTATATATACCTGTATGACATCATCACTGGACGTCCCTATATATACCTGTATGAACATCATCACTGGACGCCCTATATATACCTGTATGATGTCATCACTGGACGCCCTATATTATACCTGTATGACGTCATCACTGGACGCCCCTATATATACCTGTATGATGTCATCACTGGACGCCCCTATATATACCTGTATGACGTCATCACTGGACACCCCTATATATACCTGTATGACATCATCACTGGACGCCCCTATATATACCTGTATGACGTCATCACTGGACGCCCCTATATATACCTGTATGACATCATCACTGGACGCCCTATATATACCTGTATGATGTCATCACTGGACGCCCCTATATATACCTGTATGACATCATCACTAGACGCCCCTATATATACCTGTATGATGTCATCACTGGACGCCCCTATATATACCTGTATGACGTCATCACTGGACGCCCCTATATATACCTGTATGATGTCATCACTGGACGCCCCTATATATACCTGTATGACATCATCACTGGACGTCCCTATATATACCTGTATGACGTCATCACTGGACGCCCCTATATATACCTGTATTACGTCATCACTGGACGCCCCTATATATACCTGTATGACGTCATCACTGGACGCCCCTATATATACCTGTATGATGTCATCACTGGACGCCCCTATATATACCTGTATGACATCACTGGACGCCCCTATATATACCTGTATGATGTCATCACTGGATGCCCCTATATATACCTGTATGACATCACTGGACGCCCCTATATATACCTGTATGACGTCATCACTGGACGCCCCTATATATACCTGTATTCTGTCATCACTGGAGCACCTATATATACCTGTATGATGTCATCACTGGACGCCCCTATATATACCTGTATGACATCATCACTGGACGTCCCTATATATAACTGTATGACGTCATCACTGGACGCCCCTATATATACCTGTATGATGTCATCACTGGACGCCCCTATATATACCTGTATGACGTCATCACTGGACGCCCCTATATATACCTGTATGACGTCATCACTGGACGCCCCTATATATACCTGTATGATGTCATCACTGGACGCCCCTATATATACCTGTATGACGTCATCACTGGACGCCCCTATATATACCTGTATGATGTCATCACTGGACGCCCCTATATATACCTGTATGACGTCATCACTGGACACCCCTATATATACCTGTATGACATCATCACTGGACGCCCCTATATATACCTGTATGACATCATCACTGGATGCCTCTATATATACCTGTATGACGTCATCACTGGACGCCCCTATATATACCTGTATGACGTCATCACTGGACGCCCCTATATATACCTGTATGACATCATCACTGGACGCCCCTATATATACCTGTATGACATCACTGGACGCCCCTATATATACCTGTATGACATCATCACTGGACGCCCCTATATATACCTGTATGACATCACTGGACGCCCCTATATATACCTGTATGACATCATCACTGGACGCCCCTATATATATACCTGTATGACGTCATCACTGGACTCCCCTATATATACCTGTATGACGTCATCACTGGATGCCCCTATATATACCTGTATGACATCATCACTGGACGCCCCTATATATATCTGTATGATGTCATCATTGGACGCCCCTATATATACCTGTATGACATCATCACTGGACGCCCCTATATATACCTGTATGACATCACTGGACGCCCCTATATATACCTGTATGATGTCATCACTGGACGCCCCTATATATACCTGTATGACGTCATCACTGGACGCCCCTATATATACCTGTATGACATCATCACTGGACGCCCCTATATATACCTGTATGACGTCATCACTAGACGCCCCTATATATACCTGTATGACATCATCACTGTAGATTTGGAGCGGTGTTTTGGATCATTTTCTTGCTGAAAGATCCATCCCCGGCGTAACTTCAACTTTGACACTGATTCTTGAATCTGCTGATACTGAGTGGAATCCATGCGACCCTCAACTTTAACAAGATTCCTGGTGTCGTCATTGGCCACACAGCCCCAAAGCATGATGGACCCTCACCCAAATTTGACAGTGGGTAGCAAGTGTTTTTCTTGGAATGCTGTGTTTTTGTGGCGCCATGCATAACACTTTGTTGTATGACCAAACAACTCAATCTTTGTTTCATCAGTCCACAGGACCTTCTTCCAAAATGAAACTGGCTTGTCCAATGTGCTTTTGCATACCTCAGGCGACTCTGTTTGTGGGGTGCATGCAGAAACGGCTTCTTTTGCATCACTCTCCCATACAGCTTCTCCTTGTGCAGTGTGTGCTGTATTGTTGACCGATGCACAGTGACACCATCTGCAGCAAGATGATGCTGCAGGTCTTTGGAGGTGGTCTGTGGATTGTTCTTGACTGTTCTCACCATTCTTCTTCTCTGCCTTTCTGATATTTTTGTTGGCCTGCCACTTCTGGCCTTTACAAGAACTGTCCCTGTGGTCTTCCATTTCCTTACTATGTTCCTCACAGTGGAAACTGACAGGTTAAATCTCTGAGACAACTTTTTGTATCCTTCCCCTGAACAACTATGTTGAACAATCTTTTTTTTTTTCAGATCATTTGAGAGCTGTTTTGAGGAGCCCATGATGCCACTCCTCAGAGAAGATGCAACTAGGAGAACAACTTGCAAGTGGACACCTGAAATAGCTTTTCTCATGATTGGATACCCCGGGCTATGAAGTACAAAGCTCAATGAGGTTACCAAACCAATTTAGTGCTCCAGTAAGTCAGTAAAAAGTAGGAGTATTCAAATCATGAAAATCAGAAGGGTGCCCATCATTTTGCACCTGTCAAATTTTTAAATAATGCATATTATTATAATAATGCAATCCTGAAATATTAATGTGTCCATCAGTTATTCCATAGATCACACTGAAATATTACTGTGTCCATCAGTTATTCCATAGATCACACTGAAATATTACTGTGTCCATCAGTTATTACATAGATCACACTGAAATATTACTGTGTCCATCAGTTATTACATAGATCACACTGAAATATTACTGTGTCCATCATTTATTACATAGATCACACTGAAATATTACTGTGTCCGTCAGTTATTGCATATATCACACTGAAATATTACTGCGTCCATCAGTTATTACATAGATCACACTGAAATATTACTGTGTCCATCAGTTATTACATAGATCACACTGAAATATTACTGTATCCATCAGTTATTACATAGATCACACTGAAATATTACTGTGTCCATCAGTTATTACATAGATCACACTGAAATATTACTGTGTCCATCGGTTATTACATAGATCACACTGAAATATTACTGTGTCCATCAGTTATTACATAGATCACCCTGAAATATTACTGTGTCCATCAGTTATTACATATATCACACTGAAATATTACTGTGTCCATCAGTTATTACATAGATCACACTGAAATATTACTGTGTCCATCAGTTATTACATATATCACACTGAAATATTACTGTGTCCATCAGTTATTACATAGATCACACTGAAATATTACTGTGTCCATCAGTTATTACATAGATCACACTGAAATATTACTGTGTCCATCAGTTATTACATAGATCACACTGAAATATTACTGTGTCCATCAGTTATTACATAGATCACACTGAAATATTACTGCGTCCATCAGTTATTACATAGATCACACTGAAATATTACTGCGTCCATCAGTTATTACATAGATCACACTGAAATATTACAGTGTCCATCAGGTATTACATAGATCACACTGAAATATTACTGTGTCCATCAGTTATTACATAGATCACACTGAAATATTACAGTGTCCATCAGCTATTACATAGATCACACTGAAATATTACTGTGTCCATCAGTTATTACATAGATCACACTGAAATATTACTGTGTCCATCAGTTATTACATATATCACACTGAAATATTACTGTGCCCATCAGTCATTACATATATCACACTGAAATATTACTGTGTCCATCAGTTATTACATATATCACACTGAAATATTACTGCGTCCATCAGTTATTACATAGATCACAGTGAAATATTACAGTGTCCATCAGTTATTACATACATGACACTGAAATATTACTGTGTCCATCAGTTATTACATAGATCACACTGAAATATTACTGCGTCCATCAGTTATTACATAGATCACACTGAAATATTACTGTGTCCATCAGTTATTACATAGATCACACTGAATATATTACTGTTGTCCCATCGTTATTTACATAGATCACACTGAAATATTACTGTGTCCATCAGTTATTACATAGATCACACTGAAATATTACTGTGTCCATCAGTTATTACATAGATCACACTGAAATATTACTGTGTCCATCAGTTATTACATAGATCACACTGAAATATTACTGTGTCATCGGTTATTACATAGATCACACTGAAATATTACTGTGTCCATCAGTTATTACATAGATCACACTGAAATATTACTGCGTCCATCAGTTATTACATAGATCACACTGAAATATTACTGTGTCCATCAGTTATTACATAGATCACACTGAAATATTACTGTGTCCATCAGTTATTACATAGATCACACTGAAAATATTACTGTGTCCATCAGTTATTACATAGATTCACACTGAAATATTACTGTGTCCATCAGTTATTACATAGATCACACTGAAATATTACTGTGTCCATCGGTTATTACATAGATCACACTGAAATATTACTGTGTCCATCAGTTATTACATAGATCACACTGAAATATTACTGTGTCCATCAGTTATTACATATATCACACTGAAATATTACTGGTCCATCAGTTATTACATAGATCACACTGAAATATTACTGTGTCCCATCAGTTTATTACATAGATCACACTGAAATATTACTGTGTCCATCAGTTATTAACATAGATCACACTGAAATATTACTGTTGTCCATCAGTTATTACATAGATCACACTGAAATATTACTGTGTCCATCAGTTATTACATAGATCCACACTGAAATATTACTGTGTCCATCGGTTTATTACATAGATCACACTGAAATATTACTGTGTCCATCAGTTATTACATAGATCACACTGAAATATTACTGTGTCCATCAGTTATTACATATATCACACTGAAATATTACTGTGTCCATCAGTTATTACATAGATCACACTGAAATATTACTGTGTCCATCAGTTATTACATAATATCACACTGAAATATTACTGTGTCCATCAGTTATTACATAGATCACACTGAAATATTACTGTGTCCATCAGTTATTACATAGATCACACTGAAATATTACTGTGTCATCAGTTATTACATAGATCACACTGAAATATTACTGTGTCCATCAGTTATTACATAGATCACACTGAAATATTACTGTGTCCATCAGTTATTACATAGATCACACTGAAATATTACTGCGTCCATCAGTTATTACATAGATCACACTGAAATATTACTGCATCCATCAGTTATTACATAGATCACACTGAAATATTACAGTGTCCATCAGTTATTACATAGATCACACTGAAATATTACTGTGTCCATCAGTTATTACATAGATCACACTGAAATATTACAGTGTCCATCAGCTATTACATAGATCACACTGAAATATTACTGTGTCCATCAGTTATTACATAGATCACACTGAAATATTACTGTGTCCATCAGTTATTACATATATCACACTGAAATATTACTGTGCCCATCAGTCATTACATATATCACACTGAAATATTACTGTGTCCATCAGTTATTACATATATCACACTGAAATATTACTGCGTCCATCAGTTATTACATAGATCACAGTGAAATATTACAGTGTCCATCAGTTATTACATACATGACACTGAAATATTACTGTGTCCATCAGTTTATTACATAGATCACACACTGAAATATTACTGCGTCCATCAGTTATTACATAGATCACACTGAAATATTACTGCGTCCATCAGTTATTACATAGATCACACTGAAATATTACTGTGTCCATCAGTTATTACATATATCACACTGAAATATTACTGTGTCCATCAGTTATTACATAGATCACACTGAAATATTACTGCGTCCATCAGTTATTACATAGATCACACTGAAATATTACTGTGTCCATCAGTTATTACATAGATCACACTGAAATATTACTGTGTCCATCAGTTATTACATTGATCACACTGAAATATTACACTGTCCATCAGTTATTACATAGATCACACTGAAATATTACTGTGTCCATCAGTTATTAATAATTCCACATGAAATATTACACTGTTCCATCATGTTATTACATAGATCACACTGAAATATTACTGTGTCCATCAGTTATTACATAGATCACACTGAAATATTACTGTGTCCATCAGTTATTACATAGATCACACTGAAATATTACTGTGTCCATCAGTTATTACATAGATCACACTGAAATATTACTGTGTCCATCAGTTATTACATAGATCACACTGAAATATTACTGTGTCCATCAGTTATTACATAGATCACACTGAAATATTACATGGTCCATCAGTTATTACATAGATCACACTGAAATATTACTGTGTCCCATTTCCATGATATTATTATCATATATATCACACTGAAATATTACGTGTCCATCAGTTATTACATAGATCACACTGAAATATTACTGTGTCCATCAGTTATTACATAGATCACACTGAAATATTACTGTGTCCATCAGTTATTACATAGATCACACTGAAATATTACTGTGTCCATCAGTTATTACATAGATCACACTGAAATATTACTGTGTCCATCAGTTATTACATAGATCACGAATTATGTCCTAGTATAATGATACTGAATTACTGTGTCCATCAGTTATTACATAGATCACACTGAAATATTACTAGTGTCCCATCAGTTATTACATAGATCACACTGAAATATTACTGTGTCCATCAGTTATTACATAGATCACACTGATCACACTGAAATATTACTGTGTCCATCAGTTATTACATAGATACACTGAAATATTACAGTGTCCATCAGTTATTACATAATACACTGAAATATTACTGTGTCCATCAGTTATTACATAGATCACACTGAAATATTACTGTGTCCATCAGTTATTACATAGATCACACTGAAATATTACAGTGTCCATCAGTTATTTACATAGATCATACACTGAAATATTACTGTGTCCATCAGTTATTACATAGATCACACTGAAATATTACTGGTCCATCAGTTATTACATAGATCACACTGAAATATTACTGTGTCCATCAGTTATTACATAGATCACACTGAAATATTACGTGTCCATCAGTTATTACATAGATCACACTGAAATATTACTGTGTCCATCAGTTATTACATAGATCACACTGAAATATTACGTGTCCATCAGTTATTACATAGATCACACTGAAATATTACTGTGTCCATCAGTTATTACATAGATCACACTGAAATATTACTGTGTCCATCAGTTATTACATAGATCACACTGAAATATTACTGTGTCCATCAGTTATTACATAGATCACACTGAAATATTACTGTGTCCATCAGTTATTACATAGATCACACTGAAATATTACTGTGTCCATCAGTTATTACATAGATCACACTGAAATATTACTGTGTCCATCAGTTATTACATAGATCACACTGAAATATTACTGTGTCCATCAGTTATTACATAGATCACACTGAAATATTACAGTGTCCATCAGTTATTACATAATCACTACTGAAATATTACTGTGTCCATCAGTTATTACATAGATCACACTGAAATATTACAGTGTCCATCAGTTATTACATAATACACTGAAATATTACTGTGTCCATCAGTTATTCATAGATCACAACTGAATATATTACACTGTGTCCATCAGTTATTACATAGATCACACTGAAAGGCCATGTATATAGATACTAATTATGTCCATCAGTTATTACATAGATCACACTGAAATATTACTGTGTCCATCAGTTATTACATAGATCACACTGAAATATTACTGTGTCCATCAGTTATTACATAGATCACACTGAAATATTACTGCTCCATCAGTTATTACATAGATCACACTGAAATATTACTGTGTCCATCAGTTATTACATAGATCACACTGAAATATTACAGTGTCCATCAGTTATTACATAATACACTGAAATATTACTGTGTCCATCAGTTATTACATAGATCACACTGAAATATTACTGTGTCCATCAGTTATTACATACATTACACTGAAATATTACTGTGTCCATCAGTTATTACATAGATCACACTGAAATATTACTGTGTCCATCAGTTATTACATAGATCACACTGAAATATTACAGTGTCCATCAGTTATTACATAGATCACACTGAAATATTACTGTGTCCATCAGTTATTACATAGATCACACTGAAATATTACTGTGTCCATCAGTTATTACATACATTACACTGAAATATTACTGTGTCCATCAGTTATTGCATAGATCACACTGAAATATTACTGTGTCCATCAGTTATTACATAGATCACACTGAAATATTACTATGTCCATCAGTTATTACATAGATCACACTGAAATATTACTGTGTCCATCAGTTATTACATAGATCACACTGAAATATTACTGTATCCATCAGTTATTACATAGATCACACTGAAATATTACTGCGTCCATCAGTTATTACATAAATCACACTGAAATATTACTGCGTCCATCAGTTATTACATAGATCACACTGAAATATTACTGTGTCCATCAGTTATTACATATATTACACTGAAATATTACTGTGTCCATCAGTTATTACATAGATCACACTGAAATATTACTGTGTCCATCAGTTATTACATATATTACACTGAAATATTACTGCGTCCATCAGTTATTACATAAATCACACTGAAATATTACTGCGTCCATCAGTTATTACATAGATCACACTGAAATGTTACTGTGTCCATCAGTTATTACATATATTACACTGAAATATTACTGTGTCCATCAGTTATTACATAGATCACACTGAAATATTACTGTGTCCATCAGTTATCTACTTACATAATCGGGAGTTGGG
This sequence comes from Allobates femoralis, assembly GCA_033576535.1. Taxonomy (NCBI): domain Eukaryota; kingdom Metazoa; phylum Chordata; class Amphibia; order Anura; family Aromobatidae; genus Allobates; species Allobates femoralis. Next base: position 10,066,651 of record JARQOC010000013.1, read on the forward strand.
AATTCGGGCGCTGTCGCCGAATCCCAAGCTCCTTTGCGCGACTGCGAGTGATGACGCGCAGCGTCATCACGAGCCGCAGCCGCACTACAGTTAAAAAAAAAAAAAATAAATTCCTCACCTCTCCCCGAGCCCCCGCCGTCTTCCGCCGCCTTTCTCCAGGCTTCCGGTGGCTGCCGCAGGCTCCCGGTGCCTGCAGTGCTCTTCTACTCATCTACTGCAGTCCAGGACCTGTGGTGATGTCAGAGTCACGTGACACCAGCTTACTCCATGGTAACCGCGGGTCACGTGACTGTGACATCACCGCAGGTCCTCAACTGCACTAGAAGCAAACTGTGCAGTTACTATGGGGTCCTTGGAGACAGGGACCCTGATTTTGATGATAATATATTTTTTTGTCATTGGGTGGCAAGACCCTATGCAAGGAATCCTAAGCAAAGTAATTTTGCAATTATTGCTTATTAACAAAGGATTGTGCAATATACCAAGGTGTTATGGATGGCATTTGGAGAAGAAAACAGACACTAAGTCTTTCACCTTGGGTGGAACACAGGTACCATATGTCAAGTAACTAATGAAAGGCTCATGCTGCTCTTATCTATCTTCTTTATTTATATAATCCGCAGTTTGCCATTCGGCCGTTGTAGCATACGCCATCGCGAGCCGCCGTTTCCCCTCACCAATGCCCGCTACACGCACCGGCTCCCCCGCTACACGCACCGGCTCCCCCGCTACACGCATCGGCTCCCCCGCTACACGCACCGGCTTCCCCGCTACACACACCGGCTCCCCCGCACCCCCGCCGCCAGGGCCGCACCGTCCGTTCCACAGTGCGAGCCCTCAGGCAGAAGCCAGGGGGAGCGGCTTTACAAAACGGCCCGCCGCAACCATCTGCGGCCGCTTTCATCAGACACTGTGCCCGCCGCTGCTTCCCCCAGGTAAGATGCCAGCGGCGGCGGCGCACTCTCATTGCCGCATGCAAGCCCGCCGGGGCTGCAGTCTGCTATAACCCCACCCTCCTCAAGCTTCCAGGGCCGCCGGCCTCACATCGCGGCGCACTCTCATTGCACCCTACCCCCCTATCCCCCTCACTGCCCCTGATTACCCCCCACTCTCCTACACTGCACCCACTTACCCCCTACTCACCCACACTGCCCCCACTTACCCACACTGCCCCTGATTACCCCCTACTCACCCACACTGCCCCTGATTACACCCTACTCACCCGCACTGTCCCCACTTACCCACACTGCCACTGATTACCCCCTACTCACCCACACTGCCCCTGATTACACCCTACTCACCCACACTGCCCCCACTTACCCACACTGCCCCTGATTACCCCCTACTCACCCACACTGCCCCTGATTACCCCCTACTCACCCACACTGCCCCCACTTACCCACACTGCCCCTGATTACAACCTACTCACCCACACTGCCCCCACTTACCCACACTGCCCCCACTTACCTACACTGCCCCTGATTACCCCCTACTCACCCACACTGCCCCCACTCACCCACCCTGCCCCTGCATAGCCCACCCCACTCACCCACACTGCTCCTGCTTACCCCCTACTCACCCACACTGCCCCCATTCACCCACACTGCCCCTGCATAGCCCCCCCATTCACCCACACTGCCCCTGCTTACCTCCCACTCACCCACACTGCCCCTGCTTACCCCCCTACTCACCCACACTGCCCCCACTCACCCACACTGCCCCTGCATAGCCCACCCAACTCACCCACAAAGACCCTGTTTACCCCCCTACTCACCCACACTGCCCCTGCTTACCCCCTACTCATCCGCACTGCCCCTGATCACCCCTCTTATCCCCCCACATGCCCTCACTCCCCACACTGCCACTGCTCATGCCACCACTCTGTACCTGCTTACCCCTCTTACCTCCCCCACATGCCCCCACTTACCCACACTGCTCCTGCTTACCCCCCCACTCACCCACACACCCTGCTTACCCCTCTCACCCCCACAAATGCCCCCACTCACCCACACTGCCCCTGCTCAACCCCCCACTCACCCACACTGCCCCTGCTCATGCCCCCACTCACCCCACACTGTCCCTGCTCAGCCCCCACTCACCCCACACTCCCGCTGTTTACCCCTTTCACCTCCCCACTCACCCCACACTGCCCCTGCTCACCCCTCTTATCCCCCCACATGCCCTCACTCCCCACACTGCCCCTGCTGATGCCCCAAAGGGTAAAGTGACAGCTGCTGCCCCCAATGCCAAACAGCCTGCCCCATCTTGATGTGACCCCACTCCCGATGCCATAGCATCGGGCCTTTATATAATCGTGACTTTGGAATTCGGGCACTGTAGCCCAACTCCAAAATTTTTTAGCGCACTACGAGCGATGACGCGATAGCGTCATCGCGAGCCGCACCCGCACGAGCTGACACCGCCCCCATCCTGCCAACCGTCGGCCCCGCCGCGACCGATGACCCAATACCCACATCACCACCGCCCTCCGCCAGCTCAATGATGCCGCTGATGCCTTCTGCCCCTCACCGCTCTCTCACCGCTGGGGCCTCGCTGTCCCCATGCTGGTGGAGTAGCGCTTTAGGGGCTGTGGCCGGGTGCCGGAAGCCACTGACGTCGTCCTGTGGGCGGCGGCGGACAATGGGAGTGAGCAGGCCGTGTCAGCCTGCAAAGCCTGACACGCCCCACTCACTCCCATTGCCCGCCGCCCCTGCAAGCGGCTTGCCCGCTCTGTTGTAAACGCAGGACGCCCAGCCCATTGCCCAGGACTCGGCGTCCTGGACCAATCGCATGACAGTCCTGTCTTTACCACACAGCGCCCAATCCGCTGATCCCTCTCTGCAACCCCCACCCCGCCGCACAGGACAATGCCGTGTCACTGGGGCTGCCATCAGCCCCAGCACGCAGCCACGTCCTGCCGCCCAGCCCTAATGTCGCCCCTCCAGCCGCACCTCTCCTCACCCCTCCAGCCGCACCTCTCTTCACCCCTCCAGCATCTGCTCTCCTCACCCCTCCAGCCTCCCACCACATCATACTCTGCTATCCACAGAGCCGCCTCTATACTCTGCTACCCACAGAGCCGCCTATATACTCTGCTACCCACAGAGCCGCCTGTATACTCTGCTACCCACAGAGCCGCCTGTATACTCTGCTACCCACAGAGCCGCCTGTATACTCTGCTACCCACAGAGCCGCCTGTATACTCTGCTACCCACACAGCCGCCTGTATACTCTGCTACCCACACAGCCGCCTCTATACTCTGCTACCCACACAGCCGCCTCTATACTCTGCTACCCACAGAGCCGCCTCTATACTCTGCTACCCACAGAGCCGCCTGTATAATCTGCTACCCTCAGAGCCGCCTGTATACTCTGCTACCCACTGACCCGCCTGTATACAAACAATTCATTTTACCGCGCTCCCGATGCAATTGCATCGGGCCTTTTTACTAGTTACATATATTACACTGAAATAGCTGTTGCAAAAAAACAATTTTAAACAAAAAAAAAAAAAAAAGTGTAAGATTAAGAGGGGTGCCCAAACTTATTCATATGACTGTACTATATTTCTATATGTCCATCTGAACAAACCCCTTCCACCCACAGATTTCTACTGTTTAACTTGGATTCCAAGGGGATACATACGGACTTACGCCTACTTCTACTTCTTAGCTTACAACAAGGTGAATTATCTCTCTCATTAGACCTTACCCCTTTCATCTTATGCTCTCTGCTCCATTTCAAAGCTTCTTATTTATCTTTTCTTTTTTTTTCCACCTATAATCCACTATATCTCTAAACAACTGTCTTATCTCTCTTTTCTCTCTCGTACCACTTTTGCCCTAGATCAGTGATGGGCAACCTTTTGAGCTTGGTGTGTCAAAATTCGCCAAAAAACCGAGCATAACTTGGGTGGTGTCACCTTGAGAAAAAAAACCCTAATTTTACGGTATTTATAGTTTAAATAACAAATATGTATAATTATTTAACTTACTTAATTAGTGACTTCTTTGTTAATCTGTCAGTTGGTTTCTTTTGTTGATCTTGCTGTTATTTAACTTGTGTGGGGTGCCATGTAAGATAAGTAAGATAAGTGAGGGGGAGGGGGAATTCTTCCAGTGATGGCGAACCTGTGGCAGTCCAGCAACAGCAACAGCAACAGCTGGACTGCCACAGGTTCGCCATCACTGATTTAGTGACTTTTTTGTTGCTGAATTTCATTGGCTAAATCTTCAATTGAAGGTTGGTATTTTGTACACTTCAAGGCCAAGCAAGCGCTACTAAGGTTATCTGTCAAAATGTCTATTTATATTCCACGTTCTGCTTACTACCGTTTCACTACATAGAACGCAAAATGATCTGCCATTTTTTTCTATAATGCCATACATCTCAGTCCATGTCTCTTGAAAGGGTCGGCTACTGCTACTACCACTTCCTTTACTTAACCTTGGTTTTTTTGGCTTCTCCATAAGAGGGGCAGTGACAGAAGATTTATAGATAGCCCTGCAGGCAATTAGGGGTTAACTGTCTTTTAGGAAAGGGCAGAGTTAATAAGCAGAAATAGGGATTAATAGGGTGCGCAACAATAATAGTGGTGAAATGGAGTCTGTATGCTGCAAGATTGCGTTCCTTATGTAAATTAATGGCGGGAAACGGCACCCATAGCACAGGCCTCTTCCAGCCTCCCCCTCACTTATCTCAGTAATGGCCAATCACACATTCATGACACCCCAGATTCTGCCCAGAACCTTTCACTGGAGGATGGTTGCTGTAGTAATCACTGGACCTCCAGACAGCGATCACAGGGCCTCAGATATGCGTCCCCCACAGCGTTCCGCTGCTCCCTGCTGCGCCAACCAGCAAGTTCCGCTTACCGGAAGTCCCAGGACTAGACGCTCTGTGCCGGAGCTCTGCTGTTCTGGCTACAGACCTCCAGCACATTTTTTTTTCCTCAGCTACTGCACCTGGCCCTGTAGTTAGTGATGGGCGAGTCCTAAATTACTCGGAATCGCTTGACTCTAGTCTAGCGAGTCCGAGCCCGGGACTCGCTACTCGTTGCGAGTCTAGCGAGTCCAATGTTAATGAATGGGGAAGCGAGTAATAGCGAGTAATGTGTGATTTACAAATCGCAGATGTCTCGGAAAGCGCTCGCATTGCCGTGTCGGAAACCCGACTAGCCACAGTTTTTTGCTGCTGTGTCCGTGTCTGTGGTTTTTATCCAAATAGCGAGTCTAGTTTCTCCGGCGGCCGCGTGTCACTGAAAATGGCTAAGCGTGTCAGTGCTGACACGCGTGTCATAGGTTCGCCATCACTGCCCTAGATGTACATGTCACATCACTTTGCGGGCCCTTTACACTTACACCGCCTTCCACTCTTCCCAAATTTGTTATCTGTAGAACAGTTGAGGTTATACTAACTTTTATTTAACAATATTATAGAATGTGCACCATTAACCATGATTGTAACATGATTTTTTGTATAATTCTATGTGTACAGATTGTCCTCCTGACAAAGGCTGATGCTTGAGCTGAAACGTTGGTATATTGGAAACTACACACTTTGCACAAGGAAAATAAAAACCATTTGGAAAGCAACAAACATGTTCTCCTCTTTTTCTAGTGTGTGCCAGGGTTATCTTCTTTTATATTAATTGTTATTTTACACTTGAGCCTCTGGTGGTTGACCTTGAGTCTATCCTCCAAGACTAAAGCGCCCGTTACAGACAACAATATCGTGAACGATATCGTTGCAACGTCACCATTTTGGTGACGTTGCAGCGATGTCGAAACAACATTGTTGCGTGTGACACGTATCAACTCCCGCTGGGTGCCCAGCATCGGCGCGTGTGACAGCGGGAGACTAAAGATGAACAAGCTCCCAGCGCTGCACAGCAACCACTGGGAGCTGGTAACCATGGTAAGCAGCGGGTTTCTAGGCAGAATGCAGCAAGTTTCCCGATGTATACTCTAGTTACCAGCCTTCTCCGCTTACAGGCTGGTATCCAAGGTACAGAGCGGGTAAATAGGGACAGCGCTGTCCCTTGTTACCCGCTGTGTACCTTGGATACCAGCCTGAAAGCGGAGAAGGCTGTTAACCAGAGTATACATTGGATAACCAGGCGCTGCCTAGATACCCGCTGTTTAACATGGTTACCAGCCTGCTCCCGCTTACCGCAGCCTGGCAGTGGGAGCTAGACATCGTGGAAGGAATATTTTGTTCTTTTCCATGATGTCGCTGGTCCACTGATCGCTGGTGAGTCTGCCTGTGTGACAGCTCACCAGCGATCAGTTCATGTTGTGGCAGCGATCCACGTTGTTGGTCGAATCGCTGCCACATTGCGGCGTGTAACGGGGCCTTAAAACTATGTCAGCCACATCAGATTGGATGGTGGTTCCACACTCATCCCCTACTATCGATCAGCGGATGACAAACGGTGCACGGAGCCAGAACAGCACAGCGCTATACGCTGTGCGGTGGCCATTTTCTGGTACTACAGCTCAGCTCCTACTGATAAAATATCAGGAGTTTAAAAAATGTGTCAGCACCAAAAGATCCATTGAGGTTGGAAGAGAAGGCTAATCTATTACATAACAATGAGAGGTACAGACAAGCACAAGGAAAGTTGTATTTATAGCAACTACAACTTGCCCAGATATCAAAGATACTATGGAAATTTTCTGGTGTCTTTTAGGTAAGCGATGCCAAGGAGAATGGAAATCAGCTAACACATCTTTTATACTTTAAAGGGGTTGTCAACTACCTGGACAACCCTTTTAAATGAAGTACCCCCTTCTAAAATAAAAATACTATATCATGTACTTATCCCCTGCACCGATGCCATTAAAGAGATGTTGGCACTTGGCAAACAGAAGAGTCCGGAGCGAAGAGTCCTGGAGAGGAGAGTCCGGAGAGGAGAGTCTAAAAAGTAGAGGAGAGTCCGGAGAGGAGAGTCTAAAGAGTAGAGGAGAGTCCGGAGAGGAGAGTCTAAAGAGTAGAGGAGAGTCCGGAGAGGAGAGCCTAAAGAGTAGAGGAGAGTCCGGAGAGGAGAGTAGAGTCCGGAGAGGAGAGTCTAAAGAGTAGAGGAGAGTCCGGAGAGGAGAGTAGAGTCCGGAGAGGAGAGTCTAAAGGGTAGAGGAGAGTCCGAAGAGGAGAGTAGAGTCCGGAGAGGAGAGTCTAAAGAGTAGAGGAGAGTCCGGAGAGGAGAGTAGAGTCTGGAGAGTAGAGTCTAAAGAGTAGAGTCCGGAGAAAAGAGCCAGGAGCAAAGAGTCCAGCATGAAGAGTTTCGAAAGAAGAGTCCGGAGAGGAGAAAAGAGTCCTTAGAGGTCCTACTGTAGGTTGAATAAGACCCTGAGACAGCAGAGAGTGGGACTTGGCCAATTGTAGACCAGTGCTGGAAGGTTTGGTGCAGAAATACCCGGCTTGCCAGGCTGGAGTGTTAGGTACTCTAATCAGCCATAATCGGCAGGAAAGCTATAAGAATGACAGGACAATGTGTGTGGTGCCATCCAACTGTTATGTTATCTCGAGTATTGAGCTGCCAGTGGAAATGACAGAAAAGCATCGTACCAGCTGTCATCTGAATGCACTGTTAAAAGGAATCTGTGAGTTGTTTAATGCTGCCTGAACCACAGCTAGCATGGATCACAATGTGGCTCATCATTTGAGCCAGACAGGATTTACCATGAAATGCCACAGTGTTTCAGATATAGTACAGTTTGAAAAGTTGATTGGAGACGACAGGGGGATACCTGCCTTGTCCGGTGCCACCCCGGCTGGATTCTCTTTGCCCCACAGGTCTTTCAATGTGTTTACATAGACAGAGACCTGTCAATCACCCGGAGATGGGCGGGGAGAAGTCTGCACCAGCTTGTCAGTTCTCTTCCGATAGCCCCTGGTCGGCTTTACAAATTATGTTCTTTATAAAATATCACGGCACTGCAGATTAAAACACCAGGCTGCAGCTGCACAGGCCCTGATTGACGCTGCCTGTGCTTCGTGCTACACGGATCCGGTGACAGATTCCCTTTACTTACGTTCTGCAGTAATGGAAAGTTTACTTTTATAACTTCGAATCTCTCTGTGCCTGATATAGTTGAGGGTTCACAAACTTAGTGACAAGTAGAAGTATCCGACTCCTGAGGAAGAGCCAGAGTGGAAACATCGTGCACATCGTATCGGGGAGCTGTTTCCACTGATCTCTAGGGGCCGTGTAATAGCTGAGGTCTGAATTTTGGGGTCTATACTGGGGGCTTCATTAAAGGGTCTGAGGTCTGATATATTTTGGGTTCTGGGATTTGATCTCTTCCTACATTTTCTATTGTGCCTATTCTGTATGTGGTCTGATTGTCCCAGAATGCGCGGATCATTTATCAGAACCGTGTTCACAGAATTTGGCTTCTTTTGGGGCTCAGCCGCGGAGTCTGTCCTCACCATAATGTTCCCAGAGCTGATTTCTTTTACATTTCCCAAGAAATTATTTGCAGCAAGGCCAATGTGAGCCCAGATAGATTAATACATGGATTACAGTATAATTGATGAGGTTCTTCTATGAAGCATCCCCTTGTCCTCGTGTTGTGTACAGTGGGGAAAAACAGTATTTAGTCGGCCTCCAATTGTGCACGGTCTCCCACTTATAAAGATGAGGTCGGCCTGTAATTGACATCATAGGTGACCTCAACTATTAGAGACAAAATGAGGAAGCAAATCCTGAAAATCACATTGTCTGATTATTTGTAAATAATTTTTTTTCAAATTTTGGTGGAAAATAAGTATTTGGTCAATAACAAACAGGGCCGAATCAATAATGAGGCCATGTAAGTGGCCTGCCTCAGGCGGCGCCACCTGCTGGTGAAAGAGGGGCAGCACCTGCACAGGTTCTCATGTTCTCCTGCATGCACGGGAATAAGTGAGAGCAGGCAAAGATCAAAGAGGAGCCTCCTGTGCTGAGATACCGAAGATAAGCAGCTCCGGGTCACAAGGTGACAGCTCTGCTGCTGGCCAGAGAGTGAGTGAGGTACATGTAATGAGATATAGAAATTGGTTGCGCCACGCTGCTTTATGTTTTACATCCACCCTCTGTTAAGTCACCGTTACACTCACCTTTTCCTGTTGTGCTGTCCGCACAACAGGGGGGCTCACGTAGTGAGTGCACGGGGTCTCTCTCTGGACGGTGTGGATTTCTTTCCCTTTTTCCTCGGTGTCCGCCTGTGTAATTGCACGTGATCCGTCACGTGTTTTCCTCTCCTCTGTTAGATTTGTCTTCTCCTCCGGAGCTGCTCCACCGCTCTCCCCATAGGGAGATGGATATGCAGGCAATGGAATAAAACGATGTTTGGGTGAGCGCTGGGATATGAAGACAGCTACACTTCAACAAGTATTTTACCTGTAAGTTTATTGTTCAAATGACACTAGGTCCTCTCCCACAACATGTTTCGACGCTCAGGGCGTCTTCCTCAAGTGGATATCAGACCTTACATTTGGTATCCTTATAAATCCTCCATTAACCAATCCCTTGCTTTTAGGTGGAAAATAGACTTTTTTTTTTTTTTTTAACTCTTTCCTATCCAAATGTCTAAATAGCTATATAAGCAGTTCTATTTAATGCACAATACGAGCCCTTTTTATTCTATTGCACAACTGCCCGTTCTTTTGTGACAAAAACATAACTATTCATCCAGGAGTACCGTATATACTCGCGTATAAGCCGAGTTTTTCAGCCCAAAATTTGGGCTGAAAAGTCCCCCCTCGGCTTATACGCGAGTATATAAAAAAAATAAAAAAATACAGCAGCAGCCCCGGAGGTATACAGGCCCCCCATCAAGTTCCAGGGCCCCCCCCCCCTTGCGCGCTAGCCTGTAAAGGAAAATCATACTTACCAGTGTCCAGTCGCGCCGCCCGCAGCTGCCGACATGACGATCCCGGGCTCCATTCAGCGTCTTCCGCATTTCCTGTAGTCGCGGGCAATGACGTCATTGCCCGCGACTACAGGAAGCCGCCGGAAGACGCTGAATGGAGCCCGGGATCGTCATGTCGGCAGCTGCGGACGGCGCGACTGGACACTGGCAAGTATGATTTTCCTTTACAGGCTGGCGCGCAAGGGGGGGGGGGGCCCTGGAACTTGATGGGGGGCCTGTATACCTCCGGGGCTGCGGCTGTATACAGCCCTGGGGCTGCATCTGTATACAGCCCTGGGGCTGCTGCTGTATACAGCCCTGGGGCTGCTGCTGTATACAGCCCTGGGGCTGCGGCTGTATACAGCCCTGGGGCTGCTGCTGCTGTATATACCTCTGGGGCTGCATATGGGGCTGCATATACCTCTGGGGCTGCATGTACCTCTGGGGCTGTATATACCTCTGGGGCTGCATATACCTCTTGGGCTGCATATACCTCTGGGGCTGCATATGGGGCTGCATATACCTCTGGGGCTGCATATACCTCTGGGGCTGCATATGGGGCTGCATATACCTCTGGGGCTGCATATACCTCTGGGGCTGCATATGGGGCTGCATATACCTCTGGGGCTGCATATACCTCTGGGGCTGCATATGGGGCTGCATATACCTCTGGGGCTGCATATGGGGCTGCATATGGGGCTGCATATACCTCTGGGGCTGCATATACCTCTGGGGCTGCATATGGGGCTGCATATACCTCTGGGGCTGCATATACCTCTGGGGCTGTATATACCTCTGGGGCTGCTGTATACTACCACTGGGGCTGCTGCTGTATACTACCACTGGGGAGGCTGCTGTATACCTCACTGCTGGGGGTTGTATACCTGTGCTGGAGTCCACCCTCGGCTTATACGCAAGTCAATAAGTTTTCCCAGTTTTTGGGGGCAAAAGTAGGGGGGTCGGCTTATACACGGGTCGGCTTATACACGAGTATATATGGTACATTAAAAATTCAAGATAGTAAAAACACTACAATATTATTAAACAAAAACCACCTATTAGATACACATAATTATTACACTTAAAAAATTCACATGAAAATTACATATAAAAACTTCATCTAAAAATTTCATATAAAAAAATTACATATAAAAAATACATATACAAATTATTAAAACATCATGAAATCTATACAAACGATCTGATCTTAAAAGATGACTTCTGCAAATGGTAATTATGGGTTTATATATTATTCTCTATTGAGAGATTAAGGCCCTCCGGTGCCAATGTACCCATTTTAAAAATCCAATACATTTCTTTCTTATTTAATTTCTCAATCCTATCATGTACTTCCTCACTTATTTGTTCTAGGATTATTAATTTAAGACTGGTGGGATCCCTTTCATGTATCTGATGATAGTGTCTTGAGATGCTGTGATTTAAATACCCCTTTCTGATATTTGATCTGTGCTTACTCAGCCTAGCCTGCATTGTCTGGATCGTTCTACCTATATATTGGAGTTTGCAGGGACACTCCAACATATATATTACAAATTGTGATCTACAATCCATTCTCTGTTTAATTGGGAACGATTCCTCAGTTGTATTGGATGTGAACTTATTACATCCATGTACAATGCTATTGCAACATTCACATCGTCGTGAGTTGCATTTATAGCACCCATTTTTTATTGTTTCATTGGTCTTTATTTGTTGTTCTTTGCTCCCAATGTTCATATTTTTTATTTTGTTCGGGGCTATTAAGGCCTGGAGGGTTCTCCCTCTTCTAAAAATAATCTCTGGTTTTTCTGTTATAATTTTTGAGAGGATAGGATCCCCCTTTAAAATAAACCAGTACTTACCCAAAATTGTGTAAATTTCCCTATATGATTGGTTGAAAGTTGTTACTAGATTACACCTATAATTTACAATATCGTTCTCCCCTTCTTTCATTTTTCTTTATTTAATTCCATTTGCTTAATTATCTCACTCTGTGTGCGGTTTTTACTTCTATTATAAGCATCCGCTAGGAGTCTGCTTGGATATCCTCTCTCTCTAAACCTTCTCTTTAGTATAGAGAATGGGTGCTATAAATGCAACTCACGACGATGTGAATGTTGCAATAGCATTGTACATGGATGTTATAAGTTCACATCCAATACAACTGAGGAATCGTTCCCAATTAAACAGAGAATGGATTGTAGATCACAATTTGTAATATATATGTTGGAGTGTCCCTGCAAACTCCAATATATAGGTAGAACGTTCCAGACAATGCAGGCTAGGCTGAGTAAGCACAGATCAAATATCAGAAAGGGGTATTTAAATCACAGCATCTCAAGACACTAACATCAGATACATGAAAGGGATCCCACCAGTCTTAAATTAATAATCCTAGAACAAATAAGTGAGGAAGTACATGATAGGATTGAGAAATTAAATAAGAAAGAAATGTATTGGATTTTTAAAATGGGTACATTGGCACCGGAGGGCCTTAATCTCTCAATAGAGAATAATATATAAACCCATAATTACCATTTGCAGAAGTCATCTTTTAAGATCAGATCGTTTGTATAGATTTCATGATGTTTTAATAATTTGTATATGTATTTTTTATATGTAATTTTTTATATGAAATTTTTATATGAAGTTTTTATATGTAATTTTCATGTGAATTTTTTAAGTGTAATAATTATGTGTATCTAATAGGTGGTTTTTGTTTAATAATATTGTAGTGTTTTTACTATCTTGAATTTTTAATGTACTCCTGGATGAATAGTTATGTTTTTGTCACAAAAGAACGGGCAGTTGTGCAATAGAATAAAAAGGGCTCGTATTGTGCATTAAATAGAACTGCTTATATAGCTATTTAGACATTTGGATAGGAAAGAGTAAAAAAAAAAAAAAAAAAGTCTATTTTCAACCTAAAAGCAAGGGATTGGTTAATGGAGGATTTATAAGGATACCAAATGTAAGGTCTGATATCCACTTGAGGAAGACGCCCTGAGCGTCGAAACATGTTGTGGGAGAGGACCTAGTGTGATTTGAACAACAAAATTACAGGTAAAATACTTGTTGAAGTGTAGCTGTCTTCATATCCCAGCGCTCACCCAAACATCGTTTTATTCCAGAGAGTGAGTGAGGGGCTGGGAGCATGGGGAGCTGCACATGTACAACCAGGACAGAGGACTGTGTGAGGTATCTGTAAAATCTGTGTGTGAATTGTGTCTGTGTGTGAGAGTTGTGTGTCTGTGTGTTGTGCATGTGAGCTGTGTGTGAGTTGTGTGAGAGTTGCGTGTTTGTGTGTGAGTTGAATGTGTGTGAGCTGTGTCTGTGTGTGTGAGATGTGTGTGTATGAGTTGCGTGTCTGTGTGTGAGTTGTATGTGTGTGAGTTGCTTGTATGTGTGAGCTCTGTGTCTGTGTATGAGTTGTGTGTCAGCTGGTTGTATATGAGTTGCGTGTCTTTGTGAGTTACGTGTCTGTGTGGGAGTTGTGTCTTGTGTATGTCTGTGTATTTAAGCTGTACATGTGTGTGAGTGGCGTGTCTGTGAGTTACATGTCTGTGTGTGAGAGTTGTGTGTGTGTGAGCTGTAAGTGTGTGAGCTTTTTGTGAGTTGTGTTTTTGTGTGGGAGTTGTGTCTATGTGTAAGCTGTGTGTGTGTGTGAGTTGTGTGTCTGTGTGTGAGCTATGTGAGTTGTGTGTGAGCTACGTATCTGTTTGAGTTGTGTGTGAGCTGTTTGTGTGTAAGATTTGTGTGTGAGTTGCATGTCTGTGTCTGAGTTGCATGTCTGTTTGTGAGTTGTATGTGTGTGAGCTGTGTATCTGTGTGTGAGCTGTGTAAGCTGTGTGTCTGTGTGTGAGCTGTCTGTGTGAGAGAGTTGTGTCTGTGTGAGTTGTGTCTGTATATGTCTGTGTGTGAGCTGTATGTGTGAGTTGTCTGTGTGAGTTGTCTGTGTGTGAGTTGTGTGTGTGGGTTGCGTGTCTGTGAGTTACGTGTCTGTGTGTGGGAGTTGTGTGTCTTGTGTGTGAGCTGTCTGTGATTTGTTTGTGAGTTGCGTGTCTGTGTGTAAGTTGTGTGAGTTGTGTGTCTGTGAGCTGTGTGTGTGAACTGTGTATGTGTGAGTTGTGTGTGTGAGTTCTGTGTCTGTGTAAGTTCTATGTCTGTCTTTGTTACGTGTCTGTGTGAGTTGCGTGCCTGTGTGAGCTGCGTGTGGGTGAGCTTTGTGTGTCTTTGTGAGCTTTATGTGTCTGTGTGAGTTGTCTCTGTATGTGTGTGTTTAGATATCTTTTGAGTATAGTGAAGTGTGTATATACACTTGTCCAGCATGCATGTGCTGTGTATATGATGTGTACCTGCTGAGCATCTGTTATATAACATATATGTACCAAGACTTGTATAATGTATGTGTCTGTGTGAGTGTATGATGTGTATGTAATGAGCATGTGTTGTCCAGTATATGTGTGCTGTATACATGTATATATAGTGTAAGTTAACCCCTTCACTACCTTTTGAAGTACATATACGTCAGAGCTTGTATTCCCACCTTTGATACCGCCTCACATGCTCAGCACGCATCAGGTTGAAGGACAGTGGCGGCCTACAGAACCACTAGTCTGCCAGCCGTTGTGTGTCTGTATAGTGGAGCCAATCCTACCATTGCCATTAATGACCCTTGTTCTGGATTCGTCTGTGTGGTCCTTGTATGTGTGTGATGGCGCTGACACACATGTGTTTGAACATCTTTTTTTTTATTTCTCTAAATCAAAATATCCACTATTGTCCTCATTTCATTTTACATGGCAGATATAAATCTTTACAAATCAGATGTATTTCTACCGATTGAGAAAAAATTTACTGGTGGGGACGCCGTTTTGCAGTTCGCCTCAGTCGGCACAGAGGCTAAGTTCACCCCTGATAACAAAAGTTCATCTCAATCCTTTGTTCTATCTCCTTTGTTGGCAGTGACAGGGGCGTGATGTTTTCTGTAAGTCTTCACATGGTTGATACACACTGGTGCTGGTATGTTGGCCCCTTCCTCCATGCAGATCTCTACAGCAGTGATGTTTTGGGGCTATCGCTGGACAGCACAGACTTTCAACTCCCTCCAAAGGTTTTCTATAGGGTTGAGATATGGAGACTGGCTAGGCCACTCCAGGACCTTGAAATGCTTCTTATGAAGCCACTCCTTCATTGCCCTTTCGGTGTGCTTGGGATCATTGTCATGCTGAAAGACCCAGCCACATTTCATCTTCAATGCCCCTGCAGATGGAAGGAGGATTGCACTCAAAATCTCACGATACATGGCCCCATTCATTCTTTCATGTACATGGATAAGTCATCCTGGTACCTTGGCAGAGAAACAGCTCCAAAGCATGATGTTGCCACCCCCATGCTTCACAGTAGGTATGGTGTTCTTTGGATGCAACTCAGTATTTTTTCTCCTCCAAACACGACGGGTTGTGTTTCTACCAAACAGTTGTACTTTGGTTTCATCTGATCATATGACATTCTCCCAATAGTCTTCTGGATCATCCAAATGTTCTCTAGCAAACTGGCCATTACATGTCCAGATGGGCCCGGACATGTAATGGCTTAAGAAGGGGGACACGTCGGGCATTGCAGGATCTGAGTCCCTGGCGGCGTAGTGTGTTACTGATGGTATCCTGTGTAACGTTGGTCCCAGCTCTCTGAAGGTCATTCACTAGGTCCCCCCATGTGGTTCTGGGATTTTTGCTCACCGTTCCTGAGATTATTTTGACCCCACGGGGTGAGATCTTGGGTGGAGCCCCAGATGGAGGGAGATTATTAGTGATCTTGTATGTCTTCCATTTGCTAATTATTGCTGCCACAGTTGATTTCTTCACACCAAGCTGCTTGTGTATTGCAAATTCAGCCTTCCCAGTCTGGTGCAGGGCTACAATTTTGTTTCTGTTGACGTTCGCCAGCTCTTTGGTCTTCACCATAGTGGAGTTTGGAGTGTGACTGACTGAGGTTGTGGACAGGTGTCTTTTATATTGATAACAAGTTCACATAGGTGCCAGTACTACAGGTAATGAGTGGAGGACTGAGGAGCCTCCAGTACTACAGGTAATGAGTGGAGGACAGAGGAGCCTCCAGTACTACAGGTAATGAGTGGAGGATAGAGGAGCCTCCAGTACTACAGGTAATGAGTGGAGGACAGAGAAGCCACCAGGACTACAGGTAATGAGTGGAGGACAGAGGAGCCTCCAATACTACAGATAATGAGTGGAGGACAGAGGAGCCTCCAATACTACAGGTAATGAGTGGAGGACAGAGGAGCCTCCAGTACAACAGGTAATGAGTGAGGACAGAGGAGCCTCCAATACTACAGGTAATGAGTGGAGGACAGAGGAGCCTCCAGTACTACAGGTAATGAGTGGAGGACAGAGGAGCCTCCAGTACTACAGGTAATGAGTGGAGGACAGAGGAGCCTCCAGTACTACAGGTAATGAGTGAGGACAGAGGAGCCTCCAATACTACAGGTAATGAGTGGAGGGCAGAGGAGCCTCCAGTACTACAGGTAATGAGTGGAGGACAGAGGAGCCTCCAGTACTACAGGTAATGAGTGGAGGACAGAGGAGCCTCCAATACTACAGGTAATGAGTGGAGGACAGAGGAGCCTCCAGCACTACAGGTAATGAGTGGAGGACAGAGGAGCCTCCAGCACTACAGGTAATGAGTGGAGGACAGAGGAGCCTCCAATACTACAGGTAATGAGTGGAGGACAGAGGAGCCTCCAGTATTACAGGTAATGAGTGGAGGATAGAGGAGCCTCCAGTACTACAGGTAATGAGTGGAGGACAGAGGAGCCTCCAGTACTACAGGTAATGAGTGGAGGATAGAGGAGCCTCCAGTACTACAGGTAATGAGTGGAGGACAGAGGAGCTTTTTAAAGAAGTTACAGGTCTGTGAGAGCCAGACGTTTTGCTTGTTTGTAGGTGACCAAATACTTATTATCCACCAAAATTTGAAAAACATTTCTTTGCCAATCAGACAATGTGATGTTCAGGATTTGTTTTCTCATTTTGTCTCTCATTTTTGAGGTCACCTATGATGTCAATTACAGGCCGACCTCATCTTTGTAACTGGGAGAACGCGCACAATTGGTGGCTGACTAAATACTTTTTTTCCTCACTTTGTAGTGCTGCACCTCAACCGGTCCAGGTTGCTGGAGCTGAGTGGCAGAATTTCATATACCGTATTCTGTTTCTGTGGATTATAACATGCACCGGATTTTAAAGGGGGGAGGTCTGTGGTGGGATTTCGGGGGCGCGGTGGTGGTAGAGCAGGGTCACAGGAGGAAGGGGTGCGGTGGGGTGTACCGCGGAGGCAGGGTGGAGCAATGCTGTGGGGCCTGAGGCTGGTAGGAGAGGGAGTTCTGGCAGGTTTTCACCAAGTGCATGTCCTGGTAGTTCACATGATGGCTGAAAGAATAGCTGTGGAGGCGGCACTTGCACAGATGAGGATTACGGCTGTCGAAGATCTTAATCTGCGCCTGTGCTGCTGCCTCAGCCATTTATGTTTTGGCCATCAATCCCGGAAGATGCATGCAATAAAAACCTGCTCAGTTCCTCCACAGCATAGCTCCCCCCTGCCCCACCACCACAACCCTGCCTCATATGACTTTGCCCCACCACCACTGCACCGCCCTCTGGTAAGACGCTATGCTGCTGTTCGGATTGTAAGACACATACCATCCCCCAAATTAGTGGGGGAAAAGACCCCACTCCTATAATCTGAAAAATACGGTAACCTGTGGACTCTTATTATCCAGAAGGCAGATACTTTTTCCTAATTTTGTACAATCCCTCTAACATCTGTATTTTGGCCTTCTTGGCCCTCCGTACAGGCAGAGCAGGTGGCGGCTCCATCGTGCATCATCTGCTGCTCTTATCTTGTATATTTATGGCGGAGCTACAGGATTTGGGAGAAATATATAGTAGATGCTGATCCCATCAATAGAGCCATGAACAAGAGCCGCTCTAAGTCAAGAGATGACAGAAGTCCCATCAACCTCCACATAGAGCGTCAGCGCCTCATTCTCCAGATACACGTCACCCTATTGGTGAGATCATGTACCAAATATTATGTAATATCCATGGATACAGTATAAATGTACGGGATCAGAATATCCCTTTAAGTGTAAGTTCAGACCTAGTGGAATTAATGTGAATTTGAGTTGCAGATTCCTGGGCACAAATTTGGATGAGTTTATTGTACAATATATGTGAAGAAATTCAATATTTTAAAATATAAAAAAAATGGCCTCCTGTGCACTGGGAAACTGGGTAAAAAATCAATCTATTGTGGGCACCAAAAGGCAATTTTACACAGGTCACCATTCAGACTAAGGCCAACCCTGCGATTGTCTGATACCTGCAAAGTAACATAGCAGACGGCAGTGACTGCATTAAAAAGTTATAAAAAACAAACAATTCAAGTCAACATTGGTTAAAACATGATGTGTAATATTCTTTATTTTTTTTTAAGATATACAAATAAATGTCATTGTCCCTTTAAGAGCAAGAGAATCACTCCAGGAAGGTAAAAGAATCATAGAAACCTAAAGGTCTCTAAACATCGTATACTTTTGTTACAATCTGACTATAAAAAGGCTTCACTGTACATTTTCTTATGCTTGTAAAGAGCTGATTCTGAACTCAAAATATCTCATCTTACAGAATCTCAAAATTATCTCATGTCTAATAAGATTAGATGCAATTCAAAAACATTTCCCACATTCTGAACATGAATATGGCTTCTCTCATGTGTGAGTTCTCTCATGTGCAACAAGACTTGATTTCTGAGTAAAACATCTCCCACATTCTGAGCATGAATATGGTTTCTCTCCTGTGTGAATTCTCTCATGTCTGCTAAGATGTAATTTATCAATAAACAATTTCTCACATTGTGAACATGAATATGGCTTCTCTCCTGTGTGAATTTTCTCATGTCTAACAAGATATGATTTCTGAGTAAAACATTTCCCACATTCTGAACATGAATATGGCTTCTCCCCTGTATGACTTTTCTTATGGTTAACAAGATTTGATTTTGAGTAAAACTCTTTCCACATTCTGAGCATGAATATGGCTTCTCTCCTGTGTGAATTATCTCATGTCTGCTAAGATGTAATTTATCAATAAAACATTTCTCACATTGTGAACATGAATATGGCTTCTCTCCTGTGTGAATTTTCTCATGTCTAACAAGATATGATTTCTGAGTAAAACATTTCCCACATTCTGAACATGAATATGGCTTCTCTCCTGTGTGAATTTTCTCATGTTTAACAAGATATGATTTCTGAGTAAAACATTTCTCACATTCTGAACATGAATATGGCTTCTCTCCTGTGTGAAGTCTCTCGTGTACAAGAAGTGGTGATTTGTCTGTAAAACATTTCCCACATTCTGCACATGAATATGGCTTTTCACCTGTGTGAATTCTCTCATGTGTAATAAGATGTGATTGCTTATTAAAACATTTCCCACATTCTGCACATGAATATGGCTTCTCTCCTGTGTGAACTTTCTCATGTGCAACAAGAATTGATTTCTTAGCAAAACATTTTGCACATTCTGCACATGAATATGGCTTCTCTCCAGTGTGAATTCTCTTATGTTCAACAAGGATTGCTCTATTATTATAACATTTCTGACATTCTGAACATGAATATGACTTCTCTCCTGTGTGAATTCTCTTATGCATAACAAGATGTGATCTCTGTGTAAAACATTTCCCACATTCTGCACATGAATATGGCTTCTCCCTGTGTGAATTCTCTCATGTATAACAAGATCTGATTTCTTATAAAACATTTCCCACATTCTAAACATGAATATGGCTTCTCTCCTGTGTGAATTCTCTCATGTCTGCTAGATGTAATTTATCAACAAAACATTTCCCACATTGTGAACATGAATATGGCTTTTCTCCTGTGTGAATTTTCTCATGTGTAACAAGATTTGATTTCTTAGTAAAACATTTCCCACATTCTGCACATGAATATGGCTTCTCCCCTGTGTGAATTCTTTCATGTGCAACAAGGTTTGCTTTATAAGCAAAACATTTCCCACATTCTGAACATGAATATGACTTCTCTCCTGTGTGCATTTTTTCATGTCTTCTAAGCTGTGGTGTCTCAGTAAAAACATTTTCCACATTCTGCACATGAATATGGTTTCTCTCCTGTGTGAATTCTCTCATGTCTAACAAGATATGATTTCTGAGTAAAACATTTCCCACATTCTGAACATGAATATGGCTTCTCTCCTGTGTGAAGTTTCTCATGTACAAGAAGTGGTGATTTGTCTGTGAAACATTTCCCACATTCTGAACATGAATATGGCTTTTCACCTGTGTGAATTCTCTCATGTGTAATAAGATGTGATTGCTTATTAAAACATTTCCCACATTCTGAACATGAATATGGCTTCTCTCCTGTGTGCATTCTCTCATGTGCAACAAGAATTGATTTCTTACCAAAACATTTCCCACATTCTGCACATGAATATGGCTTCTCTCCTGTGTGAATTCTCTTATGTTCAACAAGGATTGCTTTATTGATATAACATTTCTGACATTCTGAACATGAATATGACTTCTCTCCTGTGTGAATTCTCTTATGCATAACAAGATGTGATCTCTGTGTAAAACATTTCCCACATTCTGAACATGAATATGGCTTCTCCCCTGTGTGAATTCTCTCATGTATAACAAGATGTGATTTATTAGGAAAACATTTCCCACATTCTGAACATGAATATGGCTTCTCCCCTGTGTGAATTCTCTCATGTATAACAAGCTGTGATTTATCAGGAAAACATTTCCCACATTCTGAACATGAATATGGCTTCTCTCCTGTGTGAATTCTCTCATGCGTAACAAGATATGATTTACATGTAAAACATTTTCCACATTCTGAACATGAGTATGGCTTCTCTCCTGTGTGAATTCTCTCATGTGTAACAAGACTTTGTTTACGTGTAAAGCATTTTCCACATTTTGCACATGAATATGGCTTGTCTCCTGTGTGAATTCTCTTATGTCTAACAAGACTTGATTTCTCACTAAAACATTTCCCACATTCTGAACATGAATGTGGCTTCTTTCTTCTTTTATTTTTTACACTCTTCTGAGATGATTTTGGAGATAATACTTCATTAAAATCATCCGATGACACATCTTCGCTGTGATCGGCTGGGGGTATATCGGAAATATCGTCATGCTGTTCACGTGTATCTCGTGTGATACTGCAATCATCTGTGTTACATTCTGAAGATATCACATGTCTTGCGGAGCTCCTGGTACAGTCATCTGCCAAGTATAAAACTGATATTTTTGAATCATGTAACAAGAAATATATATACGGTACCTAAATATAGCATTATAAAAAAAAAAAAATCACACACAAACTGCAAAGTACATAGCAAAACTATATTATTATCTCATTATGTGGGGCACAGATTGTATAGACAATTAATTCTAGTAATGTCCATTCCAGATATTGTAGTGTTAATTAGGTTAGATCCAGCGCTAACCAATATCCCTTATCAATTTCATGCAAGTAAAGGTATTGTACCAATGTGTAGTTGACCCCCTTTATTGGGATGTTTATTAAAAGTGTTGTAATAAACAACTTTGTGTGCTATTACATAAAAACGAAATAAAATGTGTACTAAAAATATATAAAAAATTATTAAAAGACAAATTAAAACTCACTCAGTATATTGGGGTAGGCAGTTTCTTCTCCTTAATGGTAGGTCTCGAATGTTGATAGGAGCTAATCGGGATTTTGTGGTTAAACCCCTTGTGACCTATTTGTGCAATCTTGGTGACTCTGTTGTTGGAACTGTATTTCAATGCCAATGTTGGTTATTACATAGGAGGGCTCAAGTGATGGTTCACACTTGCTCCCAGGGGTTTGTTGGAAGGTTGATGTTCTCAGAGTAGGTCTTCCATATGCAAAGTATCTTGACTATATAGGATAATCTAGTCATATCTATTCATCAGCTCTGATGACTACTTTATGTTAGTCTGCGTAGGGGCGTATTTTATGTTGGTAGGTTCACTTCATTGCCTAAAAATGACCTGTGCCAGAGGAAGAATACTTGCACTCTATTGTTGTTCTTATTAGATATCAGTAACAGGAATTGGAAGGCTGGTTGCTGGCAGTTTTTGTGGATGTTCTCATTAGATGGCTTGTTTATCGCTGGTCTTCCAGGCAGGGTTGCTCCTCAAAATGCTGCCATGTGTCAGAGTGGTGCCTGGAGTGCACGCCGTAGCCAGCAGATGTGCACTTCCGAGTTACCCGCAGTCAGCTGACGGTAAGGAGGCTGGAGACAGGGAGGACATAGAGGAGCTAGAGAGAGAAACTGCACAGATGCCACATGCTAACACTGCTGTGCAGGCCCCCACATGAGTCAGAGAGTCCCAGGCTGATAGTGATGCAGTCCTCACTGCTACAGCTCCACAGGTCCCTGCACACAGTCCAATACCCCAAGGCATGAGAGGCGGATGAGGGAGAACCAACCCATAAGGATGTCTTTGTGGTGGTTTCTTTCTGCAAAAATGCACTCACAGCCCTAACCCTGCAGGTGGACGGCCTAAAAGGGGATATGCCCATTTTCCGGACTGCCATGCAAAAAGCAGATGAGTGAACAAAAGCTGTGGAGGAGAGGGTAGGATGTGCTGACGATCAGATTGATAAACTTTTAAAGGCCCAAAACAAATACATCAAACGCATTTCTGAACTGGAACTTAAAATTGATGATCTTGAAAATCGTTCCCGAAGGAATAACTTGTGAATAATTGGAGTACCTGAGAGGGCAGAGGGTAATAACCCTACAGAATGTATAGAAACCTGGCTGAGGTCCAAAGTAGGCGGAGATAGCCTTACCAAAATGTTTGCTGTTGAGAGGGCACACCGTGTTCTGTCGAGACCTCTGCTCCTACGATCAGCCCAAGGTCAATTCTAGCCAAGATTCTTAATTACAGGGATCAGGACATTCTGCTTAGGAAAGCCAGGGGCATTATGGACCTGACCATTGACGGTAACAGGGTATCCATCTACTTGGATTATTCATCAGTGGTCCAAAAGCTAAGGATGAAGTTTGGAGAGGTGAAGAAGCCTACGGGGGTGACTGGGGTTGGCATACTCCATGCTACATCTGGCCAAACTGAGGGTAGTGGCGCTGGGTGGGGTGCACTTTTTTCAGACCCCTGAAAAGGCGTTAAAATGGTTAGACCAAAATAGTAAGTGAATCAGAGTGGAGGGGATATGAAATAATAAATCCTCTGAGAACCTGAAGGAGAAGCATGGTGATTGCTGTTCACAGGTGGTTATGTAGAATATGTTTAAAAAATCTTTTTGCTGTGGGGTTAATGTGGCGCCCCTGCAACCAGGAGGCCACAAGAGGGAAGTGCAGCCAGGAAAGCAAGGTGGTTGAAAACACACCCACACCGCACAAACACCGACCCTATGTCTAGAACTCTTGGTTGGGCAAGGGGTGGCGGGTGTAGCAAAGTGGGTAGAACGTAGGAGGACCCTGACAAAGTGAGTGGAGTGACCTAAACAAAACCTAGGAGCAAGAAGAGACAGAAGTGAGTTAGTAGGAGGAAGAGTTAGAGTGAACAGAGAGAGAGACTTCCCAGACAGCTTTGGCTCCCTGGAGACGCAGAATCCTGAGAGGCTCAGACCCCTGCAGAGAAAGCCTACTTCACAGCCTGGAAGCGATGGGAAGGGGAAAGACTGAAAGAGACCCCACAGCTAAGTAAGGTGGTTGGACAAGGGCCTGTCAGCCTGAGAGACCTGTGCTGCGCGGAGGAACCCTTAGCACAGTGACAGACAGATGGAGCCTGGTTTACCCAAATATCTGAACTTGGGACACTGGTTGGCTAGGCCGACACCAAAGAACCGGCTCTGAAGAAGTGACCGGGGATTACAGACCCTAATCACGAGACACACCGGTGGGGGGCAGAGATTTTATGTACTGCAGCCTAACTTTCCACCACGGACTAGGAACACAGTCGTCACGCTAGGACTGGTGACCATGACTGCAAGGGAAATATATTCACCCGTGAGTCCGCGACGACCAGACTGAACACGTGGGTGAGGTACTACATTACTACTGAGAGAAGGGCCTGAGAGGACTTTGAGGGAGCAACACAGAATGCCACCTGAGCTGCACAGATTGAGTAACCCGGAGCAGTGCTGAAGTGTTGAAGTGTTAACTTGAAAGAATTGTAAACTGTGAACTGTTGTTTTGGAAAGACTTAGTAAAGTATCTAGTAAGCTCATCACTGCCTGAGACTGTTTACTTCCAGCAGCACAGCAGAGACTTCCACCTGCAGAGCTGGAGACTGCTTTCTCTACACACTGGCTGAAAGAAGCTGCAGCAGCAAAGTAAGTGAACTGCATTGTACACAATCCCTAATCAGGTCCATCCATCCCAACTACTCCTGCCCTGGGGACCCTCAGCCCTACCCGAGGAGGGCGTACCATCCACACTGCCCCAAGTCACCGTCCCCAGCAGGAATACGGCAGAGGTGGTTCCACTAACCACATACCCCGGGTGGCGTCACAACAAATCCCCTGTAAATCCCCCCTTTTTGAACTAATCCCAGGCCACGGGACCGGGTCACGACTACCATGATTTCCCAGAGACAGCGCTGGCCCAGTTCCCGAGTACCCCATAGCCTGGAGGTGCATCATTAACAAATGTATGACTTTGAATTTTCAGTGGTGCAATAAGGTTGATACATGTTGGGGTGCGGGAGAGAAGGAGAGGTGTGGTTGACAATTAGAATGAGGTAAGGTGTCTGATGCAGCAATCACAAGGGAAGATAGGATCTGTTTCTTTTTCCCTTTTCTTGTATAGAGAGGGTAATGCGGGGGAGATTTTCTGTTGGGGGGGAGGTTTTTCCGGTTCATAAGGAGTTACGTTATTTAGTTGGGGGAGAGTAGGGGACTTTTTCGGGAAGGTACACAAGAGTATGAGACTGATAAGACAAAATGTGGAAGTCAGGGGAGGAATAGGAGGAAGAGGTGAGACTCAGGGGAGAGACAAAAAAGATATAGTCTGTGATGGGAGTGCCAATTAAGGTGTTGAGCTGGAGTGTCAGAGGTCTATCTAATAAAACCAGAAGGACAGCGAATATGCAAATTATTATACATCTGAGGTCCTCGTTGATATGCCTTCAAGAAACACACTTGGTAAGAGAGAAGCTTGATGTATTGAACAAAAGATGGATTAAGAAGGCGTATCACTCGGCAAACTCGGTGTATGCTAGGGGGGGTCTTGATACTGGAACACTCAGCCAAACCATTTGAAGAGGTAGAGGTAAACATAGACAAGGATGGTCAATATATATTTGTAGTTTGTAAGATTTTCAGCTGTCTGATGTGTATTGCAACTTTATATATCCCACCGCCGTATTCGGGGAAAGAACTACAAGAAATTTTGGAGATATCGGGTAGGTGGACGAGAGTTTCTGTACTCATTGTAGGTGATGTGAATAATATTTCTAATGACCAATGGGATAGGGGAAGGAATGCCTTAGTAAGGAACGGTGGGAATTTGACACTGTTTGGAATCATTTGAAGGAAGTGTCCCTGATAGATTTATGGTGTCGACAAGTACTGTTACTCCTATTTGGCAATGTATTGATGTGGCCCTGTGTAACAAGCTGATAGACAACATGGTGAAAGGGGTAGAGTGTACGCCAAGAATAGTGTCAGATCACAGCCCGGTGGAGGTGTCGTTACATGTAGAGGACCAGGGGAATAGGTCGGGGACTGGGTGGAAGCTACACCTGTTTTGGTTGCAGCTTTTGGAAATGGAGAAAATTAGACGGGAGATGGAGTAATTTTTTGAGCTTCAATGAAGGTAGGGGAGAACTACTGTAGTATGGGACACCATGAAGGCCTATCTAAGAAGGTTGCTGTTTAGAGACATATCGAGAAATAAAGCCAAGTCTAGGAGTGCGGACATGGCGGTAATGGAGGAATTGAGGGTGGCAGAAGAAGAGATGACAAAACAAGACTTAAAGACACAAAAGCGTATGAGGGTCGGACAGGAGGAAGTGAATTGAATAAATTACACCTGCAAAGGGCTAAGAGGAAAAGGGTGTTTCAGAAAGAAGCCTTTTACGTAGAGAGGGAAAAGATCGGTCATTTGGTGAGTTTGTGGTGGCGGGATAGCGGGACTCAGCCAATGTCCTAACCCACCCCTCATAGACTGTGAGCCCTCGTGGACAGGGTCCCTGCCCCTCCTGTACGTCCTGATCGCCTAGATTTAGTGTACTTGTTCTTGTCTCCCTCATCCTCATGTAAAGCACCATGGAACCTAATGGCGCTATATAAATAAATAATAATAATAATAATAAAAATGTACTGTACACAGATTAAAATAAAATAAAGGGGGCATACTCAGAACAGAAGGAATATTGCAAGTATTTAGGGACTTTTATGTCAACCTATACACTGTGTGCAGAATTATTAGGCAAATGAGTATTTTGATCACATGATACTTTTTTTTCAAAAATCTTTATTTATGAAAAGATACGAACAATTGCGCAATACAAATCCATATGCATTGGGCGGGAATGAAACATTCAGTCATAATGCTTAACATATAGCATCATTCTTATATGAGAGAGTAATGTAGAGGTCGCAAAAACTACGGAATGGATCCCCATATTCAAGAAACATCAAGGAGGCAAATTAATTGGGGGGCCAGTAGGCAATAAACGTCGTCCGCCACTCAAATTTTACATAAACAGTGAAATGGCATTGAGGCCAAAGAATATTAAAATACTTTTAAAGAAGAGTATCAAAAAGAAGAAGGAAGAAGAAAGAAAGAAAGAGAGGGAAAGTGTGGGGGGAAAGAGATAGAAGGGAATAGGAGGGAGGGGAGATATCGACAGCTGGAGGGATGTCACAGTTTCAACTAACTAATCCTGAACTGAACAAGAGGTGAATCTTGGGGAGGGGCTGGTGGGCCATAAGTGGTAATCACATCCATAAACTCGGGAGATTCTTTGTATAAAAGCCATGACTGCCAAGTCCGGAAGTATTTCGCTATCTGTTCATCTGTGTGGGCAGACAGTCTCTCCATTCGAGAGATGTGATCCATTTCCCTGAGCTAATCAATCAATTTGGTGGGACATTTAAATTTCCATCTCCGAGGAATAATCGATCGAACGGCAGCAACACTGTGCCACAACAGCCTTTGCTTAGTTTCCTTGAACGACCCAGGGATCATGGATAAGAGACAGATCTGTGGGGAGACGGGCACCGGGGAACCCGTAACATGTTGAGTAATTTGTAAGGCTGTACGCCAAATAGGTTGAATGGATGGACAACTCCACCAAATGTGCAACATCGAGGCTTCAGGGGCTTCACATCGCCAGCAAGAAGCAGGAGTCTGTGGAAAAATCCTATGGAGGTCACGGGGACATCTGTACCACCTCGTAACGATTTTAAAGTTCCTTTCCTGTACCCTACAAGAAAGGGGAAGGTTGTGGGTGTAGATGAACGCTTTAGACCAGTCCAGATCCGAAAAGGACTCTCCAATCTCTGTCTCCCAAGCTCCGACGAACCATGGCGGGGTATCTGCTCCTGAGCTGACTAGTAAGGCATAAATCTGTGAGATAACCCGTGTCGGAGGTTCTGGGCTGTTCAAAATAGCCTCAAAGGGCAGGAGATCTCTTGTCAAGGCATCAGAAGGACCAGGGGATGAGAGGAATGATCTCAGTTGCAGATATTCAAACCACGGTATCGACCAGTCCGGGAAGCTGGAGCGGAGTTCGGAGAGTTGGAGCAGTGAAGAAGACCCAACCAGTGTCTTTCGCACTCTGTGGCATTGGGATGGGCTCCCGATCATGAATCTCTCTACACCTATTGTCGGGGGGAAATGAGGATTCTCAAATAGAGGTGTTAGGGGGCCCCAAATGTTTGAGAGTGCAAAACGTGAACTCAATCTAACCCAATGGGCCAGCAGATCCTGTGTCAGTGGGAAAAATTGTAGAGTTCCGGGTCGAAGTGCTCTGGTTATCCAAGGAAGAGAAGAAAGATTCCACTCTATTAGGGAGGCTTCCAGCGTGACCCACTGCCTCCGACTGGCCCCATGGAACCAGTCCACCAATCTGGTCAGCACCGCTGCTGCGTGGTAAAGTCTTAGGTCAGGTAATTTCGCGCCTCCACTTTTTTTTGGTCTAGTTAGTAATTTATGGGCTAATCGGGGTTTACATCTTTTCTAGACATAATTGGAAAGTACAAGTCTTAATTGGGCAAAGAATATTCTTGGAGGCATTATAGGTACTGCTTGATAAATATATAATAATTTGGGAAGAATATCCATTTTTATAACGTTTATCCGCCCAATGCAGGTCAAGTTTTTGTCGCCGTGCGTCTGAAGGTCGGAAGTAATTCGTTGGAGTAATGGTTTGTAATTCAATGTGTACAAAAGTGTCGGATCAGAACTAAGGCTAATCCCGAGGTACTTCAGGGAACCGTCACACCACCTGAAGGGGAAGGACTGCCCTGGACCAGACCTCCTCTCCGGCAAAAGAGAAATATTCAGGAATTCGGATTTAGAGAGGTTAACTTTGAAGTTGCTAACCTTTACTTATCTCTCAAATTCATGCAGTATTGAGGGTAGGGATATTTCAGGATCAGTGACATAGATCAAAAAGTCGTCTGCATACAGAGCTAATTTATGGATGACGTTTCCAATTTGAATACCATGGACATCCGTATTACCTCTAAGGGCATTCGCAAGATGTTCCACCACCAGGGCGTAAAGCAAGAGCGATAAAGGACAGCCCTGTCTAGTCCCATTGCGAATGGGGAATGAATCTGAGAGGATACCGTTACACTGTATTTTTGCTGAAGGGACGGTATAAAGGGCCAAAACCCCGCCCGCTCAAGAGTTTGCTAGAGGAAGGGCCATCTGACCCTATCAAAAGCCTTCTCTGCATCGACCAATAGCACACAAGCCAGGATCTTTGTCTTACGGATATGAGAGATGAGCAGGATGGATTTAATAGTGTTGTCTGTGGCCTCCCTATTGGGGACAAATCCAACCTGGTCGCTGTGAATCAGTCGAGGAAGAGAAGGACTACATCTAACTGCAAGTAATTTAGCGTACAGCTTGACATCAACATTAATTAGCGATATTGGGCGGTAGCTAGAGTATAGTTCGGGGTCCCTCCCGGGCTTAGGAATAACTGTGATATTGGCTTCTAGTGAATGTTTGTGGAAGGGATTGTCAGGAGAGATGATATTAAAGAATTTAGTTAAGAAAGGGGTCAATTCGGAAGAGAATGTTTGGTAGAAACTGGAAGTGAATACGTCTGGGCCCGGGCTCTTGTTGGGGGGGGGGGGGAAGCGTTGATAACCTGAGTGACCTCTTCCTCCGAAAAGGGAGCGTCTAGGGCAGGGGCCTCAAACTAGCGGCCCGCGGCCCGCATGCGGCCCCTGGGGCTTCCCTGTGCAGCCCCCGGCACCATGGACAATTGACCATGCTGGAGGCGGTCCAGTGCATGGGGCCGCCGCGGTCTCCGCTATAATATTACTTCCAGCCGCTTCACTCTGACGCTCACTCTGCCCCTCTGTAAGTTCAATGCAAGCTGTCAGCCAATGAGAGGGCCCGCAGGTGACGTCATACACCGATGTCACCTGCGGGCCTCTCATTGGCTGACGGCGGTTTGTATTGAACTGGCACAGCGGCAGAGCGAGAGGCAGAGTGAAGCGGCCGGAAGTAATATTATAGCAGAGACCGCGGCGGCCCCATGCACTGGACCTCCGCCAGCATGGTTAGGAAAGCAAAAGTGTGTGTGTTAATGTGTAAGTGCCTGTGAGTATGAGTGCCTGTGAGTACCTGAGAGTGTGAGTGCCTGAGAGTGTGAGTGCCTGAGAGTGTGAGTGCCTGAGAGTGCCTGAGAGTGCCTGAGAGTACGAGTGCCTGAGAGTACGAGTGCCTGTGAGTACGAGTGCCTATGAGTGCCTGTGACTGAGTGCCTGTGACTGTGAGTGCCTGTGACTGTGAGTGCCTGTGACTGTGAATGCCTGAGAGTGTGAGTGCCTGAGAGTGTGAGTGCCTGAGAGTGTGAGTGCCTGAGAGTGTGAGTGCCTGAGAGTGTGAGTGCCTGAGAGTGTCTGTGAGTGCCTGTGAGTACGAGTGCCTGTGACTGTGAGTGCCTGTGACTGTGAGTGCCTGTGACTGTGAGTGCCTGTGACTGTGAGTGCCTGTGTCTGTGAGTGCCTGTGTCTGAGTGCCTGTCTGTGAGTGCCTGTCTGTGAGTGCCTGTCTGTGAGTGCCTGTGAGTGTGAGTGCCTGAGAGTGTGAGTGCCTGAGAGTGTGAGTGCCTGAGAGTGTGAGTGCCTGAGAGTGTCTGTGAGTGCCTGTGAGTACGAGTGCCTGTGAGTACGAGTGCCTGTGAGTACGAGTGCCTGTGAGTAAGAGTGCCTGAGAGTACGAGTGCCTGAGAGTGTCTGTGAGTGCCTGTGAGTACGAGTGCCTGTGAGTACGAGTGCCTGTGACTGAGTGCCTGTGACTGAGTGCCTGTGTCTGAGTGCCTGTGTCTGAGTGCCTGTGTCTGAGTGCCTGTGTCTGAGTGCCTGAGAGTGTGAGTGCCTGAGAGTGTCTGTGAGTGCCTGTGTCTGTGAGTGCCTGTGAGTGTGAGTGCCTGTGAGTGTGAGGGTCTGTGAGTGTGAGGGTCTGTGAGTGTGAGGGTCTGTGAGTGTGAGGGTGTCTGTGAGTGTGAGGGTGTCTGTGAGTGTGAGGGTGTCTGTGAGTGTGAGGGTGTCTGTGAGTGTGAGGGTGTCTGTGAGTGTGATGGTGTCTGTGAGTGTGAGGGTGTCTGTGAGTGTGAGGGTGTCTGTGAGTGTGAGGGTGTCTGTGAGTGTGAGGGTCTGTGGGGGTCTGAGTGAGTGTGAGTTTGTACAGAAGTGTGTGATTATAACAGAAGCGCTAGAGCACAGGAGACACACGTTTAATTACCTTTAATATACCACAACACGTTTCCACGGCAGTCCGCCGTCTTCATCAGGTGGATTCACGTGATGAAGACGGCGGAACGCCGTGGAAATGCGTTGTGGTATATTAAAGGTAATTAAACGTGTGTCTCCTGTGCTCTAGCGCTTCTGTTATAATCACACACTTCTGTACAAATATCATATCCCCATCCGAGGGTTGCAGCAGGAGCAGCTGTGAACAAGAGTCACCGCTATCAGAATCCAAAGGACCTACGGTGATGTAACCGAGAACGTCACAGGGTCAGGTGATCGGCTTCCTCGAGTCACTTGACCGAATGAAGTAGCTGCTCGTGGAGGAAACCCTGACCGCTGGAGTCCGGAGCCATCCACTGCGATACGCTGAGGTTGTGCAGGGTTGCACAACTTGCAAAGGTGATATGCGAACTCCCAAATCTGTTATTGTCGCCCCCACTAGACCACCAGGTACCGCTCATCGGTTGTGCTTCCCCCCCCTTTTGTTCCATATGAGTGACTGTGAGTGAGTGAGTGTGAGTGTGTGAGTTAATGTGTGCGTGAGTTAGTGTGTGCGTGAATTAGTGTGTGCGTGAGTTAGTGTGTGCATGAGTTAGTGTGTGCGTGAGTTAGTGTGTGCGTGAGTTAGTGTGTGCGTGAGTTAGTGTGTGCGTGAGTTAGTGTGTGCGTGAGTTAGTGTGTGCGTGAGTTAGTGTGTGAGTGAGTGTGTGTGCTAATGTATGAGTGGGTGTGATCGTGAGTGAATATGTGTGTGTGTAAAAAGAAGGCAGACCAGGTTGGGGACATCACTGAAAAAGGGGTCCAGCATGGGGGACATTACTGCACTATGGGGGTGAGGATGGTGACATTACTACAAAAGGGGACCAGCATGGGGGGCATTACTACACTATGGGGGCCAGGATCGGGGACATCACTACAAAAGGGGACCAGCATGGGGAACATTACTGCAAAAGGGGACCAGGTTGGGGATATTAGTACAGGAGGGGGACCAGGATGGGTACCAGTATGGGGACATTACAACTAGAAAGGGACCAAGATGGGGACATTACTACAAGAAAGGGGATCAGGATTTGGACATTACTACATTGAGCAAAAAAATCTAGTATTACTAAAAATGTCACTTAGTCCTACAAGCAATGCGGCCCCCCAATATCAATTTTTTTCTATGTGCGGCCCACCAACCCAGCCTAGCTTGAGACCCCTGGTCTAGGGCAATAGCCATGTTGTCGGGCACTGAAGGTAAAGCCGTGTCCCTGATGTAATCACCTACTCTAGCTGAGAGGTGCTGACGTCCAGAGGCTGTGGAGGGGATCTCTAAATTATATAACGACTCGTAAAAGTCTTTAAATGCCGTCACTATCTCGGTAGGCTGATGGACCCTCAGGCTATTTGCAGTTTTAATCAAGGGAATGAAAGTGGTGGTCAGGGTTCTTGGATGGATACGCCTAGCTAGGTGCTTTCCGCATTTGTCCGCAAATTCATAGTAAAATTGCTGAGCCCTCTCCCTAAGCATCGTGTAAGTCTGATCTAAAGTGGTTTTAAGTTCTTCTCGAAGCTTCGTTAACTCCAAAAGAGTTATATCAGATAGAGTAGATGTGTGACTGTTCCAGAGCATGTATGCGGGAAAGAAGATCATTGACATGCGCAGCCCTCTCCCTCTTGAGTCTAGCACCTTCTTTCACGAGGGTTCCCCTGATGACACATTTTAGTGTTTCCCACTGGGTAGGCAACGGAGTAGTATCATCTGTATGATTTGTTAAAAATTCCGCAATAGCTGTCCTGACCGATTGTTTAACAGTCAGGTCCGTGAGAAGGTTGGGATTTCGTCTCCAGTGCCACTGACTGGCCGGTTGTGTCGGGGGGGCTCAAGGTCACAAAAACTGGAGCGTGGTCAGACCAGGTCATGGAGCCAATCAAGGCAGTAGGGTGCCAGTCGAGTAAATGATGATCAACAAAAAGGTAGTCTATACGGCTATATGTGGCGTGGACTGGGGAAAAGTATGTATAATCTCTATCAGCGGGATGCATAATCCGCCAAACGTCGCTCAGTTTGAGTGTGTGGAGGGAATTCTTAAAGGATACTAGTTGCTTGGGCGGGATTGCACATTTACCCGTCGATGTATCAAGTTTCTTGTCGAGAGGCATGTTGAACTCTCCTCCAACTATCTTGCGTCCCCCAGCAAACGCCTCCAGCTTCCGCAGATACCGGGTTTCGTGGGTCGTCTGGCCTTGATTAGGAAGGTGAAAATTAGCGAGAGTACAATGTTGTCCCAACATTGTCAGTTTTACAAAAAGATATCTGCCCTGAGGATCCATCTCAGACCCCAGCACTTGGTATGCTAGATTCTTATGTAAAGCTATGCTAACCCCTTTTGTGCGTGCGAATGGATTTGTAGCATGGAACCATTGCGTATAATACTTGTTACAAATGGGGGGGAAGTGATCCGTTTTAAAGTGTGTCTCTTGTAGCAGGATAATATGCGCTCCCGATTTATGTAAGCCATACAAGATCTGGCTCCATTTCTGTGGGGTATTAAAGCCCTTAACATTCAAAGTTGCAATCTTAATAGAGGCCATCTCTACTGCCTAGTTCTGAGGGGAGATTAGCCTGGCTGTCGGGGAGAGGGGGGGGGGGGGTAACAGAGAGGATGAAGGTCTGAAGGGAAGAGTAGTGGGATATGAATTACACTAGAAAGAGAAAGCAAGAAAAGAAAAGGGGAAAAGTAGATCATGCAAAAGTCTACCAAGAAGTAGGCTAATTCCACGAGCCTAGGTCGAAGAAATATAACCGAATTAGGTCCAGGACAATCTCCCGAATCTAATCAAAGTCACCTGAAATACAGGAGTCCCTAAGTGGGATGTAACTAGAAATGGTCCGGGTCAATGCCCCGGCCAAATCCCAACCAGAGCCATAAGGCTTATAATGATAGCTCATAACAGATAAGACTAAAATGCAAAACATATTAGGGAACACAGAAGTGGAGAGGCGATGTAGACTCCCTTGGGGGGATGGGGAGAGAGGGGTATTGACAGGGAATAAGAAATAGGAAGTAAAAAAAAAAAAAAAAAAAAAAAAAGGTGGAGGGGGGGGGGGGGAAATATTAGGAGGGAGGGTAGAGAGGGGGTCAGGAGGGAGGGAAAGGTGTCAGGGAGATATTCGCCAAGATAAACTAGCACGTGTTGACCATACTTATTTTCAAGGAAATATCCTTCCACTGGACAATCTCCTCAAGATCCGCGCCTCCTGCCTCTCTGGCAGAGCTCCCCGACGGCCTTCTGTACTTCTACGCATTGAGAAGTAGGGATTGGATGGCCAATGTGGGATGGAAATGTCGGGAAGGTCAAGCCCCTCAAGAAAAGAACATAAGTCCTGGGGGCCCCGAAGAAGAAAAACACCTCGTTAGGTCCGAACCTGCAATTGGAACGGGAAACCCCAGGAGTATATTATATCTCTTTCTCGCAGGGCTTCTGTCACCGGTCTGAGAGCTCTTCTCTTTGCGTGTGTAGCTCTGGATAGGTCCACCATGAAGTGGATTTCAGCTCCGTCAAAATCCATCGGGCCTTTATGACGCGCCTGCGTCATGATATCCTCCTTGAGGGAAAAGAGGTGAAGTCAACAGATCACGTCCCTCAGGTTGTTAGCGTCCGCTGACCTGGGTCTTAGGGCGCGGTGTGCTCTGTCGAACATGATTGCCGTGTTAGGAGGGCGGTCTAGTAGTGAGTTGAATAATCCACGTAGTGTAGGGATCAGATCTCCTATTCCCGTAGTATTGGGCAGGCCACGTACTCGAATATTATTCCGGCGATCCCTGTTCTCTGTATCTTCCATAAGAGAGAACAGTGAGGAGATCTGCTGAGAGTGGAGGTCTAGTGTACGTTGGTGTGCCGACTGTAGTTCCGTGGTGGTAGCCATAGTGGTTTCAAGCCTTGAGACCCTCTCCTCCACTTGTTGAATTGATCTGGCAAGGCCTTGTATCTCTGCCCGGCATAAAGTTTCAAGTCTGGAAATGTAGCCCTCCATGTCCGCTTTGGTTGGGACGTCTGCAACTCTGGACTGAAGGCTTTTCATTTCTTCCAGTAATCAGAGGGTAACGGTGTTTCTCCAATAGGATGAGCTCCCAAAACGGATGTGGCAGGGGATCCTCAGGACCTATAGATTGAGCATCTTCCACTATGTCTCCCGTACTGCCGCCATCTGCGCCCTGAGGGTCTGTTAGATATTTTTGTATGCCGCTCCCTCTGGTTTTAGATTTAGAGATGTTGGTGTTGACTAGTGCTTGGGAAGGCACCGGTGCTTTTTTCGGGCCCATGTCGACTCAGTAGTAGAACACAGATGGACACAGGAAACTGTATCAAAAAATGGAACGTCCTTGTAGGTAGTGGTGCAGGAGAACCACTTAGGGGGTTAAAAGGATTCCAGAGCCCAGTTATTTTAGTAATGCCAGGACAATGTATGGGTATAGCCACTAGATGGCGCCAGATGCACGTCTTCACACGGATCAGTATATAGTTATGAGAGGTGACTGTCCCCTGTACAGGATGTCACACAAGCTTTATACGGTTTATTTAAGTTGAGTCTCTCAATGTATCTCTTGCTTATCGTGATGTAGCCGTGGGAAAACATAGATAAGATATGGGTCCCTTATGTTTGACACTGTTCTCCCATTTATCAGTGGCGGAGGTGAATAAGTAGCAGCTATTTTACAAGAGTCTGCCTCCTATGTCCTCCGACCTGCGTAAACAATCCTCCTCTCACGCTGCAGAAACTAGGGGCTCCAGTGATCTACCGGCGTAGATTATTGATCTTAAGTTCCGGCGGTCTCGGGGAAGCAGGGATCACACCAAAGCAGTGAGGCAATGTGGCGCGTCGCAATAATGGCGGCTGGATCGCGGGTGCGAATGAACTGTCGTCCGCTCCCCTCTTACAGCTGCAATGAGAGCGACTCGGTCTCCCCCTCCGGGTGCGCCCGAGTGACCGGGTCTTAGTGGCGGAGGATCAGCGCTACACGGGGAAGCAGAAATGTCCCAGGGTGGAGGGGAGAAGGCTCACTCAGGGAGGCGCAGACCAGACCCACCTGGAAGGTTCTGTGCTGATCTCTGAGCAGTGCAATACTCATGGAGGTTAAGTCCTCAGTGCAGAAGAAGGAGAGTAGCTCCCCGTTGGTGGTGATGTAGAGGATCTCTGGGGAGGATGTCAAGAGATGGTAGTGTCCAACGCTTCATGGGGTCCTGCTATACTGCCATCTTGAGCCTCCTTGTCTTCGTGGTTCAGCTCTGCTCTCCAGCCTCATCTGTCGGTCCATATGTAGATCAGTGTGCCGACCATGTAGAGAACGATATAGGCAGTCCGTTTTCTTGTCTTATCAGATGTATAGTAGCTCAAACTCAGGTTAGAAAGGCCAGGGTGCTCAGGAGCTTCAGACGCTACTTCTAACCGGCGCCATCACTAGGCCACACCCCCCACATGATACTTGTTATACATGTTGTCCTACTCCAAGCTGTATAGGCTGGGAGTCAACTACCAATTAAGTAAATCAGGTGATGTGCATCTCTGTAATAAGGAGGGGTGTGGTGTAATGACATCAATACCTTATATGAGGTGTGCTTAATTATTAGGCAAATGCCTTTCCTTAGGCAATATAGGTCAGAAGAGAGATGTGACGGCTCTGAAAAGTCCACAATTGTGAGATGTCTTGCAGAGGGATGCCGCAGTCTGGAAATTGCCAAACTTTTGAAGCGTGATCGCCGAACAATCAAGCGTTTCATGGCAAGTAGCCAACAAGGTTGCAATAAGCGTGCTGGGCAAAAAAGGCGCAAAATAACTGCCCATGAATTGAGGAAAATCAAGCGTGAAGCTGCCAAGATGCCATTTGCCACCAGTTTTGCCATATTTCAGAGCTGCAACATTACTGGAGTATCAAAAAGCACAAGGTGTGCCATACTCAGGGACATGGCCAAGGTAAAGAAGGCTGAAAAGCGACCACCTCTGAACAAGACACATAAGATAAAACGTCAAGACTGGGCAAGAAATATCTGAAGACTGATTCTTCAAAGGTTTTATGGACTGATGAAATGAGAGTGACTCTTGATGGCCAGATGGATGGGCCAGAGGCTGGATCAGTAATGGACAGAGAGCTCCACTCTGACTCAGACACCAGCAAGGTGGAGGTGGGGTACTGGTATGGGCTGGTATCATCAAAGATCAACTTGTGGGACCTTTTTGGGTTGAGGATGGAGTGAAGTTCAACTCCCGGACCTACTGCCAGTGTCTGGAAGACAACTTCTTCAAGCAGTGGTACAGGAAGAAGTCGGTATCGTTCAAGAAAAACATGATTTTCACGCAGGACAATGCTCCATCACATGCATCCAACTACTCCACAGCGTGGCTGGCCAGTAAAGGTCTAAAAGAAGAACAAATAATGACATGGTCCCCTTGTTCACCTGATCTGAACCCCATAGAGAACCTGTGGTCCCTCCTAAAATGTGAGATCTACAAGGAGGGAGAACAGTACACCTCTGGGAACAGTGTCTGGGAGGGAAAACAGTACACCTCTGGGGACAGTGTCTGGGAGGGAAAACAGTACACCTCTGGGGACAGTGTCTGGGAGGGAAAACAGTACACCTCTGGGAACAGTGTCTGGGAGGGAAAACAGTACACCTCTGGGGACAGTGTCTAGGAGGGAAAACAGTACACCTCTGGGAACAGTGTCTGGATGCTGTGGTGGCTGCTGCACGCAATGTGGATCGTAAACAGATCGAGCAACTGACACAATCTATGGATGGAGGCTGCTGAGTGTCATCATAAAGAAAGGGGGCGATATTGGGCACTCAGTTTTTGGGTTTTGTTTTTGCAGGTCAGAAATGTTTATTTCTACATTTTGTGCAGTTATATTGGTTACCTGGTGAAAATAAACAAGTGAGATGGGAATAGATTTGGTTTTTATTAAGTTGCCTAATAATTCTGCACAGTAATAGTTACCTGCACACACAGATATCCTCCTAAGAGCTAAATCTAAAAAACCTCCAACTTCCAACAATATTAAGCTTTGATATTTATGAGTCTTTTGGGTGATTGAGAACATAGTTGTTGATCAATAATAAAAATAATCCTCTAAAATACAACTTGCCTAATAATTCTGCACACAGTGTATAAGTTGCAGAGACAACTGATGGGAGATCAGCTTGGTACATAGATGGGGCTCACCTACCTAGGCTGAGTGAGGACAGGAGAAGACTGGAGGAACCGCTTTCAGTAGAAGAGTTAGAAAAAGCACTGGCATCCATGGTGGGAGACAAGGCTCCTTGGGCTGATGGCATCCCAGCGGGGACATTAGAACCTCAGTGGTTTGATAGTACCTAAGTTAGTGGAGGTATTCAATGAGGCGTTGGAGAGGGGGGTGCTGCCGGCATCCATGAGGGAGCCCATTGTGGTGGTCCTGCCCAAGGCTGAGAAAGACCCACAGCTGCCAGAGTCGTACAGGCCAATATCACTCCTGATGGCGGACATCAAAATACTGGCCAAGGCCCTATCAAACAGGCTGACCCATGTTATAACTAAAGTAGTTCCTTCAGACCATTCCAGCTTCATGCCAAATAAATTCACAGCTGTGAATTTCAGAAGGTCATTTTTAAACATGCAAATTCCAGTGAGCAACGCAGGCCAGAGAGTGGTGGTATCAATTGCTGGATCGTTTTGGGTCTGGGCCAGTGTTTACTTCATGGGTGTGGTTGCTCTACGGCCAAAATCAAAGTAAACAATAGTATGTCAGATAGCTTCCCTTTGCATAGACGCAGAAAACAGAGGTGTCCGTTGTCCCTGTTGCTGTTTGCCCTCACCATGGAGCTGTTAGCTGCTCAAAAACATTCGCAATTATATAATAGATATATAAAAACTGAAGTGACGTCCGTCACTTTGTCCGGACTTCCGTTACTTTTCCGGTGACGTCACCGGAGCTCTACACCCGTAGAGGGTGAGCCAAGATGGCGGCCGTAAGCGGGACACACACACATACACACACACACCTATACTTACCACCGGCCCTGCGTCCGCCGCCTGGATCCCCGGTCGACGTGTCGCCGCCCCAAACTACTGGATCCAATATGGCGCCCGGGAAGTCTCGCGAGACTTCCCGGACGCCATATTGGATCTAGTTGTCCGGGGGCAGCGACATGTTGACTGAGGATCCAGGCGGCGGGGAAGACGCAGGGCCGGTGGCAAGTATAGCGGAGAGTGTGTGTGTGTATGTGTGTATCAGTGTGTATGTATGTGTGTGTGCGCTGACCACTCTGCGCACGGCGCAGCGCTCACCACTCTGCCCACGGATCTGCACTCACCACTCTGCCCACGGCGCTGCACTCACCACTCTGCCCACGGCGCTGCACTCACCACTCTGCCCACGGCGCTGCACTCACCACCCTGCCTCCACCGCCAGCACTGCGCTCACCACTCTGCCCACAGCACTGCGCTCACCACTCTGCCCACAGCACTGCGCTCACCACTCTGCCCACAGCACTGCGCTCACCACTCTGCCCACGGCGCTGCGCTCACCACTCTGCCCACACTGACACCCCTGCAATTCTGTCAGATAATACTCAGTTTCTTCCTGAAAATGATTGCAATCACTAATTCTCTGGTATTATTATCTTCATTTAATTTGTCTTCAATGAAAAAACACAAAAAGAATTGTCCTAAAGCCAAATTGGATCTAATTCCACCAAACATAAAAAA
Source organism: Allobates femoralis (assembly GCA_033576535.1). Classification (NCBI taxonomy): domain Eukaryota; kingdom Metazoa; phylum Chordata; class Amphibia; order Anura; family Aromobatidae; genus Allobates; species Allobates femoralis. The sequence goes on from JARQOC010000013.1 coordinate 10,106,312, forward strand.
GGGGGTGGACAAAAGTATTGTCACTGTTAGAACAATCATGTGATGCTTCTCTAATTTGTGTAATTAACAGCACCTGTAACTTACCTGTGGCACCTAACAGGTGTTGGCAATAACTAAATCACACTTGCAGCCAGTTGACATGGATTAAAGTTTACTCAACCTCTGTCCTGTGTCCTTGTGTGTACCACATTGAGCATGGAGAAAAGAAAGAAGACCAAAGAACTGTCTGAGGACTTGAGAAACCAAATTGTGAGGAAGCATGAGCAATCTCAAGGCTACAAGTCCATCTCCAAAGACCTGAATGTTCCTGTGTCTACTGAGTGCAGTGTCATCAAGAAGTGTAAAGCCCATGGCACTGTGGCTAACCTCCCTAGATGTGGACGGAAAAGAAAAATTGACGAGAGATTTCAACACAAGATTGTGCGGATGGTGGATAAAGAACCTCGACTAACATCCAAACAAGTTCAAGCTGCCCTGCAGTCCGAGGGAGCGAGAGTGTCAACCCGTACTATCCGTCAGCGTCTGAATGAAAAGGGACTGTATGGTAGGAGACCCAGGAAGACCCCACTTCTTACCCCGAGACATAAAAAAGCCAGGCTGGAGTTTGCCAAAACTTACCTGAGAAAGCCTAAAACGTTTTGGAAGAATGTTCTCTGGTCAGATGAGACAAAAGTAGAGCTTTTTGGGCAAAGGCATCAGCATAGAGTTTACGGGAGAAAAAAGAGGCATTCAAAGAAAAGAACACGCTCCCTACAGTCAGACATGGCGGAGGTTCCCTGATGTTTTGGGGTTGCTTTGCTGCCTCTGGCACTGGACTGCTTGACCATGTGCATGGCATTATGAAGTCTGAAGACTACCAACACATTGTGCAGCATAATGTAGGGCCCAGTGTGAGAAAGCTGGGTCTCCCTCAGAGGTCATGGGTCTTCCAGCAGGACAATGACCCAAAACACACTTCAAAAAGCTCTAGAAAATGGTTTGAGAGAGAAAGCACTGGAGACTTCTAAGGTGGCAGCAATGAGTCCAGACCTGAATCCCATAGATCACCTGTGGAGAGATCTAACAATGGCAGTTTGGAGAAGGCGCCCTTCACATATCAGGGACCTGGAGCAGTTTGCCAAAGAAGAATGGTGTAAAATTCCAGCAGAGCATTGTAAGAAACTCATTGATGGTTACCGGAAGCGGTTGATCGCAGTTATTTTGGCTAACGGTTGTGCAACCAAGTACTAGGCTGAGGGTGCCAATACTTTTGTCCGGCCCATTTTTGGAGTTTTGTGTGAAATGATCAATGTTTTGCTTTTTGCTTCATTCTCTTTTGTGTTTTTTTCATTGAAGACAAATTAAATGAAGATAATAATAGCAAAGAATTTGTGATTGCAATCATTTTCAGGAAGAAACTGAGGATTATCTGACAGAATTGCAGGGGTGTCAATACTTTTGGCCACAACTGTATATTGTTGTCTAGTGAGCCTTACAGCGATTAAATATAAAATTTAATTCTGTTTTTCTTTTATCTCAACCAACAATCCACAATCCCCACGTTTGTGTGCTCATTTAATATTATACGCTACCTTGTGCTAATGTCCTGGCCCGATATAATCCTGTTCTTGGACTGGACTTACATTTAATGAGGGAATGGTGGCAAATTTTGGTTCTTGTGTTATTTATTGTGGATCTTTGGCAGTGATGTTCCAGAGGTTTACATATATAGGGCGGGCAATTTTATGGATACACCTAAATAAAATGGGAATGGTTGGTGATATCAACTTCCTGTTTGTGGCACATTAGTATATGGGAGGGGGAAAACTTTTCCAGTGGTGGTGGTGGGTGGTGACCATGGCGATCATTTTGAAGTTGCCCATTTTGGATCCACCTTTATTTTTTTTAATGGGAAGGGGGTCATGTGACACATCAAACGTATTGAGAATTTCTTAATAAACACAATGCTGTGCTTGGTTTTAATGTAACTTAATTCTTTCATGAGTTATCTTCAAGTTTCTCTTTGTGTACAGACATTGACATGTTGCAGAGGTTAACATGTGAGGGGCAGATAGAAATTGTGTTGATGTCTGGTGAACGCAGCACCTGGGTCATTGCAGCAGATTTCAATGCAAGACGCCCTACGAGACCACCCATCTCCCATACTACAGTTAGCATACTGCTTGCCAAATTTCGTGTAACAGGTTCAGTGTTGGACTTGCCAAAATGTGGACGCAAGAAAACTGTCACCAATGAAGAAACATCAGTGTCTGTCCTAGCTTCATTCAGCAAGAACCCACAGCGTAGCCCTCGCCGCAGGTCACTGGAGAGGGGCCTCAGTCCAACATCCCTTCGGATATTAACTACTCATAAATGGCCCCTTACAAAATCTAGCTGCTGCAGCACCTCAACGAGGATGACCCAGATCGGAGCACTGAATTTACAGAATGGGCAAAACAAAAATTGGACCAGGACCCTCAGTTTACACAGAACATTATGATCAGTGATCAGGCAAATGTTTTTGTGAATGGTTAAGTTAACAAACCAAACCCCCGCTATTGGTCTGACACTAACCCACAGTGGATAGATCCCTCCAAGACTGCTGGAACACAAACATTGATGGTATGGTGTGGTGTATGGCGTACAAGGATAGGGGGGCCATAGTTCATCAATGGAAAACTCAATGCCACTGGATATCTAAAATTGCTACATGATGATGTGTTCCCTCTTTATGCACTGAAGATGGCACGTTCCCTGAGTGTTTCCAACAAAATGGTGCAACACCACATTATAGGTGTCAGGTACGAGCATTCCTACATGAACAGATTCCTGGAAAGTGGATTGATCATCGTGGCCCAGTTGAATGGCCACCAAGGTCTCCTGATCTGACCTCCTTACACTTTTATCTTTGGGGTCATCTGAAGGCAATTGTCTATGCTGTGAAGATACAAGATGTGCAGAATCTGAAACAACGGATCCTGGAGGCCTGTGCAGCATTTCTTCTGTGGTGTTGCTATCAGTGTGTCAAGAGTGGGAGAAGAGGGTTGTATTGACAATCCAACACAATGGGCAGCACTTTGAACACATTTTATAAGTGGTCATAAACTTGTAAATAACTCATGAAAGAATAAAGATACGTTAAAATTAAGCACACCATTGTTTTTCTTATGAAATTCTCAATATGTTTGATATGTCACATGACCCGCTCCCCATTGAAAAAAATAAAGTTGGATCCAAAATGTGGATATTGCCAACCATTCCCATTTTATTAAGGTGCATCCATGTAAATGGCTTACCTTGTGTATTCCCTGCTTGCGATCAAGGATATATATACCACCCTCACTGTGAGCGCCTCAAAAATCTGATAACTGGCCAATAATAGAGGGACATTTACTTATCTTTGGTCAAATCCCTGATTGGCCTGATGGTAAGGGGGTGCCAGAAGGTTGCTTTTCATGACACCAACCATTCAGCATGGGGGTGGACCAATCTTTGTGTTTGTGTTACAGTCAATGGCACAGGGCACATTTTACAGGTAGAGGTAAGAATACATTTTTACAAATTGTTGATGCAAACATAACACGATCTGTAAAAAATGCTGAAGTTGAAAAGAGGATGGCTTCTCCAAATGGATAATGATCCTAAACACTAGTCAAAATGCACAATAGATGACCTCAAAAGGCGCAAGATGAAGGTTTTATATTGGGCTCACTGTACCCTGATATGAACATTATCAAAAATCTGTGGCGATACCTCAAAAGAGCAAAGTTGCAAGATGAGCCAGGAATCTCACAGAACTGAAAGATGAGCCAGGAATCTCACAGAAACTGGAGGACGTGCCAGGAATCTCACAGGACTGGGAGACAAGCCAGGATTCTTACAGAACTGGAAGAAGAGCCAGGAATCTCACAGAACTGGAAGATGAGCCAGGAATCTCACAGAACTGGAAGATGAGCAAGGAATCTCACAGAACTGGAAGATGAGCCAGGAATCTCACAGAAACGGAAGATGAGCCAGGAATCTCACAGAAACTGGAGGACTTGCCAAGAATCTCACAGCATTGGGAGACAAGCCAGAATTTTCATAGAACTGGAAGAAGAGCCAGTGATCTCACAGAACTGAAAGAAGAGCAAGGAATTTCACAGAACTGGAGGATGTGCCAGGAATCTCACAGAACTCGAAGACGAGTCCGGAATCTCACAGAAGCTGGAGGACGTGCCAGCAATCTCACAGAACTGGGAGACAAGCCAGGATTCCACAGAACTGGAAAAAGAGCAAGGAATTTCACAGAACTGGAGGACGTGCCAGGAATCTCACAAAAAAGGAAGATGAGCCAGGAATCTCACAGAAGCTGGAGGACATGCCAGGAATCTCACAGAACTGGGAGACAAGCCAGGATTCTCACAGAACTGGAAGAAGAGCCAGGAATCTCACAGAACTGGAAGATGAGCCAGGAATTTCACAAAACTGGAAGATGAGCAAGGAATCTCACAGAACTGGAGACATGCCAGGAATCTCACAGAACTGGGAGACAAGCCAGGATTTTCACAGAACTGGAAGAAGAGCAAGGAATTTCACAGAACTGGAGGACGTGCCAGGAATCTCACAGAACTGGAAGACGATCTAGGAATCTCACAGAACTGGAAGATGATCCGGGAATCTCACAGAAGGTGGAGGACGTGCCAGGAATCTCACAGAACTGGGAGACAAGCCAGGATTCTCACAGAACTGGAAGACAAGCAAGGAATCTCACAGAACTGGAGGACGTGCCAGGAATCTTACAGAACTGGGAGACAAGCCAGGATTCTCACAGAACTGGAAGACGAGCCAGGAATCTCACAACACTTGAAGACAAGCCAGGATTCTCACAGAACTGGAAGACGAGCCAAGAATGTCACAGAACTGGAGGACGTGCCAGGAATCTCACAGAACTAGGAGACAAGCCAGGATTCTGACAGAACTGGGAGACAAGCCAGGATTCTCATAGAACTGGAAGACGAGCAAGGAATCTCACAGAACTGGAGTACGTTCCAGAAATCTCACAGAACTGGGAGACAAGCCAGGATTCTCACAGAACTGGAAGACGAGCCAGGAATCTCACAACACTTGAAGACAAGCCAGGAATCTCACAGAACTGGAAGACTTTTCCAAGGAAGAATGGATGAAAATCCTTCAAAGAACTGAAAGACTATTGGTTGCTATAAAAGAATTTAAAAGCTGTGATGTTTGCAAAAGGGTTTCTACTAGGTACTAATCCTGCTGGGTGCCCAAAATTTGCATTGACTCAATTTTTTCCTTTTAATTTTTATAATGTTAAAGACAATATATTTATTTTGCCGAAAATACTAAGGAAATTTGTCATGTTTAAATTTATGCCTTGTAGAAATCATTCCATCTTTAACTTGCTTAACTGTTCACAATAACAGGAATTTTGACCAGGGGTGCACAAACTTTTGCATGCCACTGTAGCACTATCACATATCATATTATCATCGGATATGATATGTATTTAATCTGAACAGGGGATTATCTAGCCCTGAAGTGTTGGGTCTGGTTAATAAGTAGAACGTGACTCTTCTCTACTTTATTTAGTGTGGACTCCTCACCGGGGCAATTACCTGTAGGAGGATCCTCTGTACACCGCTCACCACCCTGAACATCGGTCTCTTCTTTCTCCATTACAACTGTAGAGTTAAGATTCTTCAGCTCATTACCCGGATTTCATATCTATGAAAGAAATAATGGAAAAGTCACTGACAAAAGGAACCATTAGCAACATAAGGAGCCATCTGCAACAAAAGGAACAATCAGCGATAAAAGGAGCCATCAGCAACAAAAGGAGCCATCAGCAACAAAAGGAGCCATCAGCAACAAAAGGAGCCATCAGCAACAAAAGGAGCCATCAGCAGCAAAAGGAGCCATCAGCAGCAAAAGGAGCCATCAACGACAAAAGGAACCATCAACGACAAAAGGAACCATCAGCAACAAAAGGAACCATCAGCGACAAAAGGAATCATCAGCGACAAAAGGAATCATCAGCGACAAAAGGAACCATCAGCGACAAAAGGAACCATCAGCGACAAAAGGAACCATCAGCGACAAAAGGAACCATCAGCGACAAAAGGAACCATCAACGACAAAAGGAACCATCAGCAACAAAAGGAACCATCAGCGACAAAAGGAACCATCAGCGACAAAAGGAATCATCAGCGACAAAAGGAATCATCAGCGACAAAAGGAGCCATCAGCGACAAAAGGAACCATCAGCGACAAAAGGAGCCATCAGCAACAAAAGGAGCCATCAGCAACAAAAGGAGCCATCAGCGACAAAAGGAGCCATCAGCGACAAAAGGACCCATCAGCAACAAAAGGACCCATCAGCAACAAAAGGACCCATCAGTGATAAAAGGACCCATCAGCGACAAAAGGACCCATCAGCGACAAAAGGACCCATCAGCAACAAAAGGAACCATCAGCAACAAAAGGAACTATAAGGCTATGTGCACACTGGCCGGGTTTGTGCAGGTTTAGCCGCGGAAACCGCCGGTCGGTTTCCATGAGGTTTATGTAAATTTATGTTAATCCAAAAGCGGCATTTGGGTTAACATATAAACCTATGGAAACCGACCCCCGGTGTGCACACACCGGCGGTTTCCACATGCTCATCCGTTGCTAACCCGCTGGGTTCCCAGCAGGTTAGCAAAGAATGAGCATGTTCTATAATCCGGCCGGTTCTGCAGCGGCTGCAAGCAGAATCATGTGCTGCTTCCAGCCGCTGCAGAACCGCCGGCGCTAACCCGCTGTGCACCCGCTGCACACCCGCCCGTCTCCCGCAGCACGGACCCGACAGGAAGCCGGTGGACGGCTCCGGAGCTTCCTGTCGGGTCCGCCCAGCCGCCGCCGACACAAACCCGCCCACCGTGTTGTAGATGATCAGAGATCAGTAACAATGATCTATCAGCTCTCCGAACACATCGGCTTTAGTAAATCCCTGCATTACCCATAATATAACAATTCTGGAGCGTCTTTGCTTATAGATCTGTGTAGTACTGTTCCTCTGTTCATCTACTGATGATTACTGTGAGGTGTAACAAGCAAAGAGTCAGTTTCTGCACTGACCAATCAGCTGACAGTGTTATAGGGAACCACAGTTGGAAATGCACAGTTGATGACATTTTCCTAAATTTCTAAGGGGCAAAACAAAGGAAGGGCACAATGCAGGGTAAGAAGAAACAAACCCCAGAATGGCTTTATCATGACAAATAAAAGTATTTAGTTAAAACTCATGTATCCTCGAGGCCCAGCCTCTGCTCTTACTCCTCCTCTAGGTTCGGCCTCTGCTCTTATTCCTCCTCTAGGCTCGGCCTCTGCTCTTACTCCTCCTCTAGGCTTGGCCTCTGCTCTTATTCCTCCTCTAGGCTCGGCCTCTGCTCTTATTCCTCCTCTAGGCTCGGCCTCTGCTCTTACTTCTCCTCTAGGCTCGGCCTCTGCTCTTACTCCTCCTCTAGGCTTGGCCTCTGCTCTTATTCCTCCTCTAGGCTTGGCCTCTGCTCTTACTCCTCCTCTAGGCTTGGCCTCTGCTCTTGTTCCTCCTCTAGGCTCCGCCTCTGCTCCTGTTCCTCCTCTAGGCTCCGCCTCTGCTCCTGTTCCTCCTCTAGGCTCCGCCTCTGCTCCTGTTCCTCCTCTAGGCTCCGCCTCTGCTCCTGTTCCTCCTCTAGGCTCCGCCTCTGCTCCTGTTCCTCCTCTAGGCTCCGCCTCTGCTCCTGTTCCTCCTCTAGGCTCCGCCTCTGCTCCTGTTCCTCCTCTAGGCTCCGCCTCTGCTCCTGTTCCTCCTCTAGGCTCCGCCTCTGCTCTTACTCCTCCTCTAGGCTCCGCCTCTGCTCTTACTCCTCCTCTAGGCTCCGCCTCTGCTCTTACTCCTCCTCTAGGCTCCGCCTCTGCTCTTACTCCTCCGCTAGGCTCGGCCTCTGCTCTTACTCCTCCGCTAGGCTCGGCCTCTGCTCTTATTCCTCCGCTAGGCTCGGCCTCTGCTCTTATTCCTCCTCTAGGCTCGGCCTCTGCTCTTATTCCTCCTCTAGGCTCGGCCTCTGCTCTTATTCCTCCTCTAGGCTCGGCCTCTGCTCTCATTCCTCCTCTAGGCTCGGCCTCTGCTCTCACTCCTCCTCCAGGCTCGGCATCTGCTCTTATTCCTCCTCTAGGCTCGGCCTCTGCTGTTATTCCTCCTCTAGGCTCGGCATCTGCTCTTATTCCTCCTCTAGGCTCGGCCTCTGCTCTTATTCCTCCTCTAGGCTCGGCCTCTGCTCTTATTCCTCCTCTAGGCTCGGCCTCTGCTCTTACTCCTCCTCTAGGCTCGGCCTCTGCTCTTACTCCTCCTCTAGGCTCGGCCTCTGCTCTTACTCCTCCTCTAGGCTCGGCCTCTGCTCTTACTCCTCCTCTAGGCTCGGCCTCTGCTCTTACTCCTTCTCTAGGCTCGGCCTCTGCTCTTATTCCTCCTCTAGGCTCGGCCTCTGCTCTTATTCCTCCTCTAGGCTTGGCCTCTGCTCTTATTCCTCCTCTAGGTTCGGCCTCTGCTCTTATTCCTCCTCTAGGCGCGGCCTCTGCTCTTATTCCTCCTCTAGGCTCGGCCTGTGCTCTTATTCCTCCTCTAGGTGTATGGAGCGGAGCTGAGTGTGTCTGAGGTGTATGGAGCAAGAGCCGAGTGTGTACGAGGTGTACGTAGTGGAGCCGTGTGTATTAGGTATACAGAGCGGAGCCGAGTGTGTATGAGGTGCACGGACCGAAGCCCAGTGTGTATGAGGTGTATGGAGCGGAGCCGAGTGTGTCTGAGGTGTATGGAGCGGAGCAGAGTGTGTACTAGGTGTGCGTAGTGGAGCCGTGTGTATGAGGTATACAGAGCGGAGCAGAGTGTGTAAGAGGTGCACGGACCGAAGCCGAGTGTGTATGAGGTGTATGGAGCGAAGCCGAGTGTGTCTGAGGTGTATGGAGCGGAGCAGAGTGTGTCTGAGGTGTATGGAGCGGAGCAGAGTGTGTACGAGGTGTACGTAGTGGAGCCTTGTGTATGAGGTATACAGAGCGGAGCCGAGTGTGTATGAGGTGCACGGACCGAAGCCGAGTGTGTATGAGGTGCACGGACCGAAGCCGAGTGTGTATGAGGTGCACGGACCGAAGCCAAGTGTGTATGAGGTGCACGGACCGAAGCCGAGTGTGTATGAGGTGCACGGACCGAAGCCAAGTGTGTATGAGGTGCACGGACCGAAGCCAAGTGTGTATGAGGTGCACGGACCGAAGCCAAGTGTGTATGAGGTGCACGGACAGAAGCCAAGTGTGTATGAGGTGCACGGACCGAAGCCAAGTGTGTATGAGGTGCACGGACCGAAGCCAAGTGTGTATGAGGTGCACGGACCGAAGCCAAGTGTGTATGAGGTGCACGGACCGAAGCCAAGTGTGTATGAGGGGCACGGACCGAAGCCAAGTGTGTATGAGGTGCACGGACCGAAGCCGAGTGTGTATGAGGTGTATGGAGCGGAGCCGAGTGTGTCTGAGGTGTATGGAGCGGAGCTGTGTGTGTCTGAGGTGTATGGTGCGGAGCTGTGTGTGTACGAGGTGTAAGGAGCGGAGCCAAGAGTGTACGAGGTGTAAGGAGCCGAGTGTGTACAGAGGGGAGCCGAGTGTGTACGAGGTATAAGGAGCGGAGCCGCGTGTGTGCAGGGCGTGTGGAGCGGAGCCGCGTGTGGGTGGGGGGTGTGTGGAGCGGAGCCGCGTATGTACAGGACGTGTGGAGCAGAGCCTCGTGTGTGCAGAGACACATGAGTATGGGGTGGGGCCACATGTGTGCGGGACGTATGGAATAGAGTTGCATGTGCAGCGAGGTGTGTGTGAGGTGGACGGAGCGGAGCCAAGTATGCTGGGGCGTCCGGTAGTGGAGCCGCATGTGTACGGAGCGTACGAGGGGAGTGGAGCCGCTTGTGTACAGGGCATGTGGACCCACGTGCGTACAAGGTGTGTGTGCCAGTTGTAGCCCCCCGCGGATGCCGCTCCCATTCCTATAATCCCGGCTGCCTCTACTGGCATGATTCTTCACCCGAATCTGAGTCTGCAGCTCAGCATGGTGGGGCACGATGATGTCATCGCTGAATGCCACTGTGCAGAATATAGATAATAATATTTATTCATTTATATAGTGCTATTAATCCCATAGCACTTTACATACATCAGTAATGCTGTCCCTATTGAGGCTCATAATCTAAATATCCTATCAGTATGTTTTAACAATGTGGGAGGAAAGCGGAGTACCCGGAGGAAACCCACACAAACACAGGGAGAACATACAAACTCCTTGCAGATGTTGTCCTTAGTGTCCTTGGTGGGAATTAAACCCAGGACATTGCGACCTCAGTGCTGCAAAGGCTGCAGTTCTAACCACTTGAGCCACCGTGCCGTCCAATGCTGAGGAGACCGGAGCAGCGAGAAGAGAGGTGAGTATTTACTTTTTCTTTTTTAAATCAGTGAGTACAGTGGTGGGAGACTATGTAATCTGCAATATAATATAGGAGGACAATGGGGGATGCAATATACTATGTGGATGACTGTGGGGGTGCATTATACTATATGGAGGACTATGGTGGTGCATTATAATATATGGAGGGTTGTGGAATGCATTATAATATATGGAGGACTATGGATGATGTATTAAAATATATATAGCCAATTATATTATATGGAAGCCAATTTAATATATCTGGAGGGCTCTGTGGGGGCATGATAATATTTGGAGGGGTATGAAGAAGACTTTATACTTTATGCAGGGCTGTGTTGGGGCCATTATACAGTCTGCAGAGGTTTAGGGGCCTTTGTAGTGTATGCAGGTCCATTATATTGTGTGGAGGGCTGCGTGGGGGTCACAGTTGGAGATCATACTGTGTCAGTGTAGTTGAGGGGGTACAGTAGGGTCATCATACTGTGTGCGGAGGAATTCATTGGGGGGGATCATACAGGGGAACGTCTGTTGGCATAATATTTTATGGGGGCAATGAAGGAGGAATCTAGGGGCTTCAATAGGAGATGAATTACTTTGTAAGGGCTGCAAAGTTGTGAGATATGTATGTATCTATGTGACCAGGCCAAATATTTTTTGGGGGGGCCCAATTAGAACTTCTGTTACGGGGCCCATGATTTCTCTGTACGCCCCTGGTGCAGGATGAATTGTTCCTCTGCTGGCCATATCTTACACACCAGGTCCAGTGCTGCCCCTCGGTGCATGAAGGCATCCAGCCATGTTTCTCCCACACTCCCACATCCTTTGCTCAACCTAATTGGACAGCCCTGCTATTAGCTCCGGACAGCCCAGTGTGCGGCGCTTGTGATTGGCTAAGTGTTTCGGGAAAAGGAGCCATGGTCTGTTGGAGGAGACGTGCCAGTTTACCTGCTTAGTGCAGTGGGGGTTTGTTGGTGCTCGGACTGCAGGTCGTTGCATGTAGTGTGTGGATGGTGCAGCATGGTGGACAGGTCTGACTAGTCAGTGCCAGGCAGCCACCACATTGGAGCTGCCCAGAGTTTTGTAGGTGTGTGCTTGAGATAATAGGTTGGTAAGAGGGAAGAGTCGAGGATAACCCCGAGGCACTTGGGTTGGGGACTGGGGAGAGTGAGTAGTCCTTGATGAGGATGGATAGGTGGGGTAATGGGGGAGAGTTGCTTGGGGGAAGACAAACTTAGTTTTGTCCATGTTCAGTTTAAGGAAGCGAGCGGAGAAGGATGAGATGGGGTACAGGCAGTGTGGAATTTTGGATAGTAGGGGAGGTGATGTCAGGTCCAGACAGGTAGATTTGGGTGTCGTCAGCATAGAGGTTGTACTGAAGGCCGTGGGACTCGATGAGTTGCCCTAGGCCAAGAGTGTAGATGGAGAAAAGTAACGGTCCCAGAACCGAGCCTTGGGGGATAATATTAGTAATTAACAGTCCTGGGCATCTGTTCAATGTCTGTGACTTGTAAATGGGTGTGGCCTGGGTGTTGTTAGGGGTGTGGCTAAAATTAGCTTGGTGCGCATAGCGCGCCGCATCTTTTGTCCCTCTTTCTGTTTTTCTAAAGTTGGGAGGTATGCGCCGCACACCGCCACTGCTGCACAACACCACCACTGCTGCACACCAACACTGCTGCACACTGACACACAGGGCTGCAGCATCCATGAGGCGTCATGAAGTGTCTGCCTCAAGCGGCAAGTAGACAGGGGGCGGCATCCGCAGTGGCACCTGGTGATAGCGCAGCCCCCTGCAGATGCTGTTCCCGTTCCCACAGTTCTGGCCGCCACCGCTGCGACCAGTTCAGTGGCTTATCCAAGGAAAGGGGGGAGCGCAGCAAGCAGGGAAGTGCCGCTGAGCTCTCCCCGCATGCCGCATGTTGCGCTAACACCCCCCTCCCCCCGCAGGGTCCGCCGCAGTGTCCCCTACAGAGTCCCCCCCAGTGTGAGCTGAACTGACAGAGCTGCACACTGCAGCTCTGTGGTGAGAGGACCTGTGATGACGTCAATGGAGAGGAGGTGTCAGGGGGTCACATGGCGGTCCTGGATAAGGTGAAGTTTGTGTGGGGTGGGGATCCACAGTGTGGATGTAGCAGAGCCGAGAATATACTAGGTGTATGGAGCCAAGCCGAGTGTGTACGAGGTGTATGGAGTGAAGGCAAGTGTGAACGAAGTGTATGGAGCGGTGCCGTGTGTATACTAGCTGTACAGAGCCGAGCCACGTGTGTAGAAGGTGTATGGAGCGGAGCCGGGTGTGTACGAGGTGTACGGAGTGGAGCCAAGTATGTATGAGGTGTATGGAGTGGAGCTGCGTGTGTATGATGTGTACGGAGTGGAGCCAAGTATGTATGAGGTGTATGGAGTGGAGCCGAGTGTGTACAAGGTGTATGGAGTGGAGCCAGGTGTGTACGAGGTGTATGGAGCGGAGCCAGGTGTGTACGAGGTGTATATAGCGGACCCAAGTATGTATGAGGTGTACGGAGCCAAGCCACGTGTGTACGAGGTGTACGGAGTGGAGCCGTGTGTACGAGGTGTACAAAGGGGAGCCGCATGTGTACGGAGCCGAGCCACGTGTCTACAAGGTGTCTGGAGCGGAGCCGGGTGTGTACGAGGTGAACGGAGCAGAGCCTAGTGTGCACGAGGTGTGCGGAGCCGCGTGTGTACGAGGTGTATGGAGCAGATCCGTGTTTGTACGAGGAGTACGGAGTGGAGTCGGGTGTGTACGAGGTGTATGGAGCGTAGCCATGTATGTTCGAGGTGTACGGAGCCGAACCACGTGTGTACGAGGTGTACGGAGCGTAGACGGGTGTGTACGAGATGTACGGAGCAGAGCCTAGTGTGTACGAGGTGTGCGGAGCCGCGTGTGTACGAGGTGTACGGAGCAGATCCGTGTTTGTACGAGGAGTACGGAGTGGAGTCGGGTGTGTACGAGGTGTATGGAGCGGTGCCATGTATGTACGAGGTGTACGGAGCCGAACCACGTGTGTACGAGGTGTACGGAGCGTAGACAGGTGTGTACGAGATGTACGGAGCAGAGCATAGTGTGTACGAGGTGTACGGAGCAGAGCCAAGTGTGTACAAGGTGTACGGAGCAGAACCTAGTGTGTACGAGGTGTACGGAGTGGAGCTGAGTGTGTACAAGGTGTTCGGAACAGAGCCACGTGTGTATGAGGTGTACGGAGCAGAGTCATGTATGTACGGGGTATGCGGAGCCGTGTGCGTACAAGGTGTGTATACCAGTGGTGGCCTCCCGCAGATGCCGCTCTTGCTCCTATAGTCCCAGCCGCCTCTGCCGGCAGCATTCTACTCCCGAGACCCGGCCGCCGCTGTCTGCCCTCTGCAGCTCAGCACAGCGGGGCACGATGATTGATGTCATCACTGAGCGCCACTGTGCTGAGACGTGCAGAGCAGCAGAGCAGGTGCTGAGGAGACTGGAGCAGCGAGAAGAGAGGTGAGTATTTATTTTATTTTTTAATCAGCGAGTACACTGATGGGAAATACGAAATGTGCAATATAATAAAGGAGGACAATGTGGGACCATTATACTATATGGAGGACTATGGGGGTGCATTATACTATAAGGAAGGCTATAGGGGATGCATTGTACTATATGGTGGACTATGGGAGTGCATTATACTATATAGACTATTATGGGGTGCATTATTCTATATGGAGGACTGTGGGGGTGCATTATTCTATATGGAGGACTGTGGGGGTGCATTATTCTATATGGAGGTCTGTGGGGTGTCAATATGCTATTTGGAGGACTATTGGTTGCAATGTACTACATGGAGGACTGTGGGGGTGCATTATTCTATATGGAGGACTGCAGCGTGCATTATACTATATGGAGGACTGTGGTGGTGCAGTATTCTATATGGAGGTCTATGGGGATGCATTATTCTGTATGGAGGTCTGTGGGGGTGTAATATGCTATTTGGAGGACTGTGGAGGTGCAATATACTATCTGGAGGACTGTGGAGGTGCATAATTCTATATGGCAGGGGATGCAGTATATTATATGGAGCCAATTATACTATATAGAAGCCATTATAATATTTGGAGGGCTCTGTGGGAGGCATCATAATACTTGGAGAGCTATAAGGGAGCCCTTATACTTTATGAAGGGCTATTTGAGGGCTGTGTTGGGGGCCATTATACTGTACATAAGTCCATTATACTACATGGAGGGCTGGGCGGGGATCATAGTTGGGGATCATATTGTACTGGGGTAGTTGAAGGAGGTACAGTAGGGTCATCATACTTTGCGTGTGGAGGAATGCACTGTGGTGGATCATACAGTGTTTGTGGGGCACTTTTGTTGGCACCACACTTTAGAGGGGCAATGAAAGGGGAATCTAGGGGCTTCAGTAGGAGGAAAATTACTCTGTAAATGCTGAAATGTTGTGAGAGATGTACCTATGTGACCCAGCCAAATATTCTTTTTTTGGGTGGTGCCCAATTAGAACGTCTGCTCTGGGGCCCCATGATTTTTATGTTGCAGGATGAATTGTTCCTCTGCTGCAGGACTGATTGGCCATAATTGCACACTAGGTCCAGTGCCGCCCCTCAGTACATACAGGCATCCAGCCATGTTTGTCCTGAGCGGCACTTGGTCGGTGGTGCTCTTCCCCCTACTCGCTCCCATATCCTTTGCTCAACCCAATAGGAAGGACCCTGTTATTAATTCTAAACAGCCCCATGTCCGGCGCTTGTGATTGGCTAAACAATTCGAGAGGAAGCGTGGTCTGTTGGAGGAGAAGCGCCATTTTTCCAGCTTAGTGCAGTGGTGGCTTGTTGATGCTCAGACTGCAGGTCATTACCTGTGGTGTGTGGACGGTGCAGCATCGTGACATGTCTGACTAATCAGTGCCAGGCAGCGGTCCAGAGTTTTGCCTACAGGACCACAGTTCTACCAGTTGTCATTATATGTCTATATACTTGTACCAAGCCGCCATTGCCATTAATGATCCGTGTTCTGGATTCTTCTGTGTGCTTCTTGTATGTGCGTGTGATGGCGCTGACATCCTTGTGTGAACATTATTTTTTCTGTTTCTATAAACTAAAATGTCCACTATTTTGCTAATTTTTACAGGATAAATATAAATCTGTATGAACCAGATTTATTTTTACCGATTAAAAAAAAATTACTAGCAGAGGGGGCGCTATTTTGCAGTTCACCTCAGGCAGCAGAGAGGCTAGGTTCACCCCTGCCGATAACACCAAGACAGAAGAGCTGATAACACCACACTGTAGAGAGAGAAGAGCTGATAACACCACACTGTAGAGAGAGAAGAGCTGATAACACCACACTGTAGAGACAGAAGAGCCGATAACACCACACTGTAGAGACAGAAGAGCTGATAACACCACACTGTAGAGACAGAAGAGCTGATAACACCACACTGTAGAGACAGAAGAGCTGATAACACCACACTGTAGAGACAGAAGAGCCGATAACACCACACTGTAGAGACAGAAGAGCTGATAACACCACACTGTAGAGAGAGAAGAGCTGATAACACCACACTGTAGAGAGAAGAGCTGATAACACCACACTGTAGAGACAGAAGAGCTGATAACACCACACTGTAGAGACAGAAGAGCTGATAACACCACACTGTAGAGACAGAAGAGCCGATAACACCACACTGTAGAGACAGAAGAGCCGATAACACCACACTGTAGAGACAGAAGAGCCGATAACACCACACTGTAGAGAAAGAAGAGCCGATAACACCACACTGTAGAGAGAAGAGCTGATAACACCACACTGTAGAGACAGAAGAGCTGATAACACCACACTGTAGAGACAGCAGAGCTGATAACACCACACTGTAGAGAGAGAAGAGCTGATAACACCACACTGTAGAGACAGAAGAGCGATAACACCACACTGTAGAGACAGAAGAGCCGATAACACCACACTGTAGAGACAGAAGAGCTGATAACACCACACTGTAGAGAGAGAAGAGCCGATAACACCACACTGTAGAGAGAAGAGCCGATAACACCACACTGTAGAGAGAGAAGAGCTGATAACACCACACTGTAGAGAGAAGAGCCGATAACACCACACTGTAGAGAGAAGAGCCGATAACACCACACTGTAGAGAGAGAAGAGCTGATAACACCACACTGTAGAGATAGAAGAGCTGATAACACCACACTGTAGAGAGAAGAGCCGATAACACCACACTGTAGAGAGAGAAGAGCTGATAACACCACACTGTAGAGACAGAAGAGCTGATAACACCACACTGTAGAGACAGAAGAGCTGATAACACCACACTGTAGAGACAGAAGAGAGCTGATAACACCACACTGTAGAGAGAAGAGTCGCTGATAACACCACACTGTAGAGAGAAGAGCCGATAACACCACACTGTAGAGACAGAAGAGCCGATAACACCACACTGTAGAGACAGAAGAGCCGATAACACCACACTGTAGATATAGAAGAGCCGATAACACCACACTGTAGAGACAGAAGAGCTGATAACACCACACTGTAGAGAGAAGAGCCGATAACACCACACTGTAGAGACAGAAGAGCCGATAACACCACACTGTAGAGACAGAAGAGCCGATAACACCACACTGTAGATAGAAGAGCTGATAACACCACACTGTAGAGAGAGAAGAGCTGATAACACCACACTGTAGAGACAGAAGAGCTGATAACACCACACTGTAGAGACAGAAGAGCCGATAACACCACACTGTAGAGACAGAAGAGCCGATAACACCACACTGTAGAGACAGAAGAGCCGATAACACCACACTGTAGAGAGAAAGAGCTGATAACACCACACTGTAGAGACAGAGGAGCTGATAACACCACACTGTAGAGACAGAAGAGCTGATAACACCACACTGTAGAGAGAAGAGCTGATAACACCACACTGTAGAGACAGAAGAGCTGATAACACCACACTGTAGAGACAGAAGAGCTGATAACACCACACTGTAGAGACAGAAGAGCCGATAACACCACACTGTAGAGAGAGAAGAGCTGATAACACCACACTGTAGGGACAGAAGAGCTGATAACACCACACTGTAGAGAGAGAAGAGCTGATAACACCACACTGTAGAGACAGAAGGGCTGATAACACCACACTGTAGAGAGAAGAGCTGATAACACCACACTGTAGAGAGAGAAGAGCTGATAACACCACACTGTAGAGAGAGAAGAGCTGATAACACCACACTGTAGAGAGAGAAGAGCTGATAACATCACACTGTAGAGAGAGAAGAGCTGATAACACCACACTGTAGAGAGAGAAGAGCTGATAACACCACACTGTAGATACAGAAGAGCTGATAACACCACACTGTAGACAGAAGAGCTGATAACACCACACTGTAGAGAGAGAAGAGCCGATAACACCACACTGTAGAGACAGAAGAGCTGATAACACCACACTGTAGAGAGAGAAGAGCTGATAACACCACACTGTAGAGACAGAAGAGCTGATAACACCACACTGTAGAGACAGAAGAGCTGATAACACTACACTGTAGAGACAGAAGAGCTGATAACACCACACTGTAGAGACAGAAGAGCTCATAACACCACACTGTAGAGACAGAAGAGCTGATAACACCACACTGTAGAGACAGAAGAGCTGATAACACCACACTGTAGAGAGAAGAGCTGATAACACCACACTGTAGAGAGAAGAGCTGATAACACCACACTGTAGAGAGAAGAGCTGATAACACCACACTGTAGAGACAGAAGAGCTGATAACACCACACTGTAGAGACAGAAGAGCCGATAACACCACACTGTAGAGACAGAAGAGCTGATAACACCACACTGTAGAGAGAGAAGAGCTGATAACACCACACTGTAGAGAGAGAAGAGCTGATAACATCACACTGTAGAGACAGAAGAGCTGATAACACCACACTGTAGAGACAGAAGAGCTGATAACAACACACTGTAGAGAGAGAAGAGCTGATAACACCACACTGTAGAGACAGAAGAGCTGATAACACCACACTGTAGAGAGAGAAGAGCTGATAACACCACACTGTAGAGACAGAAGAGCCGATAACACCACACTGTAGAGAGAGAAGAGCTGATAACACCACACTGTAGAGAGAGAAGAGCTGATAACACCACACTGTAGAGAGAAGAGCTGATAACACCACACTGTAGAGACAGAAGAGCTGATAACACCACACTGTAGAGAGAAGAGCCGATAACACCACACTGTAGAGAGAAGAGCTGATAACACCACACTATAGAGAGAAGAGCCGATAACACCACACTGTAGAGAGAGAAGAGCTGATAACACCACACTGTAGAGAGAGAAGAGCTGATAACACCACACTGTAGAGACAGAAGAGCTGATAACACCACACTGTAGAGAGAAGAGCTGATAACACCACACTGTAGAGAGAAGAGCTGATAACACCACACTGTAGAGAGAAGAGCTGATAACACCACACTGTAGAGACAGAAGAGCCGATAACACCACACTGTAGAGACAGAAGAGCTGATAACACCACACTGTAGAGAGAAGAGCTGATAACACCACACTGTAGAGAGAAGAGCTGATAACACCACACTGTAGAGACAGAAGAGCCGATAACACCACACTGTAGAGAGAGAAGAGCTGATAACACCACACTGTAGAGAGAGAAGAGCTGATAACACCACACTGTAGAGACAGAAGAGCTGATAACACCACACTGTAGAGAGAGAAGAGCTGATAACACCACACTGTAGAGACAGAAGAGCTGATAACACCACACTGTAGAGAGAGAAGAGCTGATAACACCACACTGTAGAGACAGAAGAGCTGATAACACCACACTGTAGAGAGAAGAGCTGATAACACCACCACCAAGATGGTTCTATTTTATATGTAATGTATGTATTATGTGAAATGTACTATGTGTTATACATGCTACCCAGTTTATGATGTGTGTGAAAAATAAACGGGTGGACATTTATTTAAGCATGAGTTGGTGTAATTTCCGTGGCCAAGTGAGTTCCTCGGGGCCCAAGCTCACAGGCCCCACTTTAAACTTTTGCCCAGGGCCCCACTTTGGCTAAACCCAGCCCTGCCCAGAAGCCTCTGCCTAAAATAGTCCCCCCGCCAATGCCAGGATCCAGAGCCCTTGGATGCCCCCCTACCTCCAGCCGAATACTGCAGAGAAACACCGAAAAGCAGCAAGCAGCAGAAAACACCCAGGACACAGACAGAGGCAGAAAATGGAGGCCGGAGTCACTGAGGGAGGAGGACAACATGGAGGCCGGAATCACAGGAGGAAGATAACATGGGCTGGAACAAGCCCTCACAGGACAGGGAGGGGGAAAGCTGTGTGAGGAGGAGGAGGAGGACATGCAGCCGGCAGAAGAACATGGGGAACATGAAACCCCCAAACAATCATTTCTGCCCCCCCCCCCCCTTGAGAGAGCAAAGACCCCCCCAAACCACAGTATAACACAGAGGGCAATCACAGGAGACTGTAATGTCTCCTCACAGAGCAGGATCTGCCCCCACCTCTACCACAGAAGATACAGGAGAGCAGGAAGAAAGGAGGAGGGAGGAATATAGGACAAAGCTCCTACTAAAGCAGATGTTACATCTGTGATATCAGAAGAGAAGGAGATCACCACACAGAGGACATAGAGCTTATATCACACAGATACACTGGACGTGACCAGGATCCACCACACAATATGGAGCAATGGCGTCCACACAATATGGAGCAATGGCGTCCACACAATATGGGGCAATGGCGTCCACACAATATGGAGCAATGGCGTCCACACAATATGGAGCAATGGCGTCCACACTATATGGAGCAATGGCGTCCACACTATATGGAGCAATGGCGTCCACACTATATGGAGCAATGGCGTCCACACAATATGGAGCAATGGCGTCCACACAATATGGAGCAATGGCGTCCACACAATATGGAGCAATGGCGTCCACACAATATGGAGCAATGGCGTCCACACAATATGGAGCAATGGCGTCCACACTATATGGAGCAATGGCGTCCACACAATATGGAGCAGTGGCGTCCACACAATATGGAGCAGTGGCGTCCACACAATATGGAGCAGTGGCGCCCACACAATATGGAGCAATGGAGTCCACACAATATGGAGCAGTGGCGCCCACACAATATGGAGCAATGGCGCCCACACAATATGGAGCAATGGCGTCCACACAATATGGAGCAATGGCGTCCACACAATATGGAGCAATGGCGTCCACACAATATGGAGCAATGGCGTCCACACAATATGGAGCAATGGCGTCCTCACAATATGGAGCAATGGCGTCCACACAATATGGAGCAATGGCGTCCACACAATATGGAGCAATGGCGTCCACACAATATGGAGCAATGGCGTCCACACAATATGGAGCAATGGCGTCCACACAATATGGAGCAATGGCGTCCACACAATATGGAGCAATGGCGTCCACACAATATGGAGCAATGGCGTCCACACAATATGGCGCAATGGCGTCCACACAATATGGAGCAATGGCGTCCACACAATATGGAGCAATGGCGTCCACACAATATGGAGCAATGGTGTCCACACAATATGGAGCAATGGCGTCCACACAATATGAAGCAATGGTGTCCACACAATATGGAGCAATGGCGTCCACACAATATGGAGCAATGACGTCCACACAATATGGAGCAATGGTGTCCACACAATATGGAGCAATGGCGTCCACACAATATGGAGCAATGGCGTCCACACAATATGGAGCAATGGCGTCCACACAATATGGCGCATTGGCCGTCCACACAATATGGAGCAATGGTGTCCACACAATATGGTGCAATGGAGTCCACACAATATGGAGCAATGGAGTCCACACAATATGGAGCAATGGTGTCCACACAATATGGAGCAATGGCGTCCACACAATATGGAGCAATGGCGTCCACACAATATGGAGCAATGGCGTCCACACAATATGGAGCAATGGAGTCCACACAATATGGAGCAATGGTGTCCACACAATATAGAGCAATGGCGTCCACACAATATGGTAATAAGTATACCGGTCTATTGGTACAGCGCTTCCACAGGAGACCCAGAGTTTAAATAGATTTTCCTTTTTTCTTAAAATGTATATTACAGT
The DNA here is from genome assembly GCA_033576535.1 of Allobates femoralis. Classification (NCBI taxonomy): domain Eukaryota; kingdom Metazoa; phylum Chordata; class Amphibia; order Anura; family Aromobatidae; genus Allobates; species Allobates femoralis. The sequence goes on from JARQOC010000013.1 coordinate 10,127,948, forward strand.
GGGCAGTACAATGCGTTTCGACCCTTTTAATGGGCCTTCCTCAGGTACAGTTATATAATTTCATAACACTTACAGGTGTCTCCTTATATAGCTCATGCAGTGTCTGAGTTCAAGTGAGTGAGGGTTATCTCATTAGCTGGTTGCTTTCAAGTGTGTGCATATCATTAACATAGAGTTGCTCTGCTTTGTCCATCAATTAACACTGCTCTAAATAAGTAAAAAAAAAATAAAAAAAATAGTAATATAAAATATCTAGCTATAATACTCATAAGGTCAAGAATGGCTAAAAACTTTCTTATACAATTTACTTATAAAATTATAAAATAATGACTTGCTCACGGCCAAAGCTAACAAACAGTTCTCCGTCCTCCTCCTTTTAGACCGGTCATCTGCATTTGACACAGTCGACCACTGCCTCTTATTACAGACTAGTAAAAAGGCCCGATGCAATTGCATCGGGAGCGCGGTGAAATGAATTGTGTGTATACAGGCGGGTGAGTGGCTAGCAGAGTATACATGGGGCTCTGTGGGTAGCAGACTATACAGGCGGGTCTGTGGGTAGCAGAGTATACAGACTGCTCTGAGGGTAGCAGATTATACAGGCGGCTCTCTGGGTAGAAAAGTATATAGGCGGCTCTGTGGGTAGCAGAGTATACAGGCGGGTTTGTGGTTAGCAGATTATACAGGCGGCTCTGTGTGTAGCAGAGTATAGAGAAGGCTCTGTGGGTAGCAGAATATAGAAACGGCTCTGTGGGTAGCAGAGAATACAGGCGGGTCTGTGGGTAGGAGAGTATACAGGCGGCTGTGTGGATAGCAGAGTATGATGTGGCGGGAGGCTGGAGGAGTGAGGGGAGCAGAGGCTGGAGGGGTGAGGAGAGCAGAGGCTGGAGTGGTGAGGAGAGGTCCAGATGGAGGGGTGAGGAGAGGTCTGGCTGGAGGGGTGAGGAGAGATGGGGCTGGAGGGGTGACATCACCGCTCGGCGGCAGGACGTGGCTGCGTGCTGGGGCTGATCGCAGCCCCAGTCACACGGCATTGTCCTCTGCGGCGGGTTGGGTGATGCAGAGAGGGATCAGTTCTTGCCCTCAGGTCACACATGTGACCTGAGCGGAAGGAGCGGATTGGGCGGTGTGTGGTAAAGACAGGACGGTCATCCGATTGGTCTAGGACGCCAAGTCCTGGGCAATGGGATGGGCGTCCTGTGTGTACAACACAGCGCCCAATCCGCTTGCAGGGGCGGCGGGGGCAGGCAATGGGAGTGAGCGGGGCGTGTCAGGCTTTGCAGGCTGACACGGTCCGCTCACTCCCATTGGCTGTTGCCGGCCACAGGACGATGTCCCTGGCTCCCGGCACCCGGCCACAGCCCGTAGACCGCTACTCCACCAGCATGGCGACATTGAGAGCCCAGCGGTGAGAGAGTGGTGAGGGGCGGAAGGCTCCGGCGGCATCCGGGCAGCATGGACCTCGCCGAGGGCGGTGGCGATGGAGCGGGGCCGACGGTTGGCAGGATGGCAGCGGTGTCAGGTAGTGCGGCTGAGGATGGAGGAGGCTGAGAGGATGGGGAGTCTGTGAGGCTGGAGGAGGCTGTGAGGCTGGAGGAGGCTGTGAGGCTGGAGGAGGCTGTGAGGCTGGAGGAGGCTGTGAGGCTGGAGGAGGCTGCAGGATGGGGAGGCTGTGAGGATGGAGGAGGCTGTGAGGATGGGGAGGCTGTGAGGCTGGAGGAGGCTGTGAGGATAGGGAGGCTGTGAGGCTGGGGAGTCTGTGAGGCTGGAGGAGACATTTACTGTACTGAGCATTCTCAGTACAGTAAAAGGTCTCCAAACAGGAAGGCAGGGGTTAAAAAAAAAAAAAAAAAAGTTAATGCTCACCTCTCCCCGAGCCCCCGCCATCTCCTGCCGTCTTCCTCCAAGCTTCCGGTGGCTGCCGCAGGCTCCCAGTGTCTGCAGAGCTGTTGTAGTGCAGTTCAGGACCTGCGGTGATGTCACAGTCACGTGACACCAGGTTACCATGAAGTTAGCTGGTGTCATGTGACTGTGACATCACCACAGGTCCTTGACTGCAGTAGAAGAGCTCTGCAGACACTCGGAGCCTGCGGCAGCTACCGGAAGCTTGGAGGAAGACGGCAGGAGACGGCGGGGGCTCGGGGAGAGGTGAGCATTAACTTTTTTTTTTTTACAGTAGTGCGGGTCTGCGGCTCGTGATGACGCTGCGCGTCATCACTCGCAGTCCCGCAAAGCATGTTGGGATTCGGCGACAACGCCCGAATTCCCAACTGCGGATTATATAAGTAGATCCTTTCTTCCATTGGTATCACTGACCTTGCCTTCTCCTGGATCTCCTCCTATCTTTCCAACCGCACATTTAGTGTCTCCCACTCCCACACAACCTCCTCGCCCCATCCCCTCTCTGTTGGGGTCCCTCAAGGCTCTGTCCTGGGGCCCCTTCTTTTCTCCATCTATACCCTTGGCCTAGGACAACTCATACAGTCCCATGGCTTCCAGCATCACCTGTACGCTGATGACACTCAGATCTACCTCTCTGGCCCAGACGTCACCTCTCTGCTGTCCAGAATGCCGGAGAGTCTATCAGCCATATCCTCCTTCTCCTCCCGCTTCCTAAAACTCAATGTAGACAAAACCGAACTCATCATCTTTCCTCCATCTCCCACACCTTCCTTGCCAGACTTATCTATCACATTAAATGACATCACACATTGCCCTGTACCCGAAGTCCGCTGCCTCGGAGTAACACTTGACTCTGCATTGTCCTTCAAACTGCACATCCAAGCCCTTGCCACCTCCTGCCACCTCCAGCTCAAAAACATTGCCAGAATCAGTCCCTTCCTCAACTCCCACTCTGCTAAACTACTCATGCATGCCCTCATCATCTCCCGCCTTGACTACTGCAACCTCCTACTCTGTGGCCTTCCTGCTAACACTCTTGCACCACTTCAATCTGTCCTCAATTCTGCTGCCCGACTAATCCACCTTTCCTCGCTATTCCTCCACTTCTCCCCTCTACAAATGCCTCCACTGGCTCCCAATTCACCAGCGTATCCAATTCAAACTACTAACATTGACTTACAAAGCCATCCACAATCTGTCCCCACCATATATCTCTGAACTAATATCCCGATATCATCCAACTCATAATCTTCGATCCTCCCAAGACCTCCTCCTTTCCTCCACACTTGTACGTTCCTCATCTAACCGCCTGCAAGACTTCACCCGAGCATCCCCCATCCTCTGGAACTCTGTACCCCAAAACGTCAGACTGTCTCCCACACTCAGAACCTTCAAGTGGAACCTGAAAACCCATCTCTTCAGAACAGCCTACAACCTGTAATGAGCACAGTGCCGCCTCAACACCACTGGACCCGGAGCTCCACCACCACCGGATCTGGCAATCCAGCACCACCCGAGCAGACCCAACCTGTCTCCCTCCCCATTGCCCTGTAGAATGTAAGCCCGCAAAGTAGGGTCCTCGCTCCCCTCTGTATCAGTCTGTCACTTTGTTCATTGTATTTGTAACTTGTCTGTATGTAACCCTTTCTCATGTACAGCACCATGGAATGAATGGTGCTCTATAAATACATAATAATAATAATCTATAGTATATACATATATAGGATATATATAAAAAGCCAGTCAGTCATATATGTATATATATATATATATATATATATATATATATATATATATATATATATATATATATATAAAAAAGTAATAGGTTCTGACTCTTATTTCATATCTTACATTTTTGCATCATTTTCTAATGTTCTTTTAGCTTTTCTGTTTATAAAACAAAATAAAATAAAAGAGGAAGGTGCTTATCTACTATTATTGTACTGCTTATGCTCTCAATATAATACATTAGACATGGATCGGAATTGACCTTGTGCTGTTATATTCCAGTCGGTCTCCTGGGGAGTTAGATGTATTCTATTTTGTCATTGAGTCTGTCTGGCTGTAGCTTCGCAGGCGATACATCCAGAAGGACTCCTTTCTGTTTAATACTTGAGTTCTATTGAAAGGAGTCCTTCTGGATGTATCGCCTGCGAAGCTACAATAAAAGGAGAAAGCCGGTGTCCAATTCTGCTCAATGAGCTAACGACTAAGGAGAGCACCCCGAAACGCGTATAGCGTGACTCTACGGGGTATGTGATGATTTTAACTGTGCGTTAATAAAAGCACAAAAGAAGCAGAATTGGACACTGGCTTTCTCATTTTATTGCGATTACTACGGATGGTAGCCATGCCATCGGTCTAGTCAGTGGCCCCAGGGACCCTGGTGCAGCCGTCGGTGAGGTCCGGGGGGGGGGGATGGCTGGTGGCCGTTGGCGGGGGCTGGGCGGGGGGTCGTCGGCTCTCCTACCTGCCCTGCTCGTATAGTCTTCCCTTAGGTCAGTCCTGGCAGCAGGTCCCATAGGTGATCGTATACAAGTCCTCCTGCCTCCATGCTCCTGTAGTGGGCTCCACATTAAGAACAGACAGGTCACTTCCACATTAAGATCCGACAGGTTGCTTCTGCATTAAGATCCGACAGGTTGCTTCTGCATTAAGAACGGACAGGTCACTTCTTTTAACAACTTGGTGTCTATAGAAACCTGAAGCAGTTAAAATACTCAAAAGACTGAATATAAGAACAGGAATTGGATACACAGAAATGTATAAGTTCATTCTTCAGAGCAGGATCTGCCTGTTCTTGGTCTGCTGACATATGTGAGATATCCTTCCCCCCCCCCCCCCCAGAATCCCCCTGTACATATGGCATCCAATCAACCCTAACACAATATGTTTTATGAGATTTTTGTCCTACAGAAGAAAACTGTATACAGCTCACCCATGAGCCCCAACCTGACTGAAGCTCCCTATACATGGCAGATCAGTCTGTACACAGCGCCATGTATACTATACAAATTACCAGACACTATGTGAACAAGGCAGCGCTGTGCACCACAATTCTCAGCATGCAAATACATAGACACAAGTTGTAAATTGCAGCTCAGCTTCATCGGGGATTTATCATTCCTTGACTGCCTGGAATATGTCAGCCGGGCTGCTGCCTTCCATGCTGGGTTCCTCCCTGAGGCACCACAAGTCCCAGCAGTCAGCGTGGCAGAAGGGGCAGCATGCAGCCATGTTGAGGAACGGGGGGGGGGGGGGGCCTGGGGGAGCTGATGGCCGTTGGCGTGGCCTGGGGGGGGGTGTTGTGGTGCTGCTGGCCGCCAGCGCTGTCCGGGGGGGGGTGCTGGAGGCCAGTGGAGAGGAGTTTGCCGCGGCTCCTACCTGGTGAGCCCGCGCCAAGTGCGCTCCAGGGAGCCGGAGGGGCAGAGGAGAGGAGGGGCGGGATCGGGCTGGGGAAGCAGGAAGCTTCCTGCTTCCCTTGCCTGACCCTCCTCTCCTCTGACAACTGACAACGTCTTACAGGGTCGGCTGGGGGGCCCCCTAGCCGGTCGGGGCCCTGGTGCAGCTGCACCATGGTAGTTCCAGCCCTGGGTCTAGTGTCAGGAATCCTGGCAGTAATTGTCTGAGGAGCCGACCTTCCTATCCCTATTCCCAAACCAAGTCACTTTACTCCATTGGTTAGCTCAGCAGCACAGTTCTTTTACACACTTGCTGTGGACCGGGTTCACACCACAGTCACGATCACGGGTTCTTACTGCAGCTGGGACGGTTCCTCTGCACCACTCCCCTCTGTACCTTTCGGGCCCGTTGTTTCTCTCTCCCTCGGCTATGGGTTCGGTCCGGCCGTCATGGGGTTAGTAGTGATGTACCCCCTTCTTTGGGTCACTGGCCCTAGTACGATGGCTTTGTCCTACTCCATACCGGTAGTTGGGTCACGGGTCATAGAGCTCCTGCACATGCCGGGTGTCTCGTGATTAGGGGCATAAAGCGTTCCTGGCTACATCTACAGAGCCGGCACTCTGGTTGTGATGGCCCAGCCACCAGTGACCTGGGTTAGTCGGGACCACCTGGCTCTTTCAGTCTCTCACTGGTTTCAGACTAGGTTCCCGGCTGGCCATTAGTGGTAGAGGCTGCTGGGCCCCGTTGTTCTTTCAGCCTGTGGTTGTCAGTGCTCTGCTGAAGGGTGTCTCGGCTTGGGGTTAGCTTCCCACTCCTCACCCTCCAGGGAATTCTTTCTGTCTCCTACTCCTACATCTACCTACCCCAACTTAGTGTTCCAGTGTTTTACTACTGTTCCTCCACCCCTTTGTCTGGGTTCTCTCTTCTTCCCACCCACACGTTGCTACTCCCGCCACCCCTCGCCTGACATAGAGTGACTTAGGCTCAGGGACAGAGTGTGTGTGTGTGTGGGTGTTTTGTGAGTTGACCGTCTTACCTCATCGCATCTGCAGTTCAGGGGCGGACCTACCGTGGTGCAGCTGGTTCAGCTGCACCAGGGCCCTGACCAGTAGGGGGCCCCTCAAGCACCTGTAGGGGGCCCCCTGTGACGCTGTGACACAGGAGAGGAGGTTAACTGAGGGAAGCTTCCTGCTTCCCCTGGCTGCTCCCGCCCCTCCGCTCCGCTTCTGCAGCCCTGGCTCCTGGACCTGCCATGCGTGGCTCGACGCAGGCAGGAGCCGCTCGCAAACCCCCCCTGCTAGCACCTTTCCCCCCCTGCTCCTCACCTAAAGCTGCTAGCACTGCACCCCCCCCCACTCCTCACCTACAGCTGCACCAGGGCCCGCCAGGCTGAAGGTCCGCCACTGCTACAGTTCATCCTGTGGCCTCCTGGTCGCAGTGGCACCACACAATTAACATGTTTGGGACAAGCTATACAATCAAATCTTTGTATGCCTAAGAAAGATTGCTCACAGTGTCATTCTGTTACCAACCAGCAATGTTAACCCAATATGCTGAACAAGCGAATGTTCACTCAACTCTAATTCACTTGTCTGTCAGTGTGGCACCCCAGGGATTGGTTGCCACAGATATACCTGGGACAGAGAATGATCTCCAGGATCTCAGGTAAGCACGCAAACAACACGTTCCACTTCAGGCCTGAAGGGGGAGCTCTACAAGCCGAGCTCAGCTGAGGTCCCCTATAAAATCCAGGTCTGGAGGCGGAGTCAGTGAGTTCAGTTCTGGAGAGGATTGTGAAGACATCCTGGTGACAGAGTTGCGCTAGGCCTGTACCAGTGAGAGCCGTTAAACAGTGTGAGGCACCCGAAAGCAAGGGTCGGAGGCAAAGAGGAATTACTGGGGGAGTGGAGCCATGCCGGTTTGCCCCAGAGGAATAGCGTTGACTACCGGACACCGGTGTCCAAGACTGAGGGATCTAACTGCCCAGCAGTAAAAACTGGAGGCCAGGGAGACTTCACATCTCCCTGCCGCATCAGCACCTGAAGGCAAAGACGCTTACCAGAGCTCAGGGACCGCAGTGAGTATAGCGGTGCCCCGCAGAGGAGCTCCTGCTGCCTGCCATACAGGTGAAGACAGTAGGAGAGGGTCAGGGTCAAGCTCCAGGCACAGGCCCCCCGTGACATATCCCCCATGAATCAACGCTCGGAAGGGGGGCCCCACGGCCCTGGGATGGGTTATCAGCATTGTGCAAAAAACATATAAAGGCATTCCAGAAATAGTGCTTTCCTACACACAGAGTCAAATTAATACATGTCAAGCAGTCTGGTGTCCAACCCGAACGTGGGGGCTACAGGTATCAGTTAGCCCACAGAGGGATACCTCAATGACCAGTGGCTACCATAAAGCAGCGCAAGATAGATACAGTTCACACCACATGTGCTTCACATGTACTTATCTGATTCCTGAAGGTTACACACTCAACGCGTTTCCCCCTTATCCTGTGGTGAAGGGTTCATGAGGAGTGACAGATCTGTGTGTTCAGGGCCAGGTATCCAGCCCTGCGATGCCAGGGAGGGCATGTGATAATTCCAGCCTCTTCCTCACAATGGATGACCTGTCTATAGTTCTATAGTACTGGGGGGCTGGTGACCTCTCTCTATAATACGGGGAAGGGAGGGGGGTAGCTGGTGACCTCTCTATAGTACTGGAGGGCTGCTGACCTCTCTCTATAGTACTGGGGGGCTGCTGACCTCTCTCTATAGTACTGGGGGGCTGCTGACCTCTCTCTATAGTACTGGGGGGGCCGGTGACACCTTTCTATAGTACTGGGGGGCTGGTGACCTCTCTATAATACTGGGGAGCTGGTAACCTCTCTATAGTACTGGGGGGCTGGTGACCTCTCTATAGTACTGGAGGGCTGCTGACCTCTCTCTATAGTACTGGGGGGGCTGGTGACCTCTCTCTATAGTACTGGGGGGCTGGTGACCTCTCATCTCTATAGTACTGGGGGGGCCGGTGACCTCTCTCTATAATACGGGGAAGGGAGGGGGGTAGCTGGTGACCTCTCTATAGTACTGGAGGGCTGCTGACCTCTCTCTATAGTACTGGGGGGCTGGTGACCTCTCTATAGTACTGGGGGGTTGGTAACCTCTCTATAGTACTGGGGAGCTGGTGACCTCTCATCTCTATAGTACTGGGGGGGCCGGTGACCTCTCACTATAATACGGGGAAGGGGGGGAGGGGTAGCTGCACCACGGTAGGTCCGCCCCTGTATGTATATATATATATTCTGACTCACCGTAGCCGGGGGTACACGTAGCGGGCGTTGTTTCTCCTCCAGTCACGGAACCGCGCCTGCGGTGGTGTAGGCCCGGTGGTCCAGATCAATAGGGGAATGGCGGAACAGTGGGGGTGATTTGTCTTCGTGACGCCACCTGCGGGTGTTCTGGTAACTTTACCAGCGCTGTTCGGGTCTCCGGGGGATGTTGTACAGCGAGATGGAACGCTCCCCACAGGATGAGCGGGAATCCCCGGAGCCGGGAGCTGCGCAAGATGTTGTGAGGCAGCTGCGGGATGCTGCGCGCTGAATCCTGGAGTAATGCACAACCACACAAAGTCTCTTTTAGGTACCTTTACTGGATGGTAGTCAGGTACACTCGGACCGGGATAGTGAAGTTGGCACTTATGGAGTTTCACAGCAAGCAGTGTTAGGCTTCCTTTCTCTACTTCTGGTGCTAAGGTCGGGTGGATGTGGAATCCAGCCGGACCGGGCAGGGTGTTCAATGGAACTTGCTTCACCTGGTTGGCAGCACTGAGGGCACTGTAAAAGGGTCTGAGCAGGATCAGTACTCTTCCCTGGGCTCTCGTGGGTGGGTGCATCAGGTGGAACAGGTGGCTAAACCTCCTGTTGATGGTGCTGGTTCTCTGTGGTGGCTGGGTAGCTCTCACAGCTTCGGTTCCAGTAACCGGTTGATTTGGAAAGAGTCGGATTAACTCTGTTTTCCTGAGAGGTGATCTCCTTCTTCCTATTATCCCAATTGCAGGGATCTCCACTGGCTAACAGGCTGGTTGGGCCTAGTGTGTTCCTCATAGGGTGGAGGTTTCACACAGGCTGGCAGCTCTTGTAGTGTCTACCACACTCTGGAGTTTCTCCCTCCAAGACTCTATTTATAGGGGGAACTGGTTCAAAGTCACCAGTATAGCTCCCCCTAGAGGCTCGGGGTGAAACCAGGTGTTCTAAGTGTTGTTTGTGTTTGTGGGTTTTGCTGTGCTGTTACTTACTCCATTTGTACCTAAGGATTTCTGTGGTGCCCAACAGGTGCCAGGGTGCCACATTCCCCCTTAGTTAACCTCAGTTCTCCCGGCTGAGCAAAAAGTTCTTTTTACAACTTAACACTAAGCATATTATACATTCAATAACAAAGTCTTAAAGAAAAACACAAAAATCACTGAAAAGGGGTGAAAAATGTGGAAAAGGTGCAAAGCAGTCCGTACGGCACTAGTCCATCTGCCGCAGGCTGGAAAAGGTAAAGTTAGTGGTCACACAAGTCCTGTGACAATTGTTCAAAGTTTTTGAAAAAGGGAAAAGGTAAAGTCCAGGGATACACGGTAAACTTTATACATTCCCTACGGGTGTCTCTGCTTGGGAGGCCGGTACTAACCTTCTATACCTTACCAGGCGCTTTCTGTTCCCAACTTAGTATACTTGGGACAGAGCCCAGTTCCTCCACCCTTCTGTACACTACTTTTTACAGGTTTTTGAAAACTGGTTAATATTTACAACACTTACAGGTTACATTTTCCACTACATTTTAAACCCATTCTCCAAGCTTGTGTGGGGGTTGACCTAATGTACTACGTGTGGATCTGCGTAGTGTGGGTGTTTCCAAAGCTGTTGGTGTAGTGTACGAAGTGGTTGGTAATTCTCTATGTCTGCTTTGTGTAATACCATAGTAAGTGCGGAGTCTATCAACTGGACTGACCTCTGTAGGTAGTTGATTAGAAGTGGCTTCTCTTACTGTGGGACTAGCAGGCTGACCGATTACAGGAATCTCAGGTTCCATGATAACAGGCTGCAATTCTTGCACTTGGACTTCTTCTTGTTGGACTTGTGGAATTGGATTAGGTTGCTGATCTTCAACAGGTTGATAGAAATGCATAACTGGTATTAGGAATGCTTCACCTATTTGTGGCCAATCAGCTGGTAAGTATCCAATTTCTGTAAGGACTAGATTTTCTTTTGTTTCTTCATCTGTAGTTACAGTAGGGTAACTGGTTGCTTGTGGGATTAACTGTGGCGGACATTTCTTCAAATGATCCCTTGAGACAGTCGCAATAGTATTCCCATTATCTTTGCTAATAACACAAGTTTTTGAGTTATCATAGTGTGACGGCATAACGGTGTAGGGTACGGATTCCCAACTGTTATCCAATTTGTTGGTTTTTTCGCTTTCTTTTCAGCACTACGTCTCCTATAGCTAATGGTTCAGCTGAGGCGTACTTGTTGAAGTCTTTTTCTTGTTTGGTTCCACTGATTTCAAGGTTTCTTTCAACACTCTCCTGTACTTTCTTGTACTTTTCTTGGCGTTGGCTGACCCAGTCTTCATCAGAAGAATCTTCTGTGGGTTCAACGGTTCCCATCTGTAAATCAATAGGCAGTTTACCTGGTCTTGCTCTCATCAAGTAAGCAGGTGTATAATTTGTCGAACTGACAGGTATGTGGTTGTAGATGTCCACGAGATCTGGAAGTTTCTCTGGCCATTGATTTCTCTCTTCAACTGGTAAGGTCTTGAGCATGTCAATGACTATGTGGTTCATCTTCTCACATAAACCGTTCGTCTGAGGATGATAAGGTGTTGTGCGGATTTTCTTACACCCATACAGCCCTAAGAATTCTTGGAACAGAGCTGATTCGAAGGCTGGCCCTTGGTCAGTTAAGACTTGGTCTGGATACCCATGGGGGCGACAGAAGTAACTCTGGAACGCTTTGGCTGCTACCTCAGCAGTTAAATCCTTAACTGGAACGACTACCAGGAATCTTGAGTAGTGATCGACTATGGTGAGAGCGTAGGTGTACCCGGTTCGACTTGGGGTAAGCTTCACGTGGTCGAGAGCAACTATTTCAAGAGGTTTGGTGGTAACAATTGGTTGCAACGGAGCTTTCTGAGTTAGATGGTCTTTCCTTCGAAGGTGACATGGTCCACAGTTTTTACACCATTTGTCAATGGAGCCTCTCATACCAACCCAGTAGAACCGATCCTTCAGGAGTCTTTCCAGCTTCTTCCATCCAAAGTGTCCGGCATCATCATGGTATGCTTCAAGGATCATTTGGACTTCAGTCTTGGGAACTACAATCTGCCAGATGAGTTCATGGGTTCTTGGATTGAGGTATCTTCTGCATAGTTTACCTTGGTAGACGAACAACCTTCCTTTCTCCTTCCACAGGCGTTTAGCATTTGGGGAGGCATCAGAGTCCATGTTGGCGTGTTCTTGAGTGATCAGATCCCTTACCAGGCTGACATCTGGGTCGTTGGCTTGAGCCTCCTTCCAGTCATGATGAGGTAACGGGTTCACGGTCCTCTCTACACGTGTCTGGTTTCTCTGATGACATGTTGCTGTACCTGAACGGTGGAAAGCAGGTAGTTCAATCTCTTCCAGGTCATCTATGTCTTCTCCCTCTTCAGGAAGATGAGGCATTCGGGACAGGGCATCAGCATTGCCGTTCTTGTGACCTGCCCGGTACTTTACAGTGAAGTCGTAGTTAGCGAGTCTTGCTACCCAACGCTGTTCTAGGGCTCCCAGCTTTGCAGTCTCTAAATGTGTTAGAGGATTGTTGTCTGTGAAAGCTGTGAACGGGGCGGAGGCCAGGTAATGTTTGAAACGCTCTGTGATCGCCCAGACCAGGGCCAGGAACTCCAGCTTGAAGGAGCTGTAGTTTTCCGGGTTCCTTTCGGTGGGACGGAGCTTTCTGCTTGCGTAGGCTATCACCTATTCCTTGCCCTGCTGACGTTGAGATAGGACTGCTCCTAAACCTTCATTACTTGCGTCAGTGTACAACAGAAACGGTAGATTGTAGTCAGGGTAGGCCAGGATTTCTTCTCCAGTTAAAGCTTCTTTTAACGTTTGGAAGGACTTGTCCTGCTCTGGGCCCCAGTGGAACGGGGGTCCCCTGATCTTGCCGTTTTTGGATTGACCTACTAAGAGATCTTGCATGGGGGCGGCTATCTTGGTATAGCCTTTGATGAATCGTCGGTAGTACCCGACCAGTCCTAGGAATTGACGTACCTCTTTGTGGTTGATGGGTGCTGGCCAGTCCTTGATGACGGTGACCTTATCCGGATCCGGTGCTACGCCTTCGGCGCTGACCACATGTCCTAGGTATTGGACCTTGGGTTTCAGCAGGTGGCACTTGGACGGTTTCAGTTTCATCCCGTACTTGGACAGTGACTCAAACACTTCACTCAGGTGTTGGAGGTGATCTTCATAGGTCTGAGAGTAGACAATAACATCATCAAGGTATAACAAGACAGTCTCAAAGTTCTTGTGGCCCAAACAACACTCCATAAGTCTCTGAAATGTGCCTGGGGCATTGCACAAACCGAAGGGCATACTGTTGAACTCGCATAAGCCCATGGGAGTCGTGAAAGCTGTCTTCTCACGATCCTCCTCTGCAACAGCAACCTGCCAGTACCCACTAGTAAGATCTAATGTGGAGAAGTAGTTGGCAGATTTGAGTGCAGCTAGTGACTCCTCTATGCGGGGTAACGGGTATGCATCCTTGTGTGTGACTTTGTTGATTTGCCTATAGTCTACGCACATCCTCATACTACCATCTTTCTTTTTAACCAGGACTAGTGGTGCGGCCCAGGGACTACAGCTATCCCTTATGACTCCTGCATTCTTCATGTCCTGAAGCATCTCTTTTGCTTTCTGGTAGTGAGTGGGTGGTATAGGCCTGTACCTTTCTTTGATAGGTGCGTGGTTGTTTGTGGGGATATGATGTTGTACCCCTTTAACCCTCCCAAAGTCAAGTGGGTGTTTACTGAACACTTGCTCATACTCCCGAACCACCCGGTATACTCCATTTTTCTGGTGAGAGGGTGTATTGTCAGTTCCTACACTGAGGTCTTGACACCATTTCTCTAACTGATCTTTGGAGTGAGGGGGTTCATCAGTGACTATTTGGTTTGAGGATTTTACATCAATCACAGCATCTTTTACTTGGTACAATTTTGCGACAGTTGCATATCGTGGCAGTCTGACTTCGTCATCACCATAATTCAATATGCGTACTGGGACTCTCCCCTTTCTTACATTGACTAACCCTCTGGCTGTCAAGAGCGTAGGACTACTATCGGACATTACAGGTTCTACTACAGCTTGGTAGTCCTGCCCTCTGAGGCCTATGGCTGCTCGACACCAGATCATCATTTCACTTCTGGGTGGTACCACAATTGGAATGGGATCTGTGACCCTTACTCTGCCAATTTCACCATTAGACAATGTTACCTGTTGTTGATACACCAGAGCTCTGATCTGCTTTTGGATAGCCCTCTTTTCTCTGGGTTTACCGGCTTCAGCACTCTGTTGGAGCAAAAACAACACTTCATCGAGGCATTTGATCATTACATTGGTACCCAATATGACATATGGATCCTTGTGGTTAGGCTTATCCTGGACCACTAAGATACCCTGGTTTTTCAACTGCACCCTCCCCACCTTTACTGTAGCTTCCCACTGTCCCTCTATGGTAACCGGTATACCATTAGTGGCTTCAAGGTTCATCTCGGGATTAGGGGGTTCTAGCTTAACATCTGGCCAGAACTGCTTGTAAAGGGTACTGGGGATGGATGTCACCTGGGATCCAGTGTCTATCAAGGCGGAGATAGCGATGCCATCAATGACGATTGGTAAGTATGGACAGTCTCCCACATACTTGTGTTCCCAGCTGGACGTAGGGCCTGGACAGTCTACTCCTGGGGTTGGCCCTTCTCGCCCAGGGGTCGCTCGTTTAAAGGACGGGATTGTAGATTGCGTCCTCCTAAGTCGTTCTGCTGACTGTTGCGGCGTCTGTCAGGACTGCGGCGGTCTGCAGGTTTTCCTCGCGATGGCTGTGTCTTTCTCCTCATCCACGGAACGTCGTCAGGACTGTCGGCGAGTTGAATCTTGTCCGATGGCCTTGCATCTGTCTTAGGTCTTCTCCCAGCTTGTAGCTTGGCCACGTCTTTCATCAGCTGCTCGACATTGGCACACAGTTGATCAAACCGGTCAGGTGTTACAGTCTGTGCGCTGGCCTGAATCGCAGGGATTGGAGATGCTGCTGCCGGCACGGAAGGGGTGTCAGTGTACTGCTGCTGCTGCGAAGCGGGATCAGGTACTTCAGCGAGTCGCTGTCCCCAAACTGTTAAGTCTCTCAAGGTATCAAACTCTGCGCCTGGGTTTTGTATGGACCACCAGCTTGCTTGCTTCCTATCCTCAGATAGTTTAAGGCCCACAATAAATTGTCCAATTAACGCTTTGTTCTCATCTCGAGCACTATCAGGATCGACTTGTTTTAACAGTCTGTATGCTTCTTGCAAGCGCAGGGAATAATCAAGGACAGTTTCTTGTGCCCCTTGATTACAACGAAAGAATGACAGTCTTAATCCAGCTTCGGTATGGCACTCAAAGACCCGGGTTAATCTAGCGAATATCTGCTCCACGGATTCCTGAACTTCTACAGGCCAGCTGCGGCTCTGCAGTTCGGCTGCACCGGTTGACTGTCCCATAATAACTGAAGCTCTTTGCTTACCGGTCATCGGGTACATGTCCAGCGCTTGGCATATCTTCCTCTGGAAGTTCTCCAAGGTACTGGGTACACCGCTGTATTTGGGTAACCAGGTCGCACTAGGAACGTAGGGTAGAGACATCGGCATAATCGGAGCGGGTTGCGGTAGCATACCGCCGACTTGTTGCTGTCCATCAAAAGGTATATTTTGAGGTGCCGCTTGGTCTAGCGGGGGCACCGCGTGATCGGGAGCCGGGTTACTCATGGTCGCTCCCCCTTAGTTAAGCGTAGCCTTTCCCTCGGTTTCAAACGGAAGTGTCGGCCTCGCGGTGAGGAGTGAGGCACCACGGGAGTTTCCGGTTCCTGCTGCGTACAGGGGAAGTCGTCAGAGCGTGGGGGCGGGACCAATCTTCGCGCCCTCTGCACAGTCACGCCCCTTCTTTTCCCGCCTTTTCGCGCAGCAATGGCGGACCAAATGTACAGTTCGATATTTACAGTCAATAAATAGCACACAATACCCGAGATAACGGGCCTGCTCGTATCCTGTTCGTGACGCCAAATTCTGACTCACCGTAGCCGGGGGTACACGTAGCGGGCGTTGTTTTTCCTCCAGTCACGGAACCGCGCCTGCGGTGGTGTAGGCCCGGTGGTCCAGATCAATAGGGGAATGGCGGAACAGTGGGGGTGATTTGTCTTCGTGACGCCACCTGCGGGTGTTCTGGTAACTTTACCAGCGCTGTTCGGGTCTCCGGGGGATGTTGTACAGCGAGATGGAACGCTCCCCACAGGATGAGCGGGAATCCCCGGAGCCGGGAGCTGCGCAAGATGTTGTGAGGCAGCTGCGGGATGCTGCGCGCTGAATCCTGGAGTAATGCACAACCACACAAAGTCTCTTTTAGGTACCTTTACTGGATGGTAGTCAGGTACACTCGGACCGGGATAGTGAAGTTGGCACTTATGGAGTTTCACAGCAAGCAGTGTTAGGCTTCCTTTCTCTACTTCTGGTGCTAAGGTCGGGTGGATGTGGAATCCAGCCGGACCGGACAGGGTGTTCAATGGAACTTGCTTCACCTGGTTGGCAGCACTGAGGGCACTGTAAAAGGGTCTGAGCAGGATCAGTACTCTTCCCTGGGCTCTCGTGGGTGGGTGCATCAGGTGGAACAGGTGGCTAAACCTCCTGTTGATGGTGCTGGTTCTCTGTGGTGGCTGGGTAGCTCTCACAGCTTCGGTTCCAGTAACCGGTTGATTTGGAAAGAGTCGGATTAACTCTGTTTTCCTGAGAGGTGATCTCCTTCTTCCTATTATCCCAATTGCAGGGATCTCCACTGGCTAACCGGCTGGTTGGGCCTAGTGTGTTCCTCATAGGGTGGAGGTTTCACACAGGCTGGCAGCTCTTGTAGCGTCTACCACACTCTGGAGTTTCTCCCTCCAAGACTCTATTTATAGGGGGAACTGGTTCAAAGTCACCAGTATAGCTCCCCTAGAGGCTCGGGGTAAAACCAGGTGTTCTAAGTGTTGTTTGTGTTTGTGGGTTTTGCTTTGCTGTTACTTACTCCATTTGTACCTAAGGATTTCTGTGGTGCCCAACAGGTGCCAGGGTGCCACATATATATATATATATATGTATATAAATAATGTATGTGTTTATATATTCTATTAGTTACCTGTGCCCACACTTAGATGTATGTGTATATAGATGTGTATATATGTATATGCCTGTATTGGTATATTGCTTGCTTTGTCCTAGTCAGTTTTAACCAGTTAGAATAATAGACAAAGAACCTCTTTTTGGAAAATTACTGGAATGTTACATGAAGAATCCTTATCTCTACACATTGTGCTGATTGGCTGAACTTCCAGGCGTTCAGTTTTGTATCTTCTTCTTTCTGTGAAATAGTTTTTGATGTTGAAAAACAATAAAGTCAGTTCTGTGTGCACAATCTTTGAGTGAAGACGTGTATCTGACTTCTAGTCCGATCTAAGCTTCTGGCATGTCTTCAAAGAGTTAATTTGGCACGGGATAAGCAAAGTGGGGGGGTCCCTTGAACCCCGACTTCTACAACCCCGCTGTCTGCCGTCCTCCAGTCCTCTCCAGGACCCCGCTGTCTGCCGTCCCCCAGTCCTCTCCTGGACCCGGCTGTCTGCCGTCCTCCAGTCCTCTCCAGGACCCGGCTGTCTGCCGTCCTCCAGTCCTCTCCAGGACTCCGCTGTCTGCCGTCCTCCAGTCCTCTCCAGGACCCCGCTGTCTGCCGTCCTCCAGCCCTCTCCAGGACCCCGCTGTCTGCCGTCCTCCAGCCCTCTCCAGGACCCCGCTGTCTGCCGTCCTCCAGCCCTCTCCAGGACCCCGCTGTCTGCCGTCCTCCAGCCCTCTCCAGGACCCCGCTGTCTGCCGTCCTCCAGCCCTCTCCAGGACCCCGCTGTCTGCCGTCCTCCAGCCCTCTCCAGGACCCCGCTGTCTGCCGTCCTCCAGCCCTCTCCAGGACCCCGCTGTCTGCCGTCCTCCAGCCCTCTCCAGGACCCCGCTGTCTGCCGTCCTCCAGCCCTCTCCAGGACCCCGCTGTCTGCCGTCCTCCAGCCCTCTCCAGGACCCCGCTGTCTGCCGTCCTCCAGTCCTCTCCAGGACCCCCGCTGTCTGCCGTCCTCCAGTCCTCTCCAGGACCCCGCTGTCTGCCGTCCTCCAGTCCTCTCCAGGACCCCGCTGTCGCCGTCCTCCAGTCCTCTCCAGGACCCCGCTGTCTGCCGTCCTCCAGTCCTCTCCAGGACCCCGCTGTCTGCCGTCCTCCAGTCCTCTCCAGGACCCCGCTGTCTGCCGTCCTCCAGTCCTCTCCAGGACCCCGCTGTCTGCCGTCCTCCAGTCCTCTCCAGGACCCCGCTGTCTGCCGTCCTCCGTCCTCCAGGACCGTGTCTGCCTCTCAGTCCTCTCCAGGACCCCGCTGTCTGCCGTCCTCCAGTCCTCTCCAGGACCCCGCTGTCTGCCGTCCTCCAGTCCTCTCCAGGACCCCGCTGTCTGCCGTCCTCCAGTCCTCTCCAGGACCCCGCTGTCTGCCGTCCTCCAGTCCTCTCCAGGACCCCGCTGTCTGCCGTCCTCCAGTCCTCTCCAGGACCCCGCTGTCTGCCGTCCTCCAGCCCTCTCCAGGACCCCGCTGTCTGCCGTCCTCCAGCCCTCTCCAGGACCCCGCTGTCTGCCGTCCTCCAGCCCTCTCCAGGACCCCGCTGTCTGCCGTCCTCCAGCCCTCTCCAGGACCCCGCTGTCTGCCGTCCTCCAGCCCTCTCCAGGACCCCGCTGTCTGCCGTCCTCCAGTCCTCTCCAGGACCCCGCTGTCTGCCGTCCTCCAGTCCTCTCCAGGACCCCGCTGTCTGCCGTCCTCCAGTCCTCTCCAGGACCCCGCTGTCTGCCGTCCTCCAGTCCTCTCCAGGACCCCCGCTGTCTGCCGTCCTCCAGTCCTCTCCAGGACCCCGCTGTCTGCCGTCCTCCAGTCCTCTCCAGGACCCCGCTGTCTGCCGTCCTCCAGTCCTCTCCAGGACCCCGCTGTCTATCGTCCTCCAGTCCTCTCCAGGACCCCGCTGTCTGCCGTCCTCCAGTCCTCTCCAGGACCCCGCTGTCTGCCGTCCTCCAGTCCTCTCCAGGACCCCGCTGTCTGCCGTCCTCCAGTCCTCTCCAGGACCCCGCTGTCTGCCGTCCTCCAGTCCTCTCCAGGACCCCGCTGTCTGCCGTTTTCCAGCCCTCTCCAGGACTCCGCTGTCTGCCGTCCTCCAGCCCTCTCCAGGACCCCGCTGTCTGCCGTCCTCCAGTCCTCTCCAGGACCCCGCTGTCTGCCGTCCTCCAGTCCTCTCCAGGACCCCGCTGTCTGCCGTCCTCCAGTCCTCTCCAGGACCCCGCTGTCTGCCGTCCTCCAGTCCTCTCCAGGACCCCGCTGTCTGCCGTTCTCCAGCCCTCTCCAGGACTCCGCTGTCTGCCGTCTTCCAGTCCTCTCCAGGACCCCACTGTCTGACGTCCTCTCCAGGACCCCGCTGTCTGCCGTCCAGGTGAGGCTCTGGCCTCCATCTCCAGTGTTGTCGGCTCCTGGGATTGTGAGTAATGAGGAGTAGGGGGTCAGAACATCTTCATATTGGGGTCTTTACTATGGGTCTGTCCCTCCTCTATTCTGTATGTGGGGTGTATAATGTTTGGGGGATATTTATGGTCCTCAGTGTATTAGGGGATTAGTAGGATCCAGCAGTGCGGCAGTTCTAGGGTTAAGGTGGGGGGATTTCTCCGGACCCCCATACACATGGATAGGTTTTCTGCATGGGGGAGGGGAGAGCGGTGGGAAGATGTATGCTGTGATACTTGACTGTGTGGAGCCCTCTGCGGAGGGGCTGTGTGGAGCCCTGTGTGGAGGGGCTGTGTGGAGCCCTGTATGGAGGAGCTGTGTGGAGGAGCTGTGTGGAGGAGCTGTGTGGAGGAGCTGTGTGGAGGGGCTGTGTGTGGGGGCTGTGTGGAGGGGCAGTGTGGAGGGGCTGTGTGGAGCCCTGTGTGGAGGGCCTGTGTGGAGCCCTGTGTGGAGGGGCTGTGTGCAGGGGCTGTGTGGAGCCCTGTGTGGAGGGCCTGTGTGGAGCCCTGTGTGGAGGGGCTGTGTGGAGCCCTGTGTGGAGGGACTGTGTGGAGGGCCTGTGTGGAGGGCCTGTGTGGAGCCCTGTGTGGAGGAGCTGTGTGGAGGAGCTGTGTGGAGGAGCTGTGTGGAGGAGCTGTGTGGAGGGGCTGTGTGGAGGGGGCTGTGTGGAGCCCTGTGTGGAGTCCTGTGTGGAGGAGCTGTGTGGAGGGCCTGTGTGGAGGGGCTGTGTGGAGCCCTGTGTGGAGGGGCTGTGTGGAGCCCTGTGTGGAGGGCTGTGTGGAGTCCTGTGTGGAGGGGCTGTGTGGAGCCCTGTGTGGGGGGCTGTGTGGAGCCCTGTGTGGGGAGGCAGTGTGGAGCCCTGTGTGGGGGGGCAGTGTGGAGCCCTGTGTGGGGGGGCAGTGTGGAGCCCTGTGTGGAGGGGCGGTGTGGAGCCCTGTGTGGAGGGGCGGTGTGGAGACCTGTGTGGAGGGGCTGTGTGGAGCCCTGTGTGGAGGGGCTGTGTGGAGCCTTGTGTGGAGGGGCTGTGTGGAGCCCTGTGTGGGGGGACTGTGTGGAACCCTGGTGTGGAGCCCTGTGTGGAGGGACTGTGTGGAGCGGTTGTATGGAGCCCTGTGTGGAGGGGCTGTGTGGAGGGGCTGTGTGGAGGGCTGTGTGGAGCCCTGTGCGGAGCCCTGTGCGGAGCCCTGTGCGGAGGGGCTGTGTGGAGCCCTGTGTGGAGGGGGCTGTGTGGAGCCCTGTGTGGAGGGTGCTGTGTGGAGCCCTGTGTGGAGGGGGCTGTGTGGAGCCCTGTGTGGAGGGGGCTGTGTGGAGCCCTGTGTGGAGGGGCTGTGTGGAGCCCTGTGTGGAGGGGGCTGTGTGGAGCCCTGTGTGGAGGGGCTGTGTGGAGCCCTGTGTGGAGCCCTGTGTGGAGGGGCTGTGTGGAGCCCTGTGTGGAGGGGGCTGTGTGGAGCCCTGTGTGGAGGAGCTGTGTGAAGCCCTGTGTGGAGGGGGCTGTGCGGAGCCCTGTGTGGAGGAGCTGTGTGGAGGGGCTGTGTGGAGGAGCTGTGTGGAGCCCTGTGTGGAGGGGGCTGTGTGGAGCCCTGTGTGGAGGGGGCTGTGTGGAGCCCTGTGTGGAGGGGGCTGTGTGGAGCCCTGTGTGGAGGGGCTGTGTGGAGCCCTGTGTGGGGGGGCTGTGTGGAGCCCTGTGTGGAGGGGGCTGTGTGGAGCCCTGTGTGGAGGGGGCTGTGTGGAGCCCTGTGTGGAGGGGCTGTGTGGAGCCCTGTGTGGAGGGGGCTGTGTGGAGCCCTGTGTGGAGGAGCTGTGTGAAGCCCTGTGTGGAGGGGGCTGTGCGGAGCCCTGTGTGGAGGAGCTGTGTGGAGGGGCTGTGTGGAGGAGCTGTGTGGAGCCCTGTGTGTGTGGGGGGGCTGTGCGGAGCCCTGTGTGGAGGAGCTGTGTGGAGGGGCTGTGTGGAGGAGCTGTGTGGAGCCCTGTGTGGGGGGGCTGTGTGGAGCCCTGTGTGGAGGGGGCTGTGTGGTGCCCTGTGTGGAGGGGGCTGTGTGGAGCCCTGTGTGGAGGGCGGTGTGGTGCCCTGTGTGGAGGGGCGGTGTGGAGACCTGTTTGGAGGGGCGGTGTGGAGACCTGTGTGGGGGGACTGTGTGGAGCCCTGTGTGGAGCCCTGTGTGGAGGACTGTGTGGAGCAGTTGTATGGAGCCCTGTGTGGAGGGCTGTGTGGAGGGCTGTGTGGAGCCCTGTGCGGAGCCCTGTGCGGAGCCCTGTGTGGAGGGGCTGTGTGGAGCCTGTGTGGAGGGGGCTGTGTGGAGCCCTGTGTGGAGGGTGCTGTGTGGAGCCCTGTGTGGAGGAGCTGTGTGAAGCCCTGTGTGGAGGGGGCTGTGTGGAGGCCTGTGTGGACGGGAGCTGTGGGAGCTGTGTGGAGGGAGGCTGTGTGGAGCCCTGTGTGGAGGGGGCTGTGTGGAGGGCCTGTGTGGAGGGCCTGTGGTGTGAGGGCCTGTGTGGAGCCCTGGTGTTGGAGCCCTGTGTGGAGCCCTGTAGTGGAGGGCTGTGTGGAGCCCTGTGTGGAGGGGGCTGTGTGGAGCCCTGTATGGGAGGACTGTGTGGAGCCCTGTGTGGAGGGGGCTGTGTGGAGCCCTGTTGGGAGGGGGCTGTGTGGAGCCCTGTATGGAGGGGGCTGTGTGGAGCCCTGTTGGAGGGCTGTGTGGAGCCTGTTGGAGGAGCTGTGTGGAGCCCTGTGTGGAGGGGGCTGTGTGGAGCCCTGTCTGGAGGGGCTGTGTGGTGCCCTGTGTGGAGGGGGCTGTGTGGAGCCCTGTGTGGAGGGGGCTGTGTGGAGCCCTGTGTGGAGGGCCTGTGGTGGAGTGAGGCTGTGTGGAGCCCTGTGTGGGGGGCTGTGTGGAGTCCTGGTGGTGTGGTGTGTGGGGGGGGGGGGCTGTGTGGAGCCCTGTGTGGAGGGGCTGTGTGGACCCTGTGGGTGGAGCCCTGTGTGGAGCCCTGTGTGGAGCGTTGTGTGGAGTCCGTGTGGAGGGGCTGTGTGGAGCCCTGTGTGGGGGACTGTGTGGAGGGGCTGTGTGGAGGGCTGTGTGGAGGGGCTGTGTGAGGGCTGTGTGGAGGGGCTGTGTGGAGGCAGTGTGGAGGTGGCAGTGTGGAGGGGCATTGTGGAGGGGCAGTGTGGAGGCAGTGTGGAGGGGCAGTGTGGAGGGGCAGTGTGGAGGGGCTGTGTGGAGCCCTGTGTGGAGGGACTGTGTGGAGGGACTGTGTGGAGGGGCAGTGTGGAGGGGCAGTGTGGAGGGGCAGTGTGGAGGGGCAGTGTGGAGGGGCATGTGGAGGGGCTGTGTGGAGCCCTGTGTGGAGGGGCTGTGTGGAGGGGCTGTGTGGAGGGGCTGTGTGGAGGGCTGTGTGGAGGGGCTGTGTGGAGGGGGCTGTGTGGAGCCCTGTGTGGAGTCCTGTGTGGAGGAGCTGTGTGGAGGGCCTGTGTGGAGGGGCTGTGTGGAGCCCTGTGTGGAGGGGCTGTGTGGAGCCCTGTGTGGAGGGGCTGTGTGGAGTCCTGTGTGGAGGGCTGTGTGAGCCCTGTGTGGGGGCTGTGTGGAGCCCTGTGTGGGAGGCAGTGTGGAGCCCTGTGTGGGGGGGCAGTGTGGAGCCCTGTGTGGGGGGGCAGTGTGGAGCCCTGTGTGGAGGGGCGGTGTGGAGCCCTGTGTGGAGGGGCGGTGTGGAGACCTGTGTGGAGGGGCTGTGTGGAGCCCTGTGTGGAGGGGCTGTGTGGAGCCTTGTGTGGAGGGGCTGTGTGGAGCCCTGTGTGGGGGGACTGTGTGGAACCCTGTGTGGAGCCCTGTGTGGAGGGACTGTGTGGAGCGGTTGTATGGAGCCCTGTGTGGAGGGGCTGTGTGGAGGGGCTGTGTGGAGGGCTGTGTGGAGCCCTGTGCGGAGCCCTGTGCGGAGCCCTGTGCGGAGGGGCTGTGTGGAGCCCTGTGTGGAGGGGGCTGTGTGGAGCCCTGTGTGGAGGGTGCTGTGTGGAGCCCTGTGTGGAGGGGGCTGTGTGGAGCCCTGTGTGGAGGGGGCTGTGTGGAGCCCTGTGTGGAGCCCTGTGTGGAGGGGCTGTGTGGAGCCCTGTGTGGAGGGGGCTGTGTGGAGCCCTGTGTGGAGGGGGCTGTGTGGAGCCCTGTGTGGAGGGGTGTGTGCGGAGCCCTGTGTGGAGGAGCTGTGTGGAGGGGCTGTGTGGAGGAGCTGTGTGGAGCCCTGTGTGTGTGGGGGGCTGTGCGGAGCCCTGTGTGGAGGAGCTGTGTGGAGGGGCTGTGTGGAGGAGCTGTGTGGAGCCCTGTGTGGAGGGGCTGTGTGGAGCCCTGTGTGGAGGGGGCTGTGTGGTGCCCTGTGTGGAGGGGGCTGTGTGGTGCCCTGTGTGGAGGGGGCTGTGTGGAGCCCTGTGTGGAGGGGGCTGTGTGGTGCCCTGTGTGGAGGGGCTGTGTGGATCCCTGTGTGGAGCCCTGTGTGGAGCCCTGTGTGGAGCGTTGTGTGGAGTCCTGTGTGGAGGGGCTGTGTGGAGCCCTGTGTGGAGGGGCTGTGTGGAGGGGCTGGGTGGAGCCCTGTGTGGAGGGGCTGTGTGGAGGGGCTGTGTGGAGCCCTGTGTGGAGGGGCTGTGTGGAGCCCTGTGTGGAGCCCTGTGTGGAGCCCTGTGTGTGAGGGGCTGTGTGGAGCCCTGTGTGGAGGGGCTGTGTGTGTGCCCTGTGTGGAGGGGCTGTGTGGGGGGGCTGTGTAGATCCCTGTGTGGAGCGTTGTGTGGAGTCCTGTGTGGAGGGGCTGTGTGGGGGGGCTGTGTGGAGGGGCTGTGTGGTGCCCTGTATGGAGGGGCTGTGTGGACGGCCTGTGTGGACGGCCTGTGTGGAGGGGCTGTGTGGAGCCCTGTGTGGAGGGGCTGTGTGGAGGGGCTGTGTGGTGCCCTGTGTGGAGGGGCTGTGTGGAGCCCTGTGTGGAGCGTTGTGTGGAGTCCCGTGTGGAGGGGGCTGTGTGGAGGGGGCTGTGTGGAGGGGGCTGTGTGGGGGGGGCTGTGTGGAGGGGGCTGTGTGGGGGGGGCTGTGTGGAGGGGGCTGTGTGGAGGGGGCTGTGTGGAGGGCTGTGGGGAGGAGCTGTGTGGAGTCCTGTGTGGAGGGGCTGTGTGGAGCCCTGTGTGGAGGGGCTGTGGGGAGCCCTGTGTGGAGGGGCTGTGTGGAGGGGCAGTGTGGAGGGGCAGTGTGGAGGGGCAGTGTGGAGCCCTGTGTGGAGGGGCTGTGTGGAGCCCTGTGTGGAGGGGCTGTGTTGAGCCGCTGTGTGGAGGGCCTGTGTGGAGGGGCTGTGTGGAGGGGCTGTGTGGAGGGGCTGTGTGGTGCCCTGTGTGTAGGGGCTGTGTGGAGCCCTGTGTGGAGGGGCTGTGTGGAGCCCTGTGTGGAGGGGCTGTGTGGAGGGGCTGTGTGGAGGGCTGTGTGGAGCCCTGTGTGGAGCCCTGTGTGGAGGGGCTGTGTGGAGCCCTGTGTGGAGGGGCTGTGTGGAGGGGCTGTGTGGAGCGTTGTGTGGAGGGGCTGTGTGGAGGGGCTGTGTGGGGGGGCTGTGCGGAGCCCTGTGTGGAGGAGCTGTGTGGAGCCCTGTGTGGAGGGGCTGTGTGGAGCACTGTGTGGAGGGGCTGTGTGGAGTCCTGTGTGGAGCCCTGTGTGGGGGGACTGTGTGGAGGGGCTGTGTGGAGGGGCTGTGTGGAGGGGCTGTGTGGAGGGGCTGTGTGGAGCCCTGTGTGGAGGGGCTGTGTGGAGGGGCTGTGTGGAGGGGCTGTGTGGAGGGGCTGTGTGGAGGGGCTGTGTGGAGGGGCTGTGTGGAGGGGCTGTGTGGAGCCCTGTGTGGAGGGCCTGTGTGGAGGGGCTGTGTGGAGGGGCTGTGTGGAGGGGCTGTGTGGAGCCCTGTGTGGAGGGGCTGTGTGGAGCCCTGTGGAGGGGCTGTGTGGAGCCCTGTGTGGGGGGGCTGTGTGGAGCCCTGTGTGGGGGGGCTGTGTGGAGCCCTGTGTGGAGGGGCTGTGTGGAGCCCTGTGTGAGGGGCTGTGTGGAGCCCTGTGGAGGGGCTGTGTGGAGCCCTGTGTGGAGGGGCTGTGTGGAGGGGCTGTGTGGAAGACTGCGTGGAGCGTTATGTGGAGCCCTGTGCTCTGTGTGGAGCGTTGTATCCGGACACATGAGGAGCCGCCATATTACAAGCAGCTTATAAATGGCTGCACATATCATTGCCGGAGCCTTCATATATATGTATATAATATATATATACTAGATGGCGGCCTGATTCTAACGCATCGGGTATTGTAGAATAGGTATGAAGTTTATTTAAGAATAATTGCAATTCGAAGCTGGGAGTAAATCCGGCGGCTGGCGCGACCAATCAGCAAGGCGGGATTTCCGTTACAGACAGACAGAATTAGACAATTATATCGTAGATACCTACAGCGGTGTCGGTGTTTAGTTTTGTCGGTGTTTAGTGGTGTCAGTGTACAGGAGTGGGGCAGATTGGAGTGGGGCAGATTGGAGTGGGGCAGATTGGAGTGGGGCAGATTGGAGTGGGGCAGATTGGAGTGGGGCAGATTGGAGTGGGGCAGATTGGAGTGGGGCAGATTGGAGTGGGGCAGAATGGAGTGGGGCAGAATGGAGTGGGGCAGAATGGAGTGGGGCAGAATGGAGTGGGGCAGACGGCACATCAGCCCGCCCTATCACATGACTGCTATACAGAGTGAGACTCTGTTCCTGGAGCCTTCAGCACCCGACATCGCTAAAGCCAGCCACGGGTGAGAATCGAGGGGGGAGGGCGGAGCGGCCGGGGTTCCGCTGGCGGCAGTGTGTGACAGCACTGCCACCAGGGGACGCCATGTTGGGAGTAGTGGGCGGGGCCATCTGCACATAATTCTGTCTGTTTCTCTGTAACAGAAATCCCGTGTCGCTGATTGGTTGTGGTTGGGCACGACGCGGGATTTCTGTTATGGGGACGTCACACGCGTCAATGTCATCAGCGATCTCATCGTGTGAGATCAGTGGACCAGCGACATCGTGGAAATGATTTCAATATCGTTTCACCGATGTCTTGCCCCCGCTGCCAGGCTGCTTTAAGCGGGAGCAGGCTGGTCTCCAAGGTAAACTGCAGGTTTACTAGGCAGAGCTCTGCCTAGATACCCACAGTTTACCTTGGTTACCAGCTCCCAGTGCTTGCTGAGAGGCGCTGGGAGCTGGCTTATCGCTCATCTCCCGGTGTCACATGCAGTGATGCTCCGTGTCCACCGGGCGACCATCGTCAGGTTTTAGAACAGGTTCTGAAACCTGACGACCATCAACCAGCGACATATCGCCCTGTCACACGCTTCAATATCGCTGCTACGTCATGTGCAGCAGTGTTATAGCACGCGATATTGACGTGTGTGACATCCCCATAACAGACAGACACGATAAGACAATTATATAGTAGGATACACACACACACACACACACACATCTCAATAAATTAGAATATGATCAAAATGTTCATTTGTTTTAGTAATTCAATACATAAAGTGAAACACATATATGATATAGAGTCATTACACACAGAGGATCTATTTCATGTATTTATTTTTGTTAATGTTGATGATTAATGAAAACCCAAAGGTCATTATCTCAGGAAATGAAAGTAGGGAGGATGAAGGGTTAAACACTGCGCTGCCGTATTCCACCAGACATCAAAGGGTGAATATAATATTGGTTTATCAGTCAACACTTTTCAGGGCAGGGGGAGGTCTGTGGTGGAATTGTGTGATGGTGGGGCGAGGTCTGTGGTTGGATTTGGGGGATGGATGATGGCAGGGCGAGGTCTGTGGTTGGATTTGGGGGATGGATGATGGCAGGGCGAGGTCTGTGGTTGGATTTGGGGAATGGAGGATGTGGGGTGAGGTATGTGGTGGTATTTGGGGGTTGTACCATCTGGGGAGATTTACACACACTCTTCTCACCAGTCCTCCATTCCCTCGTCTTCCACTTTGTGTCTTCATGCAGCTCACAGGCACCATAGACTCCTTGGTGATTGCGGCCCAGTCCGGTGTCCAATGACATTTACACTTTCCTTCAGTTGCATGTCTGTCCTTAGATGCACATTGTACTGATATATATTGCTGGCCCCGCCCAGGACAAGCTTTGCTCAGCCATACAAATGGCAGCCACCGGCCAATCAGAAACCAATAGCTGATGTTATATAAGCTGACATCTGCTGCTGGCCTCTGATTGGCCGGTGGCTGCCATTGGTATTGATGAGCAAAGCTTGTCCCGGGCGGGGCCGGCAATACGTATCATTCAAGGACAGACATTCAACTGAATTACAGCGCAAATGTCTATGGTCCCCGGGCCATGATCACTAAGGGGTGTATGGTGTCTGTGGGCCGTTCAAAGCAGCCTCAGGAGCCGCATGTTTGAGACCCCTGTGATAGAGGATCCTCAGTAACATCCCCCTGCAGTGTGACATGGCTGAGCTCCCCTGCACCACGGAGCAAATCATCAGCACAACAACATCCAAAGTATCATCACTTAGATTACATGAAGCTCCAGATCCAGGAGGATTGTTAGGAACGTATTAAGGGACGGATCCCGAAATTATTTCACAATATCACATTAGTGGGGAGGTTATTGGACGCCCCCACTTTCATCAACCCTCCCCCTCTTCTCCGATCATCTAGAACTTTCACTGTGACTTTTCCCTTTTTCTTTGTGACTTTTCTATTATTTCTTTCACAGCTCTGAAATCTGGGTAAAGTCCTGAAGAATATTGATCCAGCAGATATAATGGAGGAAGGCCGTGCTGTGCGGGGTGATGAGCGGTGTACAGAGGACGCTCCTGCAGATATAATGGAGGAAGGCCGTGCTGTGCGGGATGATGAGCGGTGTACAGAGGACGCTCCTGCAGATGTAATGAATGAAGGCCGTGATGAGCGGTGTACAGAGGACGCTCCTGCAGGTAATTTGCCGGTGAAGAGTCACCATTAAATAAAGCAGAGAAGAGTCACGTTCTCCTCATTCACCGAACAGTTCTTGGCCGAAGATCTTATGTTTTGTGTTTTCCGGGCCCCCCAGCTAATCACCATTTACCTCTCCAGCCCTCCGACTCGTCGCCGCTCGCCGGCTCATCATTGATTACCTCTCCAGCCACTTTGCTAGTCAGCATTCTTGAGCATGTGTATGCTGCCAGTGATCCAGTACACACGCCTGTCTGCGTTCTTGTTCGTGTGCCTGAGTTCTAATGCGTGTGTGTCCTGTCAGCGTTCTAGTATGTACGTGTTTATGCTGTCTGCGTTCTCGTGCGTGTGCCTGTCTGCGTTCTAGTGCATGTGTATGCTGCCTGCATTCTTGTGCGTGTGTATACTGTGTGTATGCGTATGCCTATATGCATTCTCATGAGTGTGTGTGCTGTCAGCGTTCTAGTACGTGCATGTGCCTGTCTGCGTTCTAGTGCGTATGTATGCTGTCTGCATTCTAGTGCGTGTGCCTGTCTGCATTCTTGTGTGTGTTTATGCTGTCTGCGATCTCGTGTGTGCCTGTCTGCATTCTTGTGTGTGCGCCTGTCTGCATTCTTGTGCATGTTGTCTGCTTGCGTATACTGTCAGCGTTCTTGTGCATGTGTATGCTGCCAGCGTTCCAGTGCACACGCCTGTCTGTGTTCTTGTTTGTGTGCCTGTCTGCGTTCTAATGCATGTGTGTCCTATCAGCGCTCTAGTATGTACTTGTTTATGCTGTCTGCGTTCTCGTGCGTGTGCCTGTCTGCGTTCTAGTGCATGTGTATGTTGCCTGCATTCTTGTTCGTGTGTATACTGTGTGCGTGCGTATGCTGTCAGCGGTCTTGTGCATGTGTGTGTATACTGTCTGCGTTCTTGTACATGTGTATGCTGTCTGTGTTCTTGTGCGTGCGTGCCGTCTGCGTTCTTCTGCGTATATGCTGTCATCCTTCTTGTGTGTGTGTATGCTGTCTGTTTTCTTGTGCGTGTGTGCTGTCTGCGTTCTTCTGCGTATGCAGTCATCGTTGCGAGTGTGTGTATGCTGTCAGCATTTTTGTGCATGTGTATGCTGTCTGCTTTCTCAAAAGCATGCATGTGCCTGTCTGTGTTCTCAAAAGCATGCGTGTGCCTGTCTGTGTTCTCAAAAGCATGCGTGTGCCTGTCTGCATTCCCAAAAGTGTGCGTGTGCCTGTCTGCATTCCCAAAAGTGTGCGTGTGCCTTTCTGCATTCCCAAAAGTGTGCGTGTGCCTGTCTGCATTCTCAAAAGTGTTTGTGTACCTGTCTGTGTTCTCATGTATTTGCCTGTCTGCATTCTTGTGTGTGTATGCTGTCTGCGTTCTTGTACGTGTGGATGCTGTCTGCGTTCTTGTGCATGCGCGTGCTTGTCAGCAATCTTGTGAGTGCTGTTCCTTTTTGTATTCTTGTGCATACGTGTGCCTGACAAAAATGGTGTTAATAAAATAGTAAGTTTATTAGATATTAGTGCTTATGATGTTGTGGGCACTGAACTATCCAGGAAACCCCTGTTGGAAATTGAACCCGTTTTGGCTCCAGCTGATGGATTTGGACAGTCATATGGAAGGGGGGCTGAAAGTTTTTTTAGAATAAATGCAGGGACCGTCCCAGTCTTGACATTGTGGGAGACCATGAAAGCCTATTTTCATATGCATAAAAAAAAATCTCCCGTGTGAAAGCAGAAACAGGAAGGAGGGATAACAAATTAGTTAGGACCTTGGAGAGAGCGGAGAAAGCATTAGTAGCCGACCAAACAACTGAAGCTCAGGACAGGTTGGGGGTGGCACAAGATAATGTGTGTAAGATGCACATGAAAACTGCGGAAAGGAAACGGCTGTTTCACACTATGAGATTCTTTGAGGAGGGAGAGAAGGCAGGTCATCTTTTATCACGGGTTGTGGCTGCTCAGAGAGACTCTTCCTATATCCCTAAACTAAGGGGGAAAGATGGGCGGGAGCATACATGTGGCAAGGCGATTCTGGGGGTAATGATGGATTTCTATTCGGACTTATATAGGTCTCAAGTGCATCCGTCAGAGGAGGAGATTGGTGGCTTCCAGGCGGGGGGGGGTGCGGCTTCCCGTGCTCTAGCGGTTGATTGGGAGCTCCTGAAAGAGCCATTCGATCTGGAGGAACTTGAGTCCGCTGTAGCTGCTATGCCAAACGAAAAGGCCCCGGGGGTGGATGGAATTCCGGGAGAGGTATATAAGACATATAAAGAAATCTTGCTTCCTGATTTGCTGGAGGTGTATAATGCTGCTTTGGCGTTGGGGAAGTTGCAGCGGTCCATGAGGGAGGCCATAATTGTGGTACTGCCGAAGCAGGGTAAAGACCCAGTAGATCCAGCCTCGTATCGCCTGATATCACTGTTGACCATCGACGTTAAACTTATGGGTAAAAAGTTATAGAGTCGTTAATACACCAAGACCAATCTGTCTTTATGCCCAATAAATCCACTGCATTTAATCTAATGGGGCCGTCACACGCGTCAATATTGCGTACACGATCACTGCTGCACATGACATTGCAGCGATATTGACGCGTGTGACAGGGTGCATCAACCAGCGATAAATCGCTGGTTGATGGTCGCCAGGTTTTAGAACCTGTTCTAAACCCTGACGACAGTCGCCCGATGCACACGCAGCATCGCTGCATGTGACACCGGGAGATGCGATCAGCCAGCTCCCAGCGCCTCTCAGGAAGCACTGAGAGCTGGTATCCAGGGTAAACTGTGGGTAACTAGGCAGCGCACGCTGCCTAGATACCCGATGTATACCTTAGTTACCAGCCTTCTCCGCTCACCAGCTGGTATCTAAGGTACACAGCGGGTAACTAGGGTCCCTAGTTACCCGCTTTGTACCATAGATACCAGCCGGTGAGCGGAGAAGGCTGGTAACTAAGGTATACATGGGGTATCTAGGCAGCGTGCGCTGCCTAGTTACCCGCAGTTTACCCTGGATACCAACCTGCAGACATCGTGGAAACGATATAGAAATCATTTCCACGATGTCGCTGGTAAAATGATCGCTGGTGAGTCTGCCTATGTGACAGCTCACCAGCGATCATCCGTCAATGTCGTCTGCGATCAGATCACTGACGACATTGACGCGTGTGACGGCCCCATTAGACGGCTATTCTTGAACATGCAAACAAGGGCGGACAATGTGGGTCAGAGGGTGGTCCTTTCCTTAGACGCCTCTAAGGCGTTTGATAGTGTGGAGTGGAGGCATCTGTGGGAGGTAATGAAGAACATGGGATTTGGAGACCTCTTTGTCAGCTGGGTGCGTTTGTTGTACGCGTCTCACCGGGCTAAGATAAGGGTGAACGGCCAGTTGTCTGAGGAGTTTTTCTCTGTATAGGGGAACGCGACAGGGATACCCTCTGTACCCCTTGCTATTTGCCATTGCAGTGAAGCCCTTGGCAGCGGCGATTCGAGGTGACGGTTACATTAATGGATTTAATTATGGAAATCACGTGGAGAAGGTGGCATTGTATGCGGATGATGTGTTACTGTTTCTGTCAGACCCGAAAGAGTCCTTAAGGACTGTTATGGCAACTGTTAGTCGATTTGGGGCTGTCTCCGGTTTGTCCATTATTGGGATAAGTCGGTGTTACTCCCGGTTCCCTGAAGAATGCCGACAGGAAAAATGCCCACAGGAAAATTGCCCACAGGAAAATTGCCCACACGGAAAATTGCCCACACGGAAAATTGCCCACACGGAAAATTGCCCACATGGAAAATTGCCCACACAGAAAACTGCCATTTGCAGCATCACAAAGTTTCAGATCTCTGAGGTGCAAGATGAGGATTCCCATGATCTGTGATGATCTTGTGAATTACAGTTGACCTCGTGCAGAAATGCTGAAGATCTGTGGTTTGTAGCAGTCGGTCATTATCTGCAATAGATAGATCCAGTCTGCTCTCATCTCTCAGTGATTCTGCCTTACTCCTCCCTCCCACCAGCCCAAAACAGCAGAACCAAACCAGCAGCAGATTCAGAGAGAGGAGCCATCACTGTTATCTGTACTCACAGGAGTATCACTGGATTATGTGTGGAGTTACATGGGACTGCAGGTCTAATACATTATCATCTTAGTGGGCAATTCTATGTGGGCAATTTCCCCCGACATTCTTCTGTGCTGCACAGCATCTCACCTATAACTCTATACCATTCTTCTGCCTGCAGAACATCTCACCTATAGGGTACAGGCACACTAAAGGCCCCGTTACACATAGTGATGTTTCAACAATCCCACCAGTAATCCCACCTGACCGGGATCGCTGGAACATCGCTATGTGATCGCTGGTCTGCAGTCACACTGGGTGATCCACATACCGATGCTGCGTCCCCTGACGCTCACTGGGATCGCTCAACGTCTCGGGCGCAGAATGGGGATCGCTGGTCGTTCCCCTGTCACACATGCCGATGGATGCTGGACAGCGAGAGACCAACGATGGGAAAATGGTCCCGGCCATTCCGCAGTCAGCGAGCTCATCGTTGATTGCTGCGGCATGTCACTCGCAGCGACTTCGCTAGCGAGGTCGCTGCAACGTCACAAAACCTGTGGCATTGCAGAGATATCGTTAGCGATATCGCTGTGTGTAACGCGGCCTTAAGGTTTGCATTATCAGAGGGATTTTGATGATTGACAGTCGCGTGAGTGCTTTCTGTATGGTCATGTGACTGTGGTACAAGTGTGATGCAATTATGCATTTTTTTTATCAGCTACCATCAGTGTGACATCCATGTGACCTATACCTCTATACTATCCCCCTGCCCTGCAGAGCATCTCACCTACACCTCTATATTATCCCCCTGCCCTGCAGAGCATCTCACCTATACCTCTATACTATTCCCTTGTATTGCATGACATCTCACCTATACCTCTATGCTATCCCACTGCCCTGCAGAGCATCTCACCTACACCTATACTGTTCCCTGTTCTGCAGAGCATCTCTCCTACACCTTTATACTATCCCCCTGCCCTGCACCTACACCTATACTGTTCCCTTTTCTGCAGAGCATCTCACCTACTTCTCTATACTATCCTCCAGTTCTGCAGAGCATCTCACCTACACCTCTATACCATTCCCCATCTTGCAGAGCATCTCACTTACACCTCTATACTATCCCCCTGCCCTGTCACCTACACCTATACTGTTCCCTTTTCTGCAGAGCATCTCACCTACTTCTCTATACTATCCCCCAGTTCTGCAGAGCATCTCACCT
Source organism: Allobates femoralis (assembly GCA_033576535.1). Lineage (NCBI taxonomy): Eukaryota > Metazoa > Chordata > Amphibia > Anura > Aromobatidae > Allobates > Allobates femoralis. Next base: position 10,161,353 of record JARQOC010000013.1, read on the forward strand.
ACACCTCTGTACCATTCCCCATCTTGCAGAGCATCTCACTTACACCTCTATACAATCCCCCAGTTCTGCAGAGCATCTCACCTACACCTCTATACCATCCCCCATCTTGCAGAGCATCTCATCTACACCTCTATACTATCCCACAGTTCTGCAGAGCATCTCACCTACACCTCTATACTATCCCACAGTTCTGCAGAGCATCTCACCTACACCTCTATACCATCCCCATCTTGCAGAGCATCTCACCTACACATCTATACCATCCCCATCTTGCAGAGCATCTCACCTACACCTCTATACCATCCGCAGTCCTGCAAAGCATCTCACTTATACCTCTATACCATTCCTCGTCTTGCAGAGCATCTCACCTACACATCTATACTATCCCCATCTTGCAGAGCATCTCACCTGCACCTCTATACCATCTGCAGTCCTGCAAAGCATCTCACTTACACCTTTATACCATTCCTCGTCTTGCAGAGCATATAACCCTGCTTTCCTGTTGGCATTCATGTCTGTGGGCATTTTTCACATATCAGGTGAACATCCTCACTTTGCACCTCAAATATCAGAGATCTGAAACTTTGTGATACTGCAATTTGCAATTTTCCATGTGGGCATTTTTCCTGTGGGCATTTTTCATGTGGGCAATTTTCCTGTGGGCATTTTTCATGTGGGCAATTTTCCTGTGGGCATTTTTCATGTGGGCAATTTTCCTGTGGGCATTTTTCCTGTGGGCATTTTTCTGGTCACCGTTACTCCCTTAGGATGCGGTGGCTCCCCTGGCGCTGGAGCCAGCGATTCCCCTACGGGTGGTCAACAAATTTAAATATCTGGGTATTGTGGTCTCGGCTAAATTAAAGGACTATGAGCGGCTCAATTTGACTCCTCTCTTTACTAGCTTCCAACAAAAGATTGGGGCCTGGAAGAAACTGTTCCTCTCGATAGCAGGGAGAGTAAATTTGATTAAAATGATCCTCATGCCCCAACTCCTCTATATAATCCATAATACTCCGGTATGGCTCGCACAAAGTAAAGTCTATAGGGTTAATTCTCTCTTTCGGGACTTAATCTGGAAGGGAGGTCGGGCTCGAATTAAATTGGAACATTTACAGAGATCGCCTCTCTGCTTGACCACCTGTCCGCTTGACCCTCTTTCCGCCCATTGCCTCTTTTGGGGCGCGCACTGATGACTTCACTCTGCTGTACCGATTACATGACCGGCTTCCCCGGGACGCATGAGGACTCAGAAAGTGTGGCAAGCAGGGAGCAATGGAGGACAGTGCCGGAGAGGTAAGTTCAAAGCATTTGTTATTTTAGTGTGGGCAGCAGCATGGGGGGCCATATCCGGGATGTGTGCCATCATAAGGGCACATGTGCCATTACAGGGGGATGTGTACCATTACAGGGGTAATTGTGCCTTTGCAATATTGCAGTGACCAAAAAACGTATCATATTTCTGGTACTTTGATTTTATTTCTTTATGGTTACACAGTTTACCACTCAGATTCATTTATTTTGCACTTTCATACATTAGGCATTTCTGAATGCAGTGATATCAAATATGTGTATATTTTTAATTATTTCATTTTTTAATGGAGCAAAAGGGAGGTGATTTGAAATTTCGTGGGTTTTTTTTCTTCACATTTTTTAACACTTTTTATAACGTTTTATTGTTTTACTAGTCCACTTAGCGGACTTGAAGCTGCCACAGCACGGCTCTGTACAACACAAATGATCATCTCCCATGAAGACTGGCGCTCAGCCACTGTGCACAGGATGTTTGACATAAAAGAGACAGCCAATCGAACAGCCATTCACAGACGCCCGTTTTCTGTGACAGTGTCTGTGATTGGCTGTTGGGTCCCTCACATATATAGTAGTGTTAAAATAATTAAAGAATTTTTAAAAATGACATAGTGCTCTGCTGTATTTTTGTCTTTCGGCACAGATAAAGCAGACAGCTACAGGCTGCCACCCCCAGGGCCAGGCTTTTCCTTGGCCAGCGATCAAATTACATGGAAGCCCATTTTTTTTTTTTTTAATTAAGTAATTGAAAAAAATGCTTGGGGTCCTGCCATATTTTCATTGCCAGCCAAGGTAAAACCAAGCAGCTGGGCTGCTGGGATTCTCAGAGTGCTAAGGTCCTAGCGTTCTGGGTCCCCCATGTTAAAAACCATAGCTGTCCCTGAAAATGGCACATTTTTTGTAGCACCATTTCCAGGCGCTTTACCCATGGTGGCAGTGGCATGCTGGGTAATAAGGGTTAATACCAGCATTGTATTGCTGGCTGGTATTAAGCCCTGAGATTCTTAATGTCGGGCCAAGTTAGACCTGACCATTAAGAATCTCTAATAAATGGTTAAAAAAGAAGACCCAACACAGAAAAATAATTTTATTATAAATAAAAATACAGAGACACTTAGTGACCCCATCTGTATTACTCCCTCCCCACCCTCGTACTATCTTTCTTGCTGGACACACTCAGCTCTGCTACATCAGAGACCACGGGGATGAAGAACACATCCACTCCCCATGGTCTCTGATCACTGAATGAGTAAGAGATCTGTGGCTGTAAGCGGTGATGTCACACTTGTACAGTTTTGTGGTTACTATGGCAACGCTGTCCTGGGGTGAGCTCAGTTACCCACACACTAACCCCGCGGTCTCATAACACTGAATGAATGGGGATAGCGGCCAGTAACTGAGCTCAACCCAGGACAGCATTGCCATAGTAACTGCAACGCTGTCCAAGGGTGACGTCACCGCTTACCGCCACAGCGCTCTGCTCAGTTGTTTGGGGGGCCTGCCTGAACAAAGATGAATTTGCGTAGGTGCCGAAGAGGAGGTTACGAGGAGAGAAGAGGAGACCCCAAATACATATAGGAGGCAGAGAAGACCAAGGGAGGCCAGAGGTCCCAACACAGTGATAAGACCCATTGGACCATGTAAGTATCATTTACATACAGGGCAGGAAAGCTTATAATGTGTTTAGGTGTACAGGGGGTAGAGGGATTATAGCCATATACATAAAATACAGCATAGGCGATGCTGAAGATGGTTCTTTTAGTCTAATGAGCCCTGGGGGGGCTGACAGGTTCACTTTAAGCCATAGAATGGATATGAAAAGTCTACACGCCCCTGATAAGATGACAGGATTTTGTCATGTAAAAAAATCCACAAAAAAGAATCATTTCAGAACTTTTCCCTCCTTTAATGTCGCCCATAATCTGCCACCATTCAATAGAAAATGAAATTATTTTAGGTAAATATAAAAAACTAAAATCATGTGTTTGCATACATCTGTGCACCCTTTGAGTTTCTGGCAATGTTCAGTCTTTGGGTCGAGGTCTATCACATCTAGAATTGGTGATCTTTGCCGGCTCCTCCTTGCAGTAGCTCCACGTCTGTCAAATTGCGGGGACTTCTCCTGTGTACAGGCGCCATCTGTCACCACAGATTTTCCATTCAGTTGTGGGCTCATCCTGGGTCATTCCTGAACTTTTATCTTCTCTTGATGAAGATTTTTAGCTGAAGGTTTTCATGGAAATTTAATTGAGATTTGGAACTGTTCATATTTCCCTACATCTTAAAGGGAACCAACCAGCAGGATTTAGGGCTATAAAGTGAAGCCTTGGATACTGAATGCAGTCATACATTTACTTGAAAGGTTCCATTTTTGATTGCAGAGAAAAGTGTCATAAAACTTCTGGAAACAGGGCAGCAGATGATTGATGTGTGCAGCATTGCATCACTATTCTGGGTAGCTTTGTTTTTATTTTTCCTCCTCTGTGGGCATGCTTTTTGGCTGCAAACCAAACCCCCCCTCCCTCTTATCTATACTCCAGCCACAGGGTGCCTGACGAAACTGAAAGTAGAGATGAGGTGGGGTAGGGTTTGGCTTACAGCTGACAGGTATGCCCACTGTGAAGGAAAAGAAAAAACTCCAATTAGTGATGCACACATCAATCATCTGCTGCCCTATTTTCCAGACGTTTTGACACTTTTCTCTGCAATCAAACATGCTATCATGATTGCATTCAGTATCCCAGTGCCTATAAGGCACTGGTTTCACTTTAACTCTTGGTGGTTGTTTCCCTTTAACTAAAGCCCCAGTTCCAGTTATTGAAAGGAAGCTTCAAAGCACAATGCTGCCTCCACTATGGCTCATTGTGGGGAGGGGGATCTTGTAGTGATGCACAGTGTTGACTTTGTATCAAAGAAACCTTTTGTAATTCTAGACAAATATTTCCGATCTATGCTGCTCCACTCTGTATACGGCTTATATCCAGCAGGTGCCACAGCTGGTCACAGCAGATCAGTGGTGCAGCAGTTCCGGGCTCTCGGGGAGGCTGCAGCACAGATCACATCACTTACAATTGGAGAAATTGGTGTGTCCAGTCCAGGTAAAGCTTCACTGATGGAGGCCCTTCAGGGGTCCGCTCCTGTGGGGGGTCACTAGTATTATGGAGTTACCCACAGTTCTAGGCTCTACTGTTTCCTTTTTATGGGGTAAGAAGGGCAAAGTTTGTTGCATGGAAATTATGTCCTGGCTCCTGTTGGAAGCAAATAAAGAAGCCGGTATAGAGGAGAAACCATGTTCAGCTTTATCTCTCCTGACTGTATGAAGCTTCACTCCTTTGTTGAGGCAACTATATGAAGAAAGATGTCTCCTCAGCATAGGCTGGAATAGATGCTGGGAGTAGTAGTGCTTCCTCCCTCTCCCTGGACTGAACTGGTTTGTAGCAGGGTACATGAAGTGTCAGCACTGAGTGCGGAGGCTTCTCCCATGGGGTCTATGGCAGCTTGTGGTGAGGAGACTGAACACCTAATGTTGATATTCACACATCAGCCAGTAGAGGGCAGCACAGTACACAGCACAATGCACATTTATCAGTCCTCAGTGTCAGCACATACAATGCATTATACATCTCCTCACAGCTCCCGCAGTAATGCTAGACAGATCTACGGCCGCACCACAACTATATCACTCAGCAGTAGTAGAATGGTACCAGGATACCACAACTATATCACTCAGCAGTAGTAGAATGGTACCAGGACACCACAACTATATCACTCAGCAGTAGTAGAATGGTACCAGGATACCACAACTATATCACTCAGCAGTAGTAAAATGGTACCAGGATACCACAACTATATCACTCAGCAGTAGTAGAATGGTACCAGGATACCACAACTATATCACTCAGCAGTAGTAGAGTCTTACCAGGATACTGCACTGGGCAATATATGGAATGGACATCACTAGAATTAATTGTTCATGCAATCTGTGCCCCAAATAATCAGATAATAATATTATTTTGCTATGTACCTTGCAGTTTGTGTGGGATTTTGTTTATAATGTTATATTTGGGTATACATAATATTTCATGTTACATTATTAAATATCAGCTTCATTCTTGGCAGATGAATGTACCAGGAGCTCTGAGGAACATCTGATATCTTCAGAATGTAAAGCAGATGATTGCAGTATCACACGAGTGTGAGGCACAGCCGGCATGATCCCATGGCCGGGGTGCATCACATGGATTATCAGCTTAGGATCCTGTTCACATGAGCCTGTCTTCCCGTGTGTGAGTGCGGTAAACCTGTCTGGTACACAATGGGTTAATAGCCAGGAGATTCATGAGCCAAATGAGCGGCTGTGAGTGGCTGATGAGACGAATGAGTGACCTAAGGAAAGTAATGGGTACTGATTGCTGACAGCCCAGGTGGGTGTGTGAGGTGGGTGTGGTGAGCAGGACTTAACCTGCCAGGTGTGTGTGAGAGGGGAGTTCAGTTCAGTCTGTGAGAGAGACCCAGCCAGTGTGGGTGTGAGATCGGAGGCATTCCGTCCCGTTGGGACGAGAGGGAGGCTTTGCCTGCTGCATGCGGGAGGTACCTGTTCCTCCGATGGTGTGTGTGAGTGAACCTGTGGCCAGATGCAGGGGTGAAGAGGGCTGCTAGAGTGGGGAACAAAGGCTGATCCTGGAGGGCGCTCGACTCAGGTGTTGGCACACTCGTTGACCTGGAGAGCTGCCACAGGATGGAGGTTTTGTGGCGGCTGTCGGGCCTAAACACGTGGTGATGAGGCCTTGGTGATGCTCGGTGTACCCGGAGACTCGGGTTGGCCAATCCCTGTTCTGGACCCAGAGTAGCCACAGTCCATGGATGCGTTATGATGGGCTGTGAGCGTTTGTGAGGACGTATGTGATCCATGGAGGTGTTAGGATGGATCACATGTGGTGTGTGAGTACCCGGTCACGCTGGAACCTGTACCGTACCATGTGGTGGGAGACCGCGTACGGCTTGAGAGCCAGACGGTCGTAGCCGCTATTGGGACCGACCAGGGGTCGTGATATGGTCCTGTTGATCTTGAAGGAATGTGTGTGAAGGCTGTCCACAGTGTAGCAGCCATGTGAGACCTGTGTGAACAGGGCTCTGCCCGAATCTTGGGAGTGTGGTCTGGGTTAGTACTAAGTGTTATGTAAATAGAGTTAGGCCGCTGGAACCGCTGTTGGGACCCACAGGGCTCGGTGATAGTTATGGTAAATGTATGTGTTCTATGATATATGTAATGTAATGTATTATGTGATGTGCTTTTCTAGTGTAATATAATGAATTATGTGATCAATGTTTGATGTGCTACCCTGGTTATGATATGTGTATGACAAATAAACTGGTAGTCATTTGTTGCATTGTAGGCACATGTTGGTGTGGTTTCTGTGGCCAAGAGAGTTCCCCAGGTCGCTACCTCATACGAGATACACGTGAACAGCATGACGATATCTCGGATATACCCCCAGCCGATCAAAGCAAAGACCTGTCATCTGATGATATGATTGAAGTATTATCTCCAAAATCATCTCAGAAGATTAACAAAAATAAAAGAGGAAGAAGGAAGAAGCCACATTCATGTTCAGAATGTGGGAAATGTTTACTTGTAAATCAGCCCTTGTTATACATGAGAGAACTCACACAGGAGAGAAGCCATATTCATGTTCAGAATGTGGGAAATGTTTTACACAGAAATCAGCTCTTGTTACACATGAGAGAATTCACACAAGAGAGAAGCCATATTCATGTTCAGAATGTGGGAAATGTTTTACATATAAATCAGGTCTTGTTACCCATGAGAGAATTCACCCAGGAGAGAAGCCATATTCGTGTTCAGAATGTGGGAAATGTTTTACTTGTAAATCAGCCCTTGTTATACATGAGAGAACTCACACAGGAGAGAAGCCATATTCATGTGCAGAATGTGAGAAATGTTTTACTCAGAAATCACAGCTTGTTATACATGAGAGAATTCACACAGGAGAGAAGCCATATTCATGTTCAGAATGTGGGAAATGTTTTACTAACAAATCACTTCTTGTTATACATGAAAAAATTCACACAGGAGAGAAGTTGTATTCATGTTCCGAATGTAGGAAATGTTTTAATAAGAAATCACATCTTATTACACATGAGAGAATTCACACAGGAGAGAAGCCATATTCATGTTCAGAATGTGGGAAATGTTATACTCGGAAATCACAGCTTGTTACACATGAGAGAATTCACACAGGAGAGAAACCATATTCATGTGCAGAATGTGAGAAATGTTTTACTAAGAAATCACTTCTTGTTATACATGAGAGAATTCACACAGGAGAGAAGCCATATTCATGTACAGAATGTGAGAAATGTTTTACTCAGAAATGGCATCTTGTTAGACATAAGAGAATTCATACAGGAGAGAAGCCATATTCATGTGCAGAATGTGGGAAATGTTTTTCTAAACAACCACATCTTTCTACACATGAGAAAACTCACACAGGAGAAAAGCCATATTCATGTTTAGAATGTGGGAAATGTTTTACTAAGAAAATAAATCTTGTATCACATGAGAGAATTCACACAGGGGAGAAGCCATATTCATGTTCAGAATGTGGAGAATATTTCACTCATAAATCAAGCCTTGTTATACATGAGAGAATTCACACAGGGGAGAAGCCATATTCATGTTCAGAATGTGGGAAATACTTTACTTGTAAACAAAGTCTTGTTAGACATGAGAAAATTCACACAGGAGAGAAGCCATATTCATGTTCAGAATGTGGGAAATGTTTTGCTCAGAAATCACAGCTCATTATGCATGAAAGAAATCACACAGGAGAGAAGCCATATTCATGTTCAGAATGTGGGAAATTTTTTACTTGTAAATCAAACCTTGTTGCACATGAGAGAATTCATATATGAGAGAACTCACACAGGACAGAAGCCGTATTCATGTGCAGAATGTGGGAAATGTTTTTGAATTACACCTAATCTTATTAGACATAAGATACTTTTGTGACACTATAAAATGAGATAATTCATGTTCAGAATTTGATAAATGTTTTTTTTTACAATCTCAGCTCTTTACAAGCTTTTTAAAATGTACCGTGAGGACTTTTTATGGTCAGATTGTAACAAAAGTATACGATGTTTAGAGACCTTTTTGGCTTCTATGGTTATTTTACCTTTCTGGAGTGATACTTTTGCTCTTAAAGGGAAAGTGCCGCATATTTTTTATATATTAAAAAATAAATATTACATTTTAACCAATTTTGACTATAATTGTTTGGTTTTTATAACTTTTTAATGCAGCCACTGCTGGCTGCCATTTTCGGGACCTTTCACATCAGTGTTTTTGCTGAATTGCAACAGATCCGGCAGATTTACCGCATCTGCCGCGTAACGACCGCACTTGCGGCAAGACCCATTCATTTACTATGGGGCTTGTGGTAAGGTGCGGCAAGTGCGGTTTGCCGGATGCGGAATATCCGGTACTTGCGGTGTGGGTAAAAAAAACACTGCTAGCCGGAGTTCCGGCAAACCGCACTTGCTGCACCTGACCGCAAGCCCCATAGAGAATGAATGTGACTTGCCGCAAGTTTGCACATTACGCAGCAGATGCGGTAAATCTGCTGAATCTGCCACAATTCAGCAAAAACCCTGATGTGAAAGGGCCTTACTTTGCAGGTATCAGTCAGACGCATGGCCGGCCTTACCCTGAATGATGCCTTGTGCAGGACTTTTGGTGCCCCCACTATATTGATTGTATTTACCCAGTTTCCCAGTACATAAGTGGGGACAGATGGACATTTTTTTTATATTCTAAAATAATTTCTTCACATAAATTTAACAATAAACTCATTCAAATTTGTGCCCAGGAATCTGCAACTCAAATTCACATTAATTCCACCACGTCTGAACTTACACTTAAAGGGATATTCTGTTCCTTTACATGTGGAGAATTGGCCACTGAACCTGGCAGCTGTACAGCGCCTCTTGTTAAACTCAGGCTAGTCAGTGAACTACGACCTGAGGATAAAAGAAGGGCTGCTGCTGCCAGCTGACCGGCTGTAGAAACACCTGCCCCGTCGTGGTATGGGACCCCCTCCCCATCGCTGTGGCAGTCAGTGGTTACAACTGCCAGTTTGTCCCTGGGCCACACCTCCGGTGACCCCGGCTGGAACATTACCTTCCACAGCCATCCTTGGTCCCAGACCACCTGCTTGAGGTCCGAGTCCAAGGGAGGCTGTGCCACCTGTTCTTTAAGAACTTTCAGGCTGTCATCAGCTCCTGACACCACCCAAAACCCCTGACGAGACGTGGTCAGAGTAGAAGAAACTGCCACGTCCTCCGTCAGTTCCATGGGACCTGTCTCCTGACCTCTGTGTAAACCTTCCCCACTGCCCTGACAGGTTATGGGGACCGCATCCCTATCCCCCTGGCAGTCAATGGGTACAACTACCGGTATGTCCCTGGGCACAACCTCCTGTGACCCCTGCCGAACTGTTACCTGGTACAGCCATCCTTAGTCCCAGACCACCTGCTGATGGTCCGAGTCCAAGGGAGGCTGTGCCACCTGCTCCTCGAGAGCTTAGTCAGAGTAGAAGAAACTGCCACGTCCTCCGTCAGCCCCCGGGGACCTGTCTCCTGGCCTCCGTCTGACCCGGCAGCCACTTGGTCTGAAGGGGAGAAGCCGTCGGGCCTCTGTGAGGTTCCCTGGGCTCCAGCACTCCCACTCCTGGTGACAGCCGCTATGGCTGCTGTAGCTGTGGGCAGTGCTCGCTCCCAACCAAGTCGCCGGTTTAGGCTGACTATCCTGGTCTCCTGACAGCTGCTGTACAGTTTTATGAATGAAAGCGCTGGGCTCCTCTGAGCACGGCGCGCATAGTATTGCTGTTGCTATAGTATGTGCGCCGCTGTCCGAGGTCCTGAAGCCTTATACAGTAGATCCATGAGCAGCGCTGCCCATAGATCTACTGTAAATGGCTTCAGGACCTCGGACAGCAGCGCACATACTGTAGCAATAGCAATACTATGCGCGCCGTGCTCAGAGGAGCCCAGCGCTTTCATTCATAAAACTGTACAGCAGCTGTCAGGAGACAGCTGCTGTACATAAGTGATTCCACCATTATATGCCCACCTGAGTGGGTGGAAGGTCTCTGGGGCGAGTGGGCACCCCCTAGAGACATTATAGGAACATCCTATATAATAAAAGCCGAAGGCCACTTCCGGAATATTACTTCCGTGATGGTCTCCACCCATGCTCCTGATGTGTCACCACTGCGCGGTCCCCCGGCTACAAGGAGCGGCGGAGGAAGGTTCCGCTCTCGGAACTTCCGTCCGCCCTCCAGCCTCTCCCCTCCACCCACCACCGTACCTGGCGGGGGGCAGGGGGGCCGAGCGCACCGTGCCCCAAGCCATCAGGGGCCCATTGCCCCCACCCCCTGGGGGACCCCGTGCTGCCAGCCGCCTGCCCGGAGAGGAGGGAGGACGGGACTTCCTGTCCTGCACCTCTGCCCGCCCCTCCTCTCCTCCTACACCAGCCGCACGCCGGCCGGCCCGTGGTGAGTCTGCACCCACCCAGCTACGCCTCTGCCCTCCAGCCTCCCCTGCCCTCCAGCCTCCCCTGCCCTCCAGCCTCCCCTGCCCTCCAGCCTCTTCAGCCTCCCTCCAGCCTCCCTTCACCTCCAGCCTCCCCTGCCCTCCAGCCTCCCCTGCCCTCCAGCCTCTCCTGCTCTCCACCCTCCCCTGCCCTCCTGCCTCCCCAGCCTCCCCAGCCTCCCCTCCCTCCTCAGCCTCTCCACCCTGCCCTGCAGCCTCTCCCCTCCCGCCTCCGCTCTCCCCTCCCGCCTCCGCTCCCGCCTCCGCTCTCCCCTCCAGCCTCCACTCTCCCCTCCAGCCTCCACTCTCCCCTCCAGCCTCCACTCTCCCCTCCAGCCTCCGCTCTCCCCTCTAGCCTCCGCTCTCCCCTCCAGCCTCCGCCCTCCAGCCTCCGCTCTCCCCTCCAGCCACTGCTCTCCCCTCCAGCCTCTCCCCTCCAGCCACCGCTATCCCCTCCAGCCTCTCCCCTTCCGCCTCCGCTCTCCCCTCCAGCCTCCGTTCTCCCCTCCAGCCTCCGTTCTCCCCTCCAGCCTCTCCTGCCTCCCCAGCCTCTCCAGCCTCCCCTGCCTCCCCAGCCTCTCCACCCTTCCCTGCCCTGCAGCCTCTCCCCTCCCGCCTCCGCTCTCCCCTCCCGACTCCGCTCTCCCCTCCCAGCCTCCGCTCTCCCCTCAGCCTCCGCTCTCCCCTCCAGCCTCCGTTCTCCCCTCCAGCCCCTCTCCTGCCTCCCTGCCTCCCCAGCCTCTCCACCCTTCCCTCGCCCTGCAGCCCTCCCCTCCCAGCCTCCGCTCTCCCCTCCCTCCCGCCTCCCCTCCACCCTCAGCCTCACTCACCCCTGCCCTCGCAGCCTCTCCCCTCCCCGCCCTCACGCTCTCTCCCCTCCCGCCTCCGCCTCCCTCACCCTCCGCTCCCCCCTCCTCCAGCCCCCCCCTCCACTCTCCCCTCCACCTCCACTCTCCCCTCCAGCCTCCACTCTCCACCCCACCTCCGCCCTCCAGCTCCCGCTCTCACCCCATCTAGCCTCCGCTCTCCCCTCCAGCCTCCGCCCTCCAGCCTTCCGCTCTCCCCTCCAGCCACTGCTCTCCCCTCCAGCCTCTCCCCTCCAGCCACCGCTATCCCCTCCAGCCTCTCCCCTTCCGCCTCTGCTCTCCCCTCCAGCCTCCGTTCTCCCCTCCAGCCTCCGTTCTTCCCTCCAGCCTCCGTCTCTCCCCTCCAGCCTCCGTCTCTCCCTCCAGCCTCTCCTGCCTCCCCAGCCTCTCCAGCCTCCCCTGCCTCCTCAGCCTCTCCACCCTCCTGCCCTGCAGCCCCTCCCCTCCAGCCTCCCTCTCCCTCCCGACTCCCTCTCTCCCTCCAGCCTCCGCTCTCCCCTCCAGCCTCCGCTCTCCCCTCCAGCCTCCGCTCTCCCCTCCAGCCTCCGTTCTCCCCTCCAGCCTCTCCTGCCTCCCCAGCCTCTCCAGCCTCCCCTGCCTCCCCAGCCTCTCCACCCTTCCCTGCCCTGCAGCCTCTCCCCTCCCGCCTCCGCTCTCCCCTCCCGCCTCCCCTCCCTCCTCAGCCTCTCCACCCTGCCCTGCAGCTCTCCCCTCCCGCCTCCGCTCTCCCCTCCCGCCTCCGCTCCCGCCTCCGCTCTCCCCTCCAGCCTCCACTCTCCCCTCCAGCCTCCACTCTCCCCTCCAGCCTCCGCCCTCCAGCCTCCGCTCTCCCCTCTAGCCTCCGCTCTCCCCTCCAGCCTCCGCTCTCCCCTCCAGCCACTGCTCTCCCTCCAGCCTCTCCCCTCCAGCCACCGCTATCCCTCCAGCCTCTCCCGTTCCGCCTCCGCTCTCCCCTCCAGCCTCCGTCCTCCCCTCCAGCCTCCGTTCTCCCCTCCAGCCTCTCCTGCCTCCCCAGCCTCTCCAGCCTCCCCTGCCTCCCCAGCCTCTCCACCCTTCCCTGCCCTGCAGCCTCTCCCCTCCCGCCTCCGCTCTCCCCTCCCGACTCCGCTCTCCCCTCCCGCCTCCGCTCTCCCCTCCAGCCTCCGCTCTCCCCTCCAGCCTCCGCTCTCCCCTCCAGCCTCCGCTCTCCCCTCCAGCCTCCGCTCTCCCCTCTAGCCTCTGCTCTCCCCTCCATCCTCCGCCCTCCAGCCTCCGCTCTCCCCTCCAGCCACCGCTCTCCCCTCCAGCCACCGCTCTCCCCTCTAGCCTCTGCTCTCCCTCCAGCCTCCGCCCTCCAGCCTCTGCTCTCCCCACCAGCCTCCGCCCTCCAGCCTCCGCTCTCCCCTCCAGCCTCCGCCCTCCAGCCTCCGCTCTCCCCTCCAGCCTCTGCTCTCCCCTCCAGCCTCTGCTCTCCCCTCCAGCCACCGCTATCCCCTCCAGCCTCTCCCCTCCCGCCTCCCCTCTCACCTCCCGCCTCCCCTCTCACTCCCGCCTCCCCTCTCACCTCTGCTCTCCCCTCCAGCCTCCGCCCTCCAGCCTCCCCTCCAGCCTCCACTCTCCCCTCCACCCTCCGCACTCCCCTCCACCCTCCCCTCCAGCCTCCCCTCCAGCCTCCGCCCTCCCCTCCAGCCTCCGCCCTCCCCCCAGCCACCGCTCTCCCCTCCAGCCTCTGCCCTCCAGCCTCCGCTCTCCCCTCCAGCCTCTGCCCTCCAGCCTCCGCTCTCCCCTCCAGCCTCTGCCCTCCTGCCTCCGCTCTCCCCTCCAGCCTCTGCCCTCCAGCCTCCCCTCCCCTCCAGCCTCTGCCCTCCAGCCTCCGCTCTCCCCTCCAGCCTCTGCCCTCCAGCCTCCGCTCTCCCCTCCAGCCTCTGCCCTCCAGCCTCCGCTCTCCCCTCCAGCCTCTGCCCTCCAGCCTCCCCTCTCCCCTCCAGGCTCTCCCCCTCCCGCCTCCCCTCCAGCCTCCAGCCACCGCTCTCCCCTCCAGCCTCTCCCCTCCACCCTCCCCTCCAGCCTCTCCCCTCCAGCCTCCGCTCTCCCCTCCAGCCTCCGCTCTCCCCTCCAGCCTCCGCTCTCCCCTCCAGCCTCTGCTCTCCCCTCCAGCCTCTGCTCTCCCCTCCAGCCTCCCCTCTGCCCTCCGCCCTCCCCTGTCCTCTGCCCTCCAGCCTCCCCTGTCATCTGCCCTCCAGCCTCCCCTGTCCTCTGCCCTCCACCCTCCCCTGTCCTCTGCTCTCCAGCCTCCCCTGTCCTCTGCTCTCCAGCCTCCCCTGTCCTCTGCCCTCCAGCCTCCCCTCTCCTCTGCCCTCCAGCCTCCGCTCTCCCCTCTAGCCTCTGCTCCCCTCCAGCCTCTCCCCTCCAGCCTCTGCTCTCCCCTCCAGCCTCTCCCCTCCAGCCTCTGCTCTCCCCTCCAGCCTCTCCCCTCCAGCCTCTGCTCTCCCCTCCAGCCTCTCCCCTCCAGCCTCTGCTCTCCCCTCCAGCCTCGCCCCTCCAGCCTCCCCTCTCCCCTCCAGGCTCGCCCCTCCAGCCTCCCCTCCAGCCTCCAGCCACCGCTCTCCCCTCCAGCCTCTCCCCTCCACCCTCCCCTCCAGCCTCTCCCCTCCAGCCTCCGCTCTCCCCCTCCAGCCTCCGCACTCCCCTCCAGCCTCCGCTCTCCCCTCCAGCCTCCGCTCTCCCCTCCCGCCTCCGCTCCCGCCTCCGCTCTCCCCTCCAGCCTCCATCTCTCCCCTCCAGCCTCCACTCTCCCCTCCAGCCTCCACTCTCCCCTCCAGCCTCCGCCCTCCAGCCTCCGCTCTCCCCTCTAGCCTCCGCTCTCCCCTCCAGCCTCCGCTCTCCCCTCCAGCCACTGCTCTCCCCTCCAGCCTCTCCCCTCCAGCCACCGCTATCCCCTCCAGCCTCTCCCCTTCCGCCTCCGCTCTCCCCTCCAGCCTCCGTTCTCCCCTCCAGCCTCCGTTCTCCCCTCCAGCCTCTCCTGCCTCCCCAGCCTCTCCAGCCTCCCCTGCCTCCCAGCCTCTCCACCCTTCCCTGCCCTGCAGCCTCTCCCCTCCCGCCTCCGCTCTCCCCTCCCGACTCCGCTCTCCCCTCCCGCCTCCGCTCTCCCCTCCAGCCTCCGCTCTCCCCTCCAGCCTCCGCTCTCCCCTCCAGCCTCCGCTCTCCCCTCCAGCCTCCGCTCTCCCCTCTAGCCTCTGCTCTCCCCTCCATCCTCCGCCCTCCAGCCTCCGCTCTCCCCTCCAGCCACCGCTCTCCCCTCCAGCCCACCGCTCTCCCCTCCAGCCACCGCTCTGCCTCCAGCCACCGCTCCCCTCCAGCCACCGCTCTCCCCTCCAGCCACCGCTCTCACCCTCTAGCCTCTGCTCTCCCCTCCTGCCTCCGCCCTCCAGCCTCCACTCTCCCCACAGCCTCCGCCCTCCAGCCTCCCGCTCTCCCCTCCAGCCTCCGCCCTCCAGCCTCCGCTCTCCCCTCCAGCCTCTGCTCTCCCCTCCAGCCTCTGCTCTCCCCTCCAGCCACCGCTATCCCCTCCACGCTCTCCCCTCCCCGCCCCCCTCTCACCTCCCCCGCCTCCCCTCTCACCCTCCCACCTCCCCTCCACCTCTGCTCTCCCCTCCAGCCTCCGCACCCCCTCCAGCCTCCCCTCCAGCCTCCACTCTACCCTCCACCCTCCCGCCACTCCCCTCCACCCTCCCCTCCAGCCTCCCCTCCAGCCTCCGCCCTCCCCTCCAGCCTCCGCCCTCCCCTCCAGCCACCGCTCTCCCCTCCAGCCTCTGCCCTCCAGCCTCCGCTCTCCCCTCCAGCCTCTGCCCTCCAGCCTCCGCTCTCCCCTCCAGCCTCTGCCCTCCTGCCTCCGCTCTCCCCTCCAGCCTCTGCCCTCCAGCCTCCGCTCTCCCCTCCAGCCTCTGCCCTCCAGCCTCCGCTCTCCCCTCCAGCCTCTGCCCTCCAGCCTCCGCTCTCCCCTCCAGCCTCTGCCCTCCAGCCTCCGCTCTCCCCTCCAGCCTCTGCCCTCCAGCCTCCCCTCTCCCCTCCAGGCTCTCCCCTCCCGCCTCCCCTCCAGCCTCCAGCCACCGCTCTCCCCTCCAGCCTCTCCCCTCCACCCTCCCCTCCAGCCTCTCCCCTCCAGCCTCCGCTCTCCCCTCCAGCCTCCGCTCTCCCTTCCAGCCTCCGCTCTCCCCTCCAGCCTCTGCTCTCCCCTCCAGCCTCTGCTCTCCCCTCCAGCCTCCCCTCTGCCCTCCGCCCTCCCCTGTCCTCTGCCCTCCAGCCTCCCCTGTGATCTGCCCTCCAGCCTCCCCTGTCCTCTGCCCTCCACCCTCCCCTGTCCTCTGCTCTCCAGCCTCCCTGTCCTCTGCTCTCCAGCCTCCCCTGTCCTCTGCTCTCCAGCCTCCCCTGTCCTCTGCCCTCCAGCCTTCCCTCTCCTCTGCCCTCCAGCCTCCGCTCTCCCCTCCAGCCTCTGCTCTCCCCTCCAGCCTCTCCCCTCCAGCCTCTGCTCTCCCCTCCAGCCTCTCCCCTCCAGCCTCTGCTCTCCCCTCCAGCCTCTCCCCTCCAGCCTCTGCTCTCCCCTCCAGCCTCTCCCCTCCAGCCTCTGCTCTCCCCTCCAGCCTCGCCCCTCCAGCCTCCCCTCTCCCCTCCAGGCTCACCCCTCCAGCCTCCCCTCCAGCCTCCAGCCACCGCTCTCCCCTCCAGCCTCTCCCCTCCACCCTCCCCTCCAGCCTCTCCCCTCCAGCCTCCGCTCTCCCCTCCAGCCTCTGCTCTCCCCTCCAGCCTCTGCTCTCCCCTCCAGCCTCTGCTCTCCCCTCCAGCCTCCGCTCTCCCCTCCAGCCTCCGCTCTCCCCTCCAGCCTCCGCTCTCCCCTCCAGCCTCCGCTCTCCCCCCCAGCCTCCGCTCTCCCCCCAGCCTCCGCTCCCCCCTCCAGCCTCCGCTCCAGCCTCCGCTCCACCCTCCGCACTCCCCTCCACCCTCCGCACTCCCCTCCAGCCTCCGCACTCCCCTCCAGCCTCCAGCCTCTGCTCTCCCCTCCAGCCACCGCTCTCCCCTCCAGCCTCTGCCCTCCAGCCTCCCCTGTCCTCACCCCTCCTCACCCCTCCAGCCTCCCCTGTCCTCACCTCTCCTCACCCCTCCAGCCTCCCCTCTCCTCACCCCTCCTCACCCCTCCAGCCTCCGCTCTCCTCACCCCTCCATATGCAATGTACACTATGTGTATATATGTGTGTATGTAGTCACTTCCCTCACTTTGTCCGCACTTCCCTCACTTTGTCCGCACACATACACACACACACACACACACACACACTTCGCTATACTTACCACCGGCCCTGCATCAGCCGCCTAGATCCTGAGTCGACATGTCGCCACCCCCAAACTACTGGATCCAATATAGCGTCCAAGAAGTCTCCCCAAACTTCCCGAACGCCATATTGGATCCAGTCGTCCGCGGGCGGCGACATGTCAACTCAGGATCCAGCCGGCGGGGAAGATGCAGGGTCGGTGCTAACTATAGCGGAGTCTGTGTGTGTGTGTGTGTGTATGTATGTATGTGTGTGCTGACCACTCTGCCCACGGCGCTGCCCTGCCGACTCTGCCCACGCCACTGTGCTGACCAATCTCACCGCACTCACTGCTAACCACTCAGCCACGGCACTCACTGCTAACCACTGAGCCACCGCACTCACTGCTAACCACTGAGCCACCGCACTCACTGCTAACCACTGAGCCACCGCACTCACTGCTAACCACTGAGCCACCGTATACTCTGCTACCCACTGAGCCACCTGTATACACACAATTCATTTCACCGCACTCCCCTAACTATTAGTAAGTCAACTATATATGGATTCTAGACTACCCGATTCTTTAGAATCGGGCCGCCATCTAGTTTATTAATAAAATGAATAGTTTCCAAACTGCACAGAACACTTTGCTTATCCCAGCAGCAGCCGGGATAAGCAAAGTATATGCGGGAACTGCATTGCTCAGAATTACACATCCTGAGCAATCTGGTTCCCGCACTGCGGATGTTAAAACCGCTTCGAAAACTGCAGCCTGCATGATTTTTCACGCAGGCTGCAGAGCCGGAGACAGAAACTGGATCGCTTGTGAAGCAATCCGGTTATTATAATAGGCTCCTATGAGGAGCGTTTCCTGGTCCGATTTTGAGCTTTTTGAAAGCACAAAACCAGATCAGGTTTTCAAAAAAAAACAAAAACTGATGTGTGATCCTAGATATAATCAGGAACACAAGATACAGATTAGGAGACCTGTGGGATATTATTATCACTCACATTCACACTGGTTCATCAAGTAGACACACAACCTAAAACGATGTGTACTGGTGAACAAGTACAATAGATTTGTGCTCCTAAAGAATAGATGTAAGGGCGGCTTCAGACTGCGGCAGCGTCCGGTCCGGGGCTGTCAGGAGTGACAGCCTGGAGCGGAGTTTTGCTGCATAGAATCCTGTCGGGCTGCACGGAGCTGGATCGCGGCGGGTGGTAATTAGCTGCTATCCGGCTGCTGTGTCGCCGGATGAATCCTCAAGAAGTGGGGATTTGTCTGCCGATTCCAAAACCGGTGCATGCACCGGTTTTGGAATCTGCAGACGAATCCCCAGTACTCCAGGATACATCCGGCGAGCTGGCAGCCGGATAGCAGCTAATTACCACCCGCCGCGATCCAGCTCCGTGCAGCCCGACAGGATTCTATGCAGCAAAACTCCGCTCCAGGCTGTCACTCCTGACAGCCCCGGACCGGACGCTGCTGCAGTCTGAAGCCGCCCTTACAAATACATCAGATAGATTAAAATATGATATGATAATATAGATTATAATATGATGAAAAATATGAAATATTATTTGAAAGTGTCGATGAGATAGAACTGAAGAAATTATCTCATTAATATCATTTATTTATAGCTATTTAAAAAATTGGAGGTGTTTATTAAGTCAGACTCATCTATGACCCCAATATGAAGAATTGAATATGTGTGTATGTATTAAGACAAAGCCCTGATTACATAGTTATTAAATGAAAAATAGAAGGAATGTTCAGAACTCAAAATAGATCAATTGGGATATTAAAAATAAAAATGTGGAATAATCAACAGTATTATTGAATACAATTTTAGGCACATATTTAGGTGATATAACTGTAAAAAAAAAGGCTTCTATGGACTTACCCCTCAAACGGGAAGGGGGTCAGGTAATTGGCTTTGGGTTTGGTTTGGGTCCAGGTGGTGCTGCTTGCAGGTCTGCTCAAAGGCCAGCATAAAGGCATCCAGGTCTTTATCCTCCAGAAGTGGAAAGTCCTCGACTCGGACCTTTGGTGGCTTGGGCTCCTGGTTGGCTAGAACAGGCTGTGAGATCCTGGGGCGGGCCGGCTCCAGCTCGTACACACGCTCCCATTCTACATCCTCATGCTGTTCTGCAGCTTCATGCTCTGCGCGTCGCTCTGCAGCTGCCGTGAGGGTCTTGTAGGCGCTCTGGTCTCTAGCTTCGAGATGAGCCAGGGCAGCTTGAAGAAGGGCATCCAAGCCAATCAGGATGGGGGAATGAGCAGGTAGTGATCTGCCCGCTGCGGGGCTGAGGACAGGGAGGGCTCGGCCCCCTGCGGAGTTGACTATTGGTGATTGGCTCCTTGAGGACCCGTGCATGGTTTCCTCCTCGCCTAGTTCTGCATTGTCCTCCACCACCTCTCCCATATCTGCCGCAGCAAGTGCCCTCTGCAGCATTTGGCTCCTGGTGCCCTGGGCCAGCTTAGCACCCCCTGGTCACTGACACACAGCTGCAACCTGATGCACCCACACACCTTTGTATTTACACTCTGACCATCTAGATTTGAGTTGATCTTAGGACCCCAACAACAGGAGCTACTGGCAGCAGTCCTTAGCATTAGGAAGTTGGGGTCCCACACACTATTATTTTGATCCCCCCGCTGCCACCACTTGTGGAGAATCGGCCACCAAACCTGGCAGCTCTACAGCGCCTTTTGTTAAACTCAGACTAGTCAGGGAACTACCTGAGGATAAAAGAAGGGCCACAGCTGCCCTGTCAGTGCTGGTTTATTAAGGCACCTCTCAGTGAGTGTTATATATCCCTTCTGGTCCGCGACCAGGAGAACATATAATAACTGGCATCCTGTCACTGTTGGAGGCCCTGAATAACCCCAAGCACTAATTCCTGCCACCAGTCCCTCGTTTGATATAAGGTCGGTCCATGATTGGGCTTATATTGGGTCAGAAACCAACCAAGATAGCATTAAATGAGCACACTGATGTGGGGGACATGATCAAGATAAAAAGAACAACTCAATATTAACTCTGCTTATTTAATGACCCTATTGGTTCACTAGAATAATATTAATTATGTGCAGTTAATATTAAGATATTACAAAGGTTACAGTCAGTTATGCAAATAAAAGATAAATGGAATACATACAGAATTACAGACACACGGAATCAGTTACCTTGGTGCTGATGGCACCACAAGGGCAGCATGAGCCAACCTGGTTCCTGGGTATAATCCGGCTTTGATGAAATGATGCCCTTCAGAAGAATACCAAGATAGAAAAGAGATGGGACATTTTTATACTGTAAGAGGCCTTCCCATCTTACACCCACCTCACACCCATCACCTGCCTCTGGGATGTCCTATAGCTCCCACCCCCCTGAGTTGACATATGAAATATACAAAAGTTATTATTGGCCATAACTTTACCTGCAAATGTCATAGGCGGAAGACAATGCTCTCATATTTTCAGTTATGATTTTAGCTTTGCAAGGATATGACACATGACCACTCTGCTGGTATCCTACTGGCCAATATCAAGTTTAGGGGACCTATGCTGGTCCCACACTTACATAAACATGTGCTAGGATCGTCTGAATCTCTGGAAGCAATATTTATGCTTGACATTTTCATAGGAGCGACGGCTCATGAAATATTACGAGTTATCCCTCGGCTCCATGAGTCTGGGTTGAGTGAAAGAGTTTCCTTTCAATCCCCAGACTGGGGAAATCAGGTTTGTCACTTCTTCGCATGTCACAGAAGTAGGTCTTCCTTTGTATAATGTCTTGGAGATTTCTTTGCCACCTAATCTCCATTTCATAGGAAGCTCTATTGTGTGACCATTTGGCTAGGAAATTAACATATTCACCTTCCCAGAGATGACTAGCCTCAGGGCAAAAGTTGTATCATTGGAGTGAGGTATGGTGTTATCCGAACAAGATGGCTACTACTTGTAAGGAATATATTGGTGATATGGTTCTATATACATGTTTATTAAAATATATGTATTTAATCAATAAAAGTGATACAATTTGTGTTATATTCGTATTATATAATCTGCGCTTTTTATGCAGAAAGGGGAATCACAGGTGCATGGACTCCTCCCTCTTCTCTGAAGGTATTCCTGGTTGAGGGAATCTGTAATATCCCCACCACTCTCCACCCACTTCCATCACATGACTGCCGCGTAGTCAGTGATGCAGGGTCAAGTGACCGACGAACAAGAAAGTGTGCGCCCTAGCTAAGGCTCGCACCCTCGGCTTTCTCAGGCGTCCTGATCAGATACTCTGAGTAAGGAAAGACACAGCACACTGTGGACCAGACGGGACCACAGAGGCAACGGGGAGAAGTAAGTTGGACACACTCTTATTATGGTTTACTGTGCGGTATATAGTACATCTGTGCAGCTCTACACTGTGTGCAGAATTATTAGGCAAGTTGTATTTTAGAGGATTATTTTTATTATTGATCAACAACTATCACCCAAAAGACTCATAAATATCAAAGCTTAATATTTTTGGAGGTTGGAGGGTTTTTAGATTTGGCTCTTAGGAGGATATCTGTGTGTGCAGGTAACTATTACTGTGCAGAATTATTAGGCAACTTAATAAAAACCAGATATATTCCCATCTCACTTGTTTATTTTCACCAGGTAAACTAATATAACTGCACAAAATTTAGAAAAAAACATTTCGGAAATGCAAAAACAAAACCCCCAAAAATGAGTCCCCAATATCGCCCCCTTTACTTATGATGACACTCCGCAGCCTCCATCCATAGATTGTGTCAGTTGCTTGATCTGTTTACGATCAACATTGCGGGCAGCAGCCACCACAGTCTCCAGACACTGTCCCCAGAGGTGTACTGTTTTCCCTCCCTGTAGATCTCACATTTTATGATGGACCACAGGTTGTCTTTGGGGTTCAGATCAGGTGAACAAGGGGGCCATGTCATTATTTTTTCTTCTTTTAGACCTTTACTGGCCAGCCACGCTGTGGACTAGTTGGATGCATGTGATGGAGCATTGTCCTGCATGAAAATCATGTTTTTCTTGAATGATACCGACTTCTTCCTGTACCACTGCATGAAGAAATTGTCTTCCAGAAACTGGCAGTAGGTCCGGGAGTTGAGCTTCACTCCATTCTTAACCCGAAAAGGTCCCACAAGTTGATCTTTGATGATCCCAGCCCATACCAGTACCCCACCTCCACCTTGCTGGCGTCTGAGTCAGAGTGGAGCTCTCTGCCCTTTACTGATCCAGCCTCTGGCCCATCCATCTGCCCATCCAGAGTCACTCTCATCTCATCAGTGCATAAAACCTTTGAACAATCAGTCTTCAGATATTTCTTGGCCCAGTCTTGACGTTTTATCTTATGTTTCTTGTTCAGAGGTGGTTTTTCATCCTTCCTTACCTTGGCCATGTCCCTGAGTATATCTAGAGGGTTGAGAATGCGCACATAGGGTCTTATCCTTTATAGGCAGGTAAATGTGAAAAAATCAGATTTGCTCACCTGGTCAGGTTGTGTAGCACACAACCAGCGTAATCGCTCGAACAATGCAGCTGCTGCAGGGACTGTACTTCCACGAGGTGCGGTGCTGTGATCAGGTATTTTGGACGAAGTACCTTAATGTCTGCGCTGCTGCCAGAGAGGAACATACACCAACGACACTGGGACATCTGAGTACTGGTAGTAGAGGTTTATTTCCAACGCGTTTCGGAGCCACGTACCGAGCTCCTTCCTCAGGGAACATCAAGAGTACACTGGACAGATTTGTATTTATCACAGAAAAGGCGCCAAAAAGATAATTACAGTGACGTCAGTAAATAGGGAGGATCACAAAATGACGTCACAATGTTTATCAACAAAGTTTCGTAGTAAACTGAATATAGTGGTACAATGTTAGGATATAACATGAGAAATAACATATTAGTCATGTAGATATATATTTCATATTTATTGTTGTTTCAGTAATTTTAGAATAAAATCATTTAGTTACTTTTATCCAACGGTTATATGATCTTGGGAACAAATATATGTAGATGTACGCAGTTACACAGTTTTGCCCCCCAGGAACTCTTATTTAACATCCAAATAAAGATATATACTAATTGAACTCTGTAAAACAAATATAATACCAACTAGATGGCGGCCCGATTCTAAAGAATCGGGTAGTCTAGAATCCATATATAGTTTATTTACTAATAGTTAGGGGAGTGCGGTGAAATGAATTGTGTGTATACAGGCGGCTCAGTGGGTAGCAGAGTATACGGTGGCTCAGTGGTTAGCAGTGAGTGCGGTGGCTCAGTGGGTAGCAGAGTATACGGTGGCTCAGTGGTTAGCAGTGAGTGCGGTGGCTCAGTGGTTAGCAGTGAGTGCGGTGGCTCAGTGGTTAGCAGTGAGTGCGGTGGCTCAGTGGTTAGCAGTGAGTGCGGTGAGATTGGTCAGCGCAGCGACGTGGGCAGAGTGGTCAGCGCAGAGGACAGGGGGCAGAGGCGGCTGGGCAGAGGACAGGGGGCAGAGGCGGCTGGGCAGAGGACAGGGGGCAGAGGACGCAGAGGACAGGGGGCAGAGGACGCAGAGGACAGGGGGCAGAGGACGCAGAGGACAGGGGGCAGAGGACGCAGAGGACAGGGGGCAGAGGACACAGAGGGGGCAGAGGACGCAGAGGACAGGGGGCAGAGGAAACAGAGGGGGCAGAGGACGCAGAGGACAGGGGGCAGAGGACAGGGGGCAGAGGACAGGGGGCAGAGGACACAGAGGGGGCAGAGGACAGGGGGCAGAGGACACAGAGGGGGCAGAGGACAGGGTGAAGAGGACACAGAGGGGGCAGAGGGGGCAGAGGACACAGAGGGGGCAGAGGACACAGAGGGGGCAGAGGACACAGAGGGGGCAGAGGACACAGAGGGGGCAGAGGACGCAGAGGGGGCAGAGGACGCAGAGGGGGCAGAGGACGCAGAGGGGGCAGAGGACGCAGAGGGGGCAGAGGACGCAGAAAGGGCAGAGGACGCAGAGGGGGCAGAGGACGCAGAGGGGGCAGAGGACGCAGAGGGGGCAGAGGGGGCAGAGGACGCAGAGGGGGCAGAGGGGGCAGAGGACGCAGAGGACGCAGAGGACGCAGAGGACGCAGAGGAGGCAGAGGACAGGGGGGCAGAGGCGGCAGAGGACAGGGGGCAGAGGAGGCAGAGGACAGGGGGCAGAGGACGCAGAGGACAGGGGGCAGAGGACGCAGAGGACAGGGGGCAGAGGAGGCAGAGGACAGGGGGCAGAGGAGGCAGAGGACAGGGGGCAGAGGAGGCAGAGGACAGGGGGCAGAGGAGGCAGAGGACAGGGGGCAGAGGAGGCAGAGGACAGGGGGCAGAGGAGGCAGAGGACAGGGGGCAGAGGAGGCAGAGGACAGGGGGCAGAGGACACAGAGGGGGCAGAGGACAGGGGGCAGAGGACAGGGGGCAGAGGACAGGGGGCAGAGGACAGGGGGCAGAGGACACAGAGGGGGCAGAGGACACAGAGGGGGCAGAGGACGCAGAGGACAGGGGGCAGAGGATGCAGAGGACAGGGGGCAGAGGACGCAGAGGACAGGGGGCAGAGGACGCAGAGGACAGGGGGCAGAGGACGCAGAGGACAGGGGGCAGAGGACACAGAGGGGGCAGAGGACGCAGAGGAGAGGGGGCAGAGGACACAGAGGGGGCAGAGGACGCAGAGGACAGGGGGCAGAGGACAGGGGGCAGAGGAAGGGGGCAGAGGACAGGGGGCAGAGGACAGGGGGCAGAGGACAGGGGGCAGAGGACAGGGGGCAGAGGACACAGAGGGGGCAGAGGACGCAGAGGACGCAGAGGGGGCAGAGGACGCAGAGGGGGCAGAGGAGGCAGAGGACACAGAGGGGGCAGAGGACACAGAGGGGGCAGAGGACACAGAGGGGGCAGAGGACAGGGGGCAGAGGACAGGGGCGAGACGGACAGGGGGCAGAGGACAGAGGGGGGGCAGAGGACCAGGGGGCAGAGGAGGAGGAGAGGACCAGAGGGGGCAGAGGACGCAGAAAGGGCGCAGAGAGGGGGCAGAGGACGCAGAGGGGGGCAGAGGACGCAGAGGGGGCAGAGGACGCAGAGGGGGCAGAGGACGCAGAGGACGCAGAGGGGGCAGAGACGCAGAGGGGGCAGAGGACGCAGAGGACGCAGAAGGGGGCAGAGGACGCAGAGGGCAGGAGGGACGCAGAGGACGCAGAGGACGCAGAGGGGGCAGAGGACGCAGAGGACGCAGAGGACGCAGAGGACAGGGGGCAGAGGACGCAGAGGACAGGGGGCAGAGGACGCAGAGGACAGGGGGCAGAGGACGCAGAGGACAGGGGGCAGAGGACGCAGAGGACAGGGGGCAGAGGACGCAGAGGACAGGGGGCAGAGGACGCAGAGGACAGGGGGCAGAGGATGCAGAGGACAGGGGGCAGAGCAAGGACAGGGGGCAGAGGACGCAGAGGACAGGGGGCAGAGGACGCAGAGGACAGGGGGGCAGAGGACGCAGAGGACAGGGGGGGCAGAGGCGACAGGAGGGGCAGAGGACGCAGAGGACAGGGGGCAGAGGACGCAGAGGACAGGGGGCAGAGGACGCAGAGGACAGGGGGGCAGAGGACGCAGAGGACAGGGGGCAGAGGACAGGGGGCAGAGGACAGGGGGCAGAGGACAGGGGCAGAGGACAGGGGGCAGAGGACACAGAGGGGGCAGAGGACACAGAGGGGGCAGAGGACGCAGAGGAAGGGGGCAGAGGGACACAGAGGGGGCAGAGGACGCAGAGGACAGGGGGCAGAGGACAGGGGGCAGAGGACAGGGGGCAGAGGACACAGAGGGGGCAGAGGACGCAGAGGGGGCAGAGGACACAGGGGGCAGAGGACACGAGGAGGACAGGGGGGCAGAGGACCAGAGGGGGCAGAGGACAGGGGGCAGAGGACAGGGGGCAGAGGACAGGGGGCAGAGGACAGGGGGCAGAGGAAGGAGCAGAGGACGCAGAGGGGGCAGAGGACAGAGGGGGCAGAGGACGCAGGAGGGGGCAGAGGACGCAGAGGGGGCAGAGGACGCAGAGGAGCAGGGCGGACAGGGGGCAGAGGACGCAGAGGACAGGGGGCAGAGGACGCAGAGGACAGGGGGCAGAGGACGCAGAGGACAGGGGCAGAGGACGCAGAGGGACAGGGGGCAGAGGACGCAGAGGACAGGGGGCAGAGGAGCAGAGGACAGGGGGCAGAGGACGCAGAGGACAGGGGCAGAGGACGCAGAGGACAGGGGGCAGAGGACGCAGAGGACAGGGGGGAGGCAGAGACGCAGAGGACAGGGGGGCAGAGGACGCAGAGGACAGGGGGCAGAGGACGCAGAGGACAGGGGGGCAGAGGACGCAGAGGACAGGGGGCAGAGGACGCAGAGGAAGGGGGGCAGAGGACGCAGAGGACAGGGGGCAGAGGACGCAGAGGACAGGGGGCGAGGAGCAGAGGACAGGGGGCAGAGGCAGAGGACAGGGGGCAGAGGAGCAGAGGACAGGGGGCAGAGGAGGCAGAGGACAGGGGCAGAGGAGGCAGAGGAAGGGGGCAGAGGAGGCAGAGGACAGGGGGCAGAGGAGGCAGAGGACGAGGGGGCAGAGGAAGGGCAGAGGACAGGGGGCAGAGGAGGCAGAGGACAGGGGGCAGAGGACCAGAGGGGCAGAGGAGGCAGAGGGACAAAGAAGGGGGCAGAGACGCAGAGGAAGGGCAGAGGAGGCAACAGGGAGGCAGAGCAGCGAGGGCAGACGTAGGGGACCGGACGATGGGTGTAGGGGAGAGGAGGGGCGGGCAGAGTGCAGAGAGGAAGTCCAGCCCTCGGCCTCCACACAGGACAGGCAGGAGAGCACGGGCTGCACGCCCCAAGGCGTGTGGTGTGGCCGCGTGGAGAGAGGGGTGGCAGGGCAGAGGGGCCCCCCTCCCCAGGCACCGGTCGAGGAGCTGGGTCGGCAGGGTGGAGGCGTGAGTGGCAGGGATGGGCCACGACGGAGACTTCGGACGGAGAGGGTGGGGGTGTGCGAGGTGCACTCGTCAGAGGACGCGGGGCGCGGGCTGTAGAGGGGCACTGGCGGATCGAGCCTGGGCGACGACCATCACGGAAGTGGGCGTGGCCTCCTCCGGAAGTGGCCTTCGGGTTTTATATAATAGATATAGTCGGACAATACACGCAATCTCAATCACAAAACCACAGCACTTATACTTGTTCTTCACAGATTCACCTTCACTTACTATATTACATTTAACATACAAAAGAATGGATAGCACAACGGGTAACACAGAGGACACACACAAGACATTTAATACAAGATTTATATTGCCTATTTTTATGAGTTCTAATCAGCACTACACCACTTTATATGTAAATATATTTTTTATGAATTTTTTATGAATTTTTATGTAAATATGGTAAGATTTGTTTGATCGGGTGAAATGTATAACATCTACATGACTAATATGTTATTTCTCATGTTATATCCTAACATTGTACCACTATATTCAGTTTACTACGAAACTTTGTTGATAAACATTGTGACGTCATTTTGTGATCCTCCCTATTTACTGACGTCACTGTAATTATCTTTTTGGCGCCTTTTCTGTGATAAATACAAATCTGTCCAGTGTACTCTTGATGTTCCCTGAGGAAGGAGCTCGGTACGTGGCTCCGAAACGCGTTGGAAATAAACCTCTACTACCAGTACTCAGACGTCCCAGTGTCGTTGGTGTATGTTCCTCTCTGGCAGCAGCGCGGACATTAAGGTACTTCGTCCAAAATACCTGATCACAGCATGTCCCTGAGTATGGCACACTTTGTGCTTTTTGATACTCCAGTAACGTTGCAGCTCTGAAATATGGCAAAACTGGTGGCAAATGGCATCTTGGCAGCTTCACGCTTGATTTTCCTCAATTCATGGGCAGTTATTTTGCCCCTTTTTTGCCCTCACGCTTCTTGCGACCCTGTTGGCTATTTGCCATGAAACGCTTGATTGTTCGGTGATCGCTTCAAAAGTTTGGCAATTTCCAGACTGCTGCATCCCTCTGCAAGACATCTCACAATTGTGGACTTCTCAGAGCCGTCACATCTCTCTTCTGACCCATTTGCCTAATAATGAAGCACACCTTATATAGGGTGATGATGTCATTACACCACACCCCTCCTCATTACAGAGATGCCATCACCTGATTTACTTCATTGGTAGTTGGCTCTCAGCCTATACAGCCTGGAGTAGGACAACATGGATATAAAGGATCATGTGATCACAATACTCATCTGCCTAATAATTCTGCACACAGTGTATGTTAAACACAAACTAAGAACAGACTTGTATATTATAGGACCTGCAAGATTATTAGCAACCGTGGAAACACCAAGACAGACATAGATCCACAAGAAGGACCCTACAGGGTGACGTTAATACACCTCCTGACCTAGGTATAGAAAAAAGGCCAGGTTTCATCAATCAATTAATGTCATTACAGGTCACAAGGCACCACATCAGCACACTAAAGGGAGATTAAAGCCAGGTGTCATCTGATTGCAAAACAAGGTAATAAATGAACCTACTGTAATTCTATTAGAAGTTTATCCAATCACAGTAGAGTAATCTAGAAAAGGGGATAAACTAGATATTTGTATTCACATTCCTATTTGCAATTACAGGTCAGAAGACAGTGTAGTGACACCACTAACCTCAGTAAGGAGGATTAAGTATTATATGACGTTTATATGCTAAAAGACACACTGATAGTTGACTTAAAACAAAAGGCAGTAGAAACTTACAAACTAGACAAAATCTTCTTAATATTACAGATAAACCCTCAGCCAGGAATACCTTCAAGTCGGAGGAGTCCACGCACCTGTGATTCCCCCTTTATGCGCAGATTTTATAATACGAATATAATACAAATTTTATCACTTTTATTGATTAAATACATATATTTTAATAAACATCCCGAAGAAGGGTTGGATCAAACCTTATTGTCTTCATTATTGCCAAAAATTAAAGATTTAACACTGGGCCTTAAAATATACATAGGTACGTATATATAGAACCATATCTTAAATATGTAAGGGGTAATAACACACGGTCATACCCCAAGGCTTACAAGCAGCAAATCACTAGTTACACCGTATTGGTGAAAAGGAAGTAGGTATCTCCTGTGTTCCAATATCACATCAATAAACAGGAATATATTGGTATCTGAACAAGAAGGCTACTTGTAAGAATATTGCTTCATTCCTTACAGTACATTTATATCGTATCCATGGATATTACATAATATTTGGTACATGATCTCACCAATAGGGCGATGTGTATCTGTAGAATGAGGCGCTGACGCTCTATGTGGAGATTGATGGGACTTCTGTCATCTCTTAGGCTTAGAGCGGCGCTTGTTCCTGGCTCTATTGATGGGATCAGCATCTACTATACATTTCTCCCAAATCCTGTAGCTCCGCCATAAATATACAAGATAAGAACAGCAGATGATGCACGATGGAGCCGCCACCTGCTCTGCCTGTACGGAGGGCCAAGAAGGCCAAAATACAGGTGTAAATGGGGATTATGCAAAATTATAAAGAAGTATCTGCTTTCTGGATAATAAGAGTTCACAGGTTACCATATTTTTTGGAGTATAAGATGCTCTTTTTTCCCAATAAACTAGGGGAGGAAATAGTATGTGTTTTACAATCCGAACAGCAGCATACCAGCTTACCAGAGGGGGGAGCGGTGGTGGTGGAATTTGGTCACAAGAGGCAGGGATGTGGTGGTGGGGGAGAGTGGCGGCCGGGTGGAGCAATGCTGTGAGGGGCCTGAGGTTGGGAGGAGGGGCTGTCCTGGCAGATTTTCATTGAGTGAATCTCCCGGGATTGATGGCCAAATGGAAAATTGTTGTGGAGCCAGTGCAAATGCAGATGAAGATCTTCAACAGCCTTAATCTCCATCTGCGCATGTGCCGCCTCCATAGCCATTAGCCATTTTCCTTTCTGCCATCATGTGAACTGCTGGGAGATGTACTCAGTGGGAACCTGTCAGGATATCACCTCATCTCAGCCTTAGGCCCCCACAGCATTGCCTCACCCTGCCGCCATGTTTCACAACCACTTCACCCCTGCCTACTGTGACCCCTCCCTACCACCACTGCATCCCCGCCTCCTATGACCCTGCCCACCACCACTTCACCCCTGCCTACTGTGACCCTTCTCCACCACCATTACACCCCTGCCTCCTGTGACCCTGCCCAACCACCACTACACCCCTGCCTCCTGTGACCCTGCTCCACCACCACCTCCGTGCCGCCCTCCTGGTAAGGACCCGTTTTTTAACATTTTTTACCTAATTTCTTCCTCTATATTTGGGGTGCTTTTTATAATCCGGTGCATGTTATAATCTGCAATATATGTTATATGTAATGCTACCAACCTGGATAGGCCGAGGTGCAGCACCACATACACAACAAAAGGACAAGGGGACACTGTTCATAGAAGTAATACAGCAATTATACTGTAATCCATGTATTAATCTATCTGGGCTCACAACAGTTGGCCTTGCTGCAAATAATTTTATGGGAAATGTAAAAAGAAAAAGAAATCTCTCTGGGAACATTATGGTGAGGACAGACTCCGCGGCTGAGGCCCAAAAGAAGCCAAATTCTGTGAACACTGTTCTGATAAATGATCCGAGCATTCTGGGACAATCAGACCACATACAGAATAGGCACAATAGAAAATGTAGAAAGAGATCAAATCCTAGAACCCAAAATATATCAGACCTCAGACCCTTTAATGAAGCCCCCAGTATAGACCCCAAAATTCAGACCTCAGCTATTACACGGCCCCTAGAGATCAGTGGAAGCAGCTCCCCGATACGATGTGCACAATGTTTCCACTCTGGCTCTTCCTCAGGATCCGGATACTTCTATTTGTCACTAAGTTTGTGAACCCTCAACTATATCAGGAACAGAGAACCTCGAAGCTACAAAAGTAAACTTTCCATTACTGCAGAACGTGAGTAAAGGGAATCTGTCATTGGATCCGTGTAGCACGAAGCACAGGCAGCGTCAATCAGGGCCTGTGCAGCTGCAGCCTGGTGTTTTAATCTGCAGTGCCGTGATATTTTATAGAGAACATAGTTTGTAAAACCAACCAGGGGCTATCAGAAGAGAATGATGAGCCGGTGCAGCCCCGGCTGACTTTTACCGCCCATCTGATTGACAGGTCTTTGCCTATGTAAACACATGGGATAGACCTGTGAGGCAGGGAGGATCCAGCTGGGGTGGCACCGGACAAGTGAGGTCTGTCCCTGTGGTCTCCAGTCGACTTTTTAAACTGTACTTTATCTGAAACACTGCGGCATTTCAGAGTAAATCCTGTCTGACTCAAATAATGAGCCACATTGTGATCCATTGTGATCCATGCTCGCTGTGGTTCGGGCAGCATTAAACAACTGACAGATTCCTTTTAACAGTACATTCAGATGACAGCTGGTATGATGCTTTTCTGTCATTTCCACTGGCACCTCAATACTCGAGATAACATAACAGTGGGATGGAACCACACACTTGGTCCCATCATTCTCCTTATAGCTTTCCTGCTGATTATAGCCGATTCAGCACAGTATCTAACACTCCAGCCGGCAAGTCTGGTATTCCTTCACCAAACCTTCCAGCACTGGTCTACACTTGGCCGAGTCTCAGTCTCTGCTGTCTTAGAGTCCTATTCAACCTACAGAAGGACCTACAAGGACTTTTTTGTGCATAATTATCGTCATGTGCAAATTAATGAGAAAAGACGAAAATGTATTATATATATAAAAAATATATGATTTGGTTCATTCCAAAAAGAAATAGATGTGGTTGCATATGTTATATTGCATAATAACCAAGAACATGTTATTGTCCTTTAAAAGTAATGATAGTCTATTTCATCTGTGCCTCCTGGAGACGATCTGTTTCTTCTTGAGGCAGCCATCTTTCCAAGGGCTAATGGGTTCTGCACGGCCGGAGCTGTTACATGTCTTCATTAGGGATGGGCGAATCTACTCGCTAGGACTCGTTACTCGGCGAGTAGTAAGGGACTCGCAGGACTCGGTACTCTGCGAGTTTCCCAGCGTTTACTCGCACGAGTCCAATGCAAATCAATGGCAAACGCTGAGAAAACTAGGATTGCCATTGTTTGCATTAGACTCGGCTACTGTACCAGTGATAGCAGGGAAACTCGCAAAGTAACTGCTGTTACTTTGCGAGCCGAGTCCAGCTGTCTTCTCTGTGCAGCTCCAGGGTCCTAGAGCCCGCCTGCTCACAGACATGATGTAGCAGGGCTGAGATTGTTCTCAGTCTGCTCATTCCCTGTGCATAGACATCTATATCTATGCACAGGGGATGTAGCAGAGAGGACATCGCGTTTTGGACTACGTCGGACGGAAGAGGATTTTTTTAATTAAAGATGGAGTCCCTAATGGCTTTTTTTTTTATTTCAAATAAAATTTTTTCTCTGTGTTGTGTTTTTTTAACCCTTTATTGGAGATTCTTAGTGGCTGGGTCAAACGTGGCCTGACATTAAGAATCTCGGGCTTAATACCAGCTTGTATAACAAAGCTGGTATTAACCCCTTTATTACCCAGCGTGCCACCGCCACCAGGGCCGCT
Organism: Allobates femoralis; assembly: GCA_033576535.1. Taxonomy (NCBI): domain Eukaryota; kingdom Metazoa; phylum Chordata; class Amphibia; order Anura; family Aromobatidae; genus Allobates; species Allobates femoralis. Next base: position 10,194,098 of record JARQOC010000013.1, read on the forward strand.
GGAAGAGCGGGGTTCAGCGCCAGAGGATGGCGCTTCAATGAACGCGCCATCTTCTGGGGCGGCTGCGGGCTGCAATTTGCTGCGGGGGGTGCCCAGAAAGCTTGGGCATCCCAGCGCTGCGGATTCCAGCCCCCAGCTGCTTAGCTGTACCTGGCTAGACATAAAAATTGCGCGGAGCCCCACGCATTTTTTTTTTATTATTTCATGAATTTCAGAGTCAGAGTCTCAGAATCAGAGTCAGAGTCTCAGAGTCAGAGTCTCAGAGTCAGAGTCTCAGAGTCAGAGTCTCAGAGTCAGACTCAGAGTCTCAGAGTCAGAGTCTCAGAGTCAGAGTCTCAGAGTCAGAGTCTCAGAGTCAGAGTCAGAGTCTCAGAGTCAGAGTCTCAGAGTCAGAGTCTCAGAGTCTCAGAGTCAGAGTCAGAGTCTCAGAGTCAGAGTCTCAGAGTCAGAGTCTCAGATTCAGAGTCTCACCCTCAGAGCCAGAGTCAGAGTCTCAGAGTCAGAGTCTCAGAGTCAGAGTCAGAGTCTCAGAGTCAGAGTCTCAGAGTCAGAGTCTCAGAGTCAGAGTCTCACCCTCAGAGCCAGAGTCAGAGTCTCAGAGTCAGAGTCTCAGAGTCAGAGTCTCAGAGTCAGAGTCTCAGAGTCAGAGTCAGAGTCTCAGAGTCAGAGTCAGAGTCTCAGAGTCTCAGAGTCAGAGTCTCAGAGTCAGAGTCTCAGAGTCAGAGTCAGAGTCTCAGAGTCAGAGTCTCAGAGTCAGAGTCAGAGTCTCAGAGTCAAAGTCAGTGTCTCAGAGTCAGAGTCAGAGTCTCAGAGTCAGAGTCTCAGAGTCAGAGTCTCAGATTCAGAGTCTCACCCTCAGAGCCAGAGTCAGAGTCTCAGAGTCAGAGTCTCAGAGTCAGAGTCTCAGAGTCAGAGTCTCAGAGTCAGATTCAGAGTCTCAGAGTCAGAGTCTCAGAGTCAGAGTCTCAGAGTCAGAGTCTCAGTCAGAGTCAGAGTCTCAGAGTCAGAGTCTCAAATTCAGAGTCTCACCCTCAGAGCCAGAGTCAGAGTCTCAGAGTCAGAGTCTCAGAGTGAGTCTCAGAGTCAGAGTCAGAGTCTCAGAGTCAGAGTCTCAGAGTCAGAGTCTCAGAGTCAGAGTCTCAGAGTCAGAGTCTCAGAGTCAAAGTCAGAGTCTCAGAGTCAGAGTCAGAGTCTCAGAGTCAGAGTCTCAGAGTCAGAGTCTCAGATTCAGAGTCTCACCCTCAGAGCCAGAGTCAGAGTCTCAGAGTCAGAGTCTCAGAGTCAGAGTCAGAGTCTCAGAGTCAGAGTCTCAGAGTCAGAGTCTCAGAGTCAGAGTATCACCCTCAGAGCCAGAGTCAGAGTCTCAGAGTCAGAGTCTCAGAGTCAGAGTCTCAGAGTCAGAGTCAGAGTCTCAGAGTCAGAGTCAGAGTCTCAGAGTCAGAGTCTCAGAGTCAGAGTCTCAGATTCAGAGTCTCACCCTCAGAGCCAGAGACAGAGTCTCAGAGTCAGAGTCTCAGAGTGAGTCTCAGAGTCAGAGTCTCAGAGTCAGAGTCAGAGTCTCAGAGTCAGAGTCTCAGAGTCAGAGTCTCAGAGTCAGAGTCTCAGAGTCAGAGTCAGAATCTCAGAATTTCATGAAATAATTTAAAAAAAATGCGTGGGGCTCCGCGCAATTTCTATGTCTAGCCAGCTACAGCTAAGCAGCTGGGGGCTGGAATCCGCAGCGCAGGGATGCCCAAGCTTTCTGGGCACCCCCGCTGCAAATTGCAGCCAGCAGCCGCCCCAGAAGATGGCGCGTTCATTGAAGCGCCATCCTCTGGCGCTGAACCCCGCTCTTCCAGCGGCCCTGGTGGCGGTGGCATGCTGGGTAATAAAGAGGTTAGGGCCAGCTTTGTATTATCAGCTGGCTCTAAGCCCGAAATTTATGGCGGTCACGCCAATATTAGACATGACCGCCATGAATTTCTATTAAATTGTTTTAAAAAAAACACAACACAGAGAAAAATTTTTATTAGAAATAAAAAAAAAAGCCATTAGGGACTCCATCTTTAATTAAAAAAATCCTCTTCCGTCCGACGCAGTCCAAAACGTGATGTCCTCTCTGCTACATCCCCTGTGCATAGATATAGATGTCTATGCACAGGGAATGAACAGACTGAGAACAATCTCAGCTCTGCTACATCAGGCAAACAGGCGGGCTCTAGGACCCTGGAGCTGGCAGCCAGCACACTGAGCAGACAGGACTCTTATCTGTGCGAGTTTCCCAGCGATTACAGTTGCAAAGTAAACGAGTCCAATGCAAATAAATGGCAAAACTAGGATTGCTTCAGGCTGAAGCTTCCGAGACACATCTGTGATTTGTAAATCTCACACTACTCGCTATTACTCGCTTCCCCATTCATTAACATTGGACTCGCTAGACTCGCAACGAGTAGCGAGTCCTGGGCTCGGACTCGCTAGAGTCAAGCGATTCTGAGTAATTTAGGATTCGCCCATCACTAATAATCATCATTCTCATCATAATAATGTGACTTCATGATATAATCAGTGATGTAATGTGGATTCATGTTGTGGTAAGCCATGAATTGTAAACCCAATACTGTCATTAGACTTTCCTGTTCTAATTGGAGCAGTCGGATGGGATCTGTCATCCTCGGCGTCTTCCCATCTTCATCTGATGATTCTCTCCGGTATAAACAGTCTTGTGATGATAACAACTTTGAAAGGAAGTTATTGTATATAGATATTGTATTGTAAAGTCTTTATATTTATTAGCGTTTATTTGGTAGACAGACAATGTCGGTGACGTGCCCTCTGCGGAGGGTTGGCTGGACTTACGCTGGGTCACTCCCGGAATCCTCCGCGCTGCCTCTTATCACTTCCGGAATCCTCCGCGCTGCCTCTTATCACTTCCGGAATCCTCCGCGCTGCCTCTTATCACTTCCGGAATCCTCCGCGCTGCCTCTTATCACTTCTGGAGGCGGTGACGTCTTTGGTCAGCATAGCAAGAGTTAACGTTGATAGTCAGTAACCGCACACAGAACAGTCCTTAATGCACAGAATAGGTCACAGTGTAGTGAAGCTTTACACTGGATCACAACAATCCTTTATAAAGGCACCGTCTATTTTGACATCATCGATAAGATCATCATCCTCTGCATTCCTGGTCAGCACTTTGAGAATGAATGAATGAATGAATGAATGAATGTGATGATTCCGTCTTGTTATGACTTTGTGAGATCATTCTGTTATTGAATGAATGAATGAATGAATGAATGAATGTGATGATTCCGTCTTGTTATGACTTTGTGAGATCCGTCTGTTATTGAATGAAACCTTTAAACCTCCGGGATATTTTTTTTTTACTCGCAAATTTTGAAAGTCATTTGTTATAGAAATAACATAAAGTTTTTCTTTCTCCTTTATTAAAATGTAACAATCTTTACTGTTATTCTTGAATCTTGATGGTCGTCTTCTTTCCCTATTCTATACCAAAAGTTGGCAATTTTCCTAACCTATGATATCATAGCGTACCATAGCAATCAATAATACCCATATCATTATTATCATCAGAATATGAATAGAATCGATGTTCAGACTAATAATAATAATACGATACTGTATAAAATACATTATAAATCATGTGTTTCATGTAATATCACACTTATGCAATGGGTGTAATTTACCTTTCAACCTGTAGGTGTCAGTGTGTTTCGATATATTAAGTTTACATTTTGATTTAATCATTACCCAAGTTTTATTATTTAACCACATATATATATATATATTTTTTATTCATTTGAATATATATATATATATATATATATATATATATATATATATATATGTATATATATATATTTTTTTTATATATATATATATATATATATATATATATATATATTAAATGTTATAATACCAATAATGTATAACCATAATTAAAATAAATGAGTGGATTAACCAATAAATGAAAGATTTTTTCCTTAATGAATTTAAACTTTTCCTTTCCTTTTTGTATGTATAAATAACCTTCTCATCCCAAATAATCCCATATTTCTATAATAGACATTACGCTTTTAAGATATTCATGTATTTCCTTAATTGAGATGGTAAATTAAAATTTTGATTTAAAAGTAAAGAATTAATAAAAATCAAATGTAAAAATTCCTGATAAAAAATATTCATAATGGCTAAAAATAAAAATAAGTCAAAATGTAAAATTATAAGAATATTCATATTAAAAATAGAAAGATTCAAAAACTAATAAAACATGAAAAATAAAATTAATTAAAAATAATAATTAAATGAAAAAATTAAAATTGTAATCAATTAAGATGGATAATAAGAATAATAAAAACTAAAAATAAGGTAAGATAAAGCCTTTGAATGACAGATTGATAGTATTGGTAATGTATACCCTTAATGTGTTCATACTTTGTGTGATCACATATCTGTCCCAACATTGAATTACCAAAATAATTTAATCATATCTCTAACACCTTTTACTAAATATATAAGATATTATTATAATTTCATATTATTATCTCTGATAATCATACCATTATACCTTATTGAATTTGTGAAAAATGTATTGATCAAATGTAATAATGTATTCATATTATAAACATCTATTTTTTCCTTTCATATCATGAGATATGACTTAATGAAAACACTCTTATATAAAAACCAAACTAAAGATGATTGTTTGTTAATATTTTAGATAATTTCTTGCATTCATCTGCGCTCATCAATCACACGAGGCCTCATGTCATCCACACATGCCCCCAGCTTTCCTGCATTCATCTGCGCTCATCAATCACACGAGGCCTCATGTCATCCACACATGCACCCAGCTTTCCTGCATTCATCTGCTCTCATCAATCACACGAGGCCCCATGTCATCCACACATGCCCCAGCTTTCCTGCATTCATCTGCCTCATCAATCACATAGCCCATGTCATCCACACATGCCCCAGCTTTCCTGCATTCATCTGCTCTCATCAATCACACGAGGCCCATGTCATCCACACATGCCCCAGCTTTCTGCATTCATCTGCTCTCATCAATCACAGAGGCCCCATGTCATCCACACATGCCCCAGCTTTCCTGCATTCATCTGCCTCATCAATCACAGAGGCCCATGTCATCCACACATGCCCCAGCTTTCCTGCATTCATCTGCACTCATCAATCACACGAGGCCCCATGTCATCCACACATGCCCCAGCTTTCCTGCATTCATCTGCCTCATCAATCACATAGGCCCATGTCATCCACACATGCACCCAGCTTTCCTGCATTCATCTGCCTCATCAATCACAAGGCCCCATGTCATCCACACATGCCCAGCTTTCCTGCATTCATCTGCCTCATCAATCACAGGCCCATGTCATCCACACATGCCCCAGCTTTCCTGCATTCATCTGCCTCATCAATCACATAGCCCATGTCATCACACATGCCCCCAGCTTTCTGCATTCATCTGCCTCATCAATCACATAGGCCCATGTCATCCACACATGCACCCAGCTTTCCTGCATTCATCTGCTCTCATCAATCACACGAGGCCCATGTCATCCACACATGCCCCAGCTTTCCTGCATTCATCTGCCTCATCAATCACAGAGGCCCCATGTCATCCACACATGCCCCCAGCTTTCCTGCATTCATCTGCCTCATCAATCACACAGGCCTCATGTCATCCACACATGCCCCAGCTTTCTGCATTCATCTGCCTCATCAATCACAGGCCCATGTCATCCACACATGCCCCAGCTTTCCTGCATTCATCTGCGCTCATCAATCACACGAGGCCCATGTCATCCACACATGCACCCAGCTTTCCTGCATTCATCTGCTCTCATCAATCACACAGGCCCCATGTCATCCACACATGCCCCAGCTTTCCTGCATTCATCTGCACTCATCAATCACACAGGCCCATGTCATCCACACATGCACCAGCTTTCCTGCATTCATCTGCCTCATCAATCACACGAGGCCCATGTCATCCACACATGCCCCAGCTTTCCTGCATTCATCTGCCTCATCAATCACATAGGCCCCATGTCATCCACACATGCCCCAGCTTTCCTGCATTCATCTGCGCTCATCAATCACATGAGGCCTCATGTCATCCACACATGCCCCAGCTTTCCTGCATTCATCTGCCTCATCAATCACATAGGCCCATGTCATCCACACATGCCCCAGCTTTCCTGCATTCATCTGCCTCATCAATCACATTAGGCCCATGTCATCCACACATGCCCCAGCTTTCCTGCATTCATCTGCGCTCATCAATCACACGAGGCCCATGTCATCACACATGCCCCAGCTTTCCTGCATTCATCTGCCTCATCAATCACAGAGGCCCATGTCATCCACACATGCACCCAGCTTTCCTGCATTCATCTGCCTCATCAATCACATGAGGCCCCATGTCATCCACACATGCCCCCAGCTTTCCTGCATTCATCTGCGCTCATCAATCACACGAGGCCTCCATGTCATCCACACATGCCCCAGCTTTCCTGCATTCATCTGCGCTCATCAATCACATAGGCCCATGTCATCCACACATGCCCCCAGCTTTCCTGCATTCATCTGCGCTCATCAATCACATGAGGCCCATGTCATCCACACATGCCCCCAGCTTTCCTGCATTCATCTGCTCTCATCAATCACACGAGGCCTCATGTCATCCCACATGCCCCAGCTTTTTCCTGCCATTCATCTGCCTCATCAATCACACAGCTCATGTCATCACACATGCACCCCAGCTTTCCTGCATTCATCTGCGCTCATCAATCACACGAGGCCCATGTCATCCACACATGCCCCAGCTTTCCTGCATTCATCTGCCTCATCAATCACACGAGGCCCATGTCATCCACACATGCCCCAGCTTTCCTGCATTCATCTGCCTCATCAATCACACGAGGCCCCATGTCATCCACACATGCCCCAGCTTTCCTGCATTCATCTGCCTCATCAATCACATGAGGCCCATGTCATCCACACATGCCCCAGCTTTCCTGCATTCATCTGCGCTCATCAATCACATAGGCCCATGTCATCCACACATGCCCCAGCTTTCCTGCATTCATCTGCGCTCATCAATCACGAGGCCCATGTCATCCACACATGCCCAGCTTTCCTGCATTCATCTGCGCTCATCAATCACATAGGCCCCATGTCATCCACACATGCCCCAGCTTTCCTGCATTCATCTGCCTCATCAATCACATGAGGCCCCATGTCATCCACACATGCCCCAGCTTTCCTGCATTCATCTGCGCTCATCAATCACATAGGCCCATGTCATCCACACATGCCCCAGCTTTCCTGCATTCATCTGCGCTCATCAATCACATAGGCTCCATGTCATCCACACATGCCCCAGCTTTCCTGCATTCATCTGCGCTCATCAATCACATGAGGCCCATGTCATCCACACATGCCCCCAGCTTTCCTGCATTTATCTGCGCTCATCAATCACACGAGGCCCCATGTCATCCACACATGCACCCAGCTTTCCTGCATTCATCTGCGCTCATCAATCACATTAGGCCCCATGTCATCCACACATGCCCCAGCTTTCCTGCATTCATCTGCGCTCATCAATCACACAGGCCCCATGTCATCCACACATGCCCCAGCTTTCCTGCATTCATCTGCTCTCATCAATCACCGAGGCCCATGTCATCCACACATGCCCCAGCTTTCCTGCATTCATCTGCGCTCATCAATCACACGAGGCCCCATGTCATCCACACATGCACCAGCTTTCCTGCATTCATCTGCTCATCAATCACAGAGGCCTCATGTCATCCACACATGCCCCAGCTTTCCTGCATTCATCTGCGCTCATCAATCACACGAGGCCCCATGTCATCCACACATGCCCCCAGCTTTCCTGATTCATCTGCGCTCATCAATCACATTAGGCCCCATGTCATCCACACATGCCCCAGCTTTCCTGCATTCATCTGCCTCATCAATCACTAGGCCCCATGTCATCCACACATGCCCCCAGCTTTCCTGCATTCATCTGCGCTCATCAATCACATAGGCCCATGTCATCCACACATGCCCCAGCTTTCCTGCATTCATCTGCGCTCATCAATCACATAGGCCCATGTCATCCACACATGCCCCAGCTTTCCTGCATTCATCTGCCTCATCAATCACATGAGGCCCATGTCATCCACACATGCCCCAGCTTTCCTGCATTCATCTGCCTCATCAATCACATAGGCCCCATGTCATCCACACATGCCCCAGCTTTCCTGCATTCATCTGCACTCATCAATCACAGAGGCCCATGTCATCCACACATGCCCCCAGCTTTCTGCATTCATCTGCGCTCATCAATCACATAGGCCCATGTCATCCACACATGCCCCAGCTTTCCTGCATTCATCTGCGCTCATCAATCACATAGGCCCCATGTCATCCACACATGCCCCAGCTTTCCTGCATTCATCTGCGCTCATCATCACAGAGGCCCATGTCATCCACACATGCCCCAGCTTTCCTGCATTCATCTGCCTCATCAATCACATTAGGCCCATGTCATCCACACATGCACCCAGCTTCCTGCATTCATCTGCCTCATCAATCACAGAGGCCCATGTCATCCACACATGCCCCCAGCTTTCCTGCATTCATCTGCACTCATCAATCACATGAGGCCCATGTCATCCACACATGCCCCCAGCTTTCCTGCATTCATCTGCCTCATCAATCACATTAGGCCCCATGTCATCCACACATGCACCCAGCTTTCCTGCATTCATCTGCCTCATCAATCACACGAGGCCCATGTCATCCACACATGCCCCAGCTTTCCTGCATCATCTGCCTCATCAATCACACAGGCCTCATGTCATCCACACATGCCCCAGCTTTCCTGCATTCATCTGCACTCATCAATCACATGGGCCCATGTCATCCACACATGCCCAGCTTTCCTGCATTCATCTGCGCTCATCAATCACATAGGCCCATGTCATCCACACATGCCCCAGCTTTCCTGCATTCATCTGCCTCATCAATCACATAGGCCCCATGTCATCCACACATGCCCCAGCTTTCCTGCATTCATCTGCCTCATCAATCACAGAGGCCCATGTCATCCACACATGCCCCAGCTTTCCTGCATTCATCTGCCTCATCAATCACAGAGGCCCCATGTCATCCACACATGCCCCAGCTTTCCTGCATTCATCTGCCTCATCAATCACATAGGCCCCATGTCATCCACAAAGCACCCGCTTTCCTGCATTCATCTGCCTCATCAATCACAGAGGCCCCATGTCATCCACACATGCCCCAGCTTTCCTGCATTCATCTGCCTCATCAATCACATAGGTCCCATGTCATCCACACATGCACCCAGCTTTCCTGCATTCATCTGCCTCATCAATCACATTAGGCCCCATGTCATCCACACATGCACCCAGCTTTCCTGCATTCATCTGGCTCTCATCAATCACAAGGCCCCATGTCATCCACACATGCACCCAGCTTTCCTGCATTCATCTGCACTCATCAATCACATAGGCCCATGTCATCCACACATGCCCCAGCTTTCCTGCATTCATCTGCCTCATCAATCACATGAGGTCCCATGTCATCCACACATGCCCCAGCTTTCCTGCATTCATCTGCGCTCATCAATCACATTAGGCCCCATGTCATCCACACATGCACCCAGCTTTCCTGCATTCATCTGCACTCATCAATCACATTAGGCCCCATGTCATCCACACATGCACCCAGCTTTCCTGCATTCATCTGCGCTCATCAATCACATTAGGCCCCATGTCATCCACACATGCCCCCAGCTTTCCTGCATTCATCTGCGCTCATCAATCACACGAGGCCTCATGTCAGCCACACATGCCCCCAGCTTTCCTGCATTCATCTGTGCTCATCAATCACACGAGGCCTCATGTCATCCACACATGCCCCCAGCTTTCTTGCATTCATCTGCACTCATCAATCACATGAGGTCCCATGTCATCCACACATGCACCCAGCTTTCCTGCATTCATCTGCGCTCATCAATCACATTAGGCCCCATGTCATCCACACATGCACCCAGCTTTCCTGCATTCATCTGCACTCATCAATCACATTAGGCCCCATGTCATCCACACATGCACCCAGCTTTCCTGCATTTATCTGCACTCATCAATCACACGAGGCCCCATGTCATCCACACATGCACCCAGCTTTCCTGCATTTATCTGCACTCATCAATCACACGAGGCCCCATGTCATCCACACATGCACCCAGCTTTACTGCATTCATCTGCTCTCATCAATCACATTAGGCCCCATGTCATCCACACATGCACCCAGCTTTCCTGCATTCATCTGCACTCATCAATCACACGAGGCCCCATGTCATCCACACATGCCCCCAGCTTTCCGGCATTCATCTGCTCTCATCAATCACACGAGGCCCCATGTCATCCACACATGCACCCAGCTTTCCTGCATTCATCTGCACTCATCAATCACACGAGGCCTCATGTCATCCACACATGCCCCCAGCTTTTCTGCATTAATCTGCACTCATCAATCACACGAGGCCCCATGTCATCCACACATGCACCCAGCTTTCCTGCATGTGTGGTGCCCTGCTCTCACAAGTAGCCACAAGCTTCCCTAGTGCACAGCTGGATTTCCACAGTAGGCACCACTTACATGCAACATCTTCCACCCCGACACAGTAGGGGGAGCTACACTCGCTAGCCTTAGGCGAGATCCCCTATAAATACTGGTGCTGGGGGAGGAGTTGGGTAGAGTGTGCAGACGCTAGGAGAGCTGTGAAGTCGTCCCGGTGCTCGGTGCCGTGTTAGGCCTGAACCAGAGACCCGGAGTAGCCCTTCTGCTGTCCAGATAGGCCCAGGAGTGGGGTCGAAAGGCAAGGAGGACAGACAGACATGGGAACAGTGGAACCAGTGGAGGTTTGCCCAGCTAACTACCGGACTTCGGGGATCCCCACCTACAGGAGCGCTTTAGGCCCCACAGAGAACCCCGTCACACCGTGGAGACTTCAGTCACCCGGTCCCCTGCGTACTCTATAAAAGGGAGCCAGACACCGTAGTGAGGAGAGGATAGCGGTGATCATTGAGGGTAACCCACGCAGGAGGAGACAGAGGAAGAGAGGAGGCCAGCCAAGTTATACACGGGCAGGGCTTCAGCAACAGGGGAGAGAACTTAAGGAGGCCTTACACCCACATTGCTGTGGAAGTTCACTGTGCTTCTGGTCACCTGTCAGTGCTCTGGATGAATTACCTGCAAGTTCCACCAGTAAAAAGGTAAAGAGACGCTCATCGGTGTGTGTGCGTATTTCCTCCCCACTCCCCTGCTCCGTAGAGACTGCTCCACTGCTTATGCCCGGGCCCCAGCCCTACTCCAAGCCGTTCAGTCAACACTGCCCCGGAGGCCCTGCTTTACCTGTAGAAAGCTATACCACTTAGCCGCAATACCAACGCCCTCCAGAGGACTGTGGCGGCGCTGGTGACCCCTCACCAGGTACTACGGGTGGTGTCACAAAATAACTTTACCTCATCACCTTCAATTTACCCCCCCATTAGGAGGTCGCCCCAGGGTCATGGGCTCAGGCATCGCCACCAGTGATTTTCCGGACTTCGCGCCTGAAACCTGAGTACCCGGCCCTGGGCGCGACATCTCCTTTCTGGCGCTCACGAACAGGATCTCGTGCCGAGTGTTACTGGGTACTGTGTGCCGTGATTTGAACTGTGTTGTGTGACTGTTAAACTAAGCTGCCATTACTGTGCCGCAGAGTGGGAAGAAAGAGGGCGTGTCGGCCTGTAGAGCGCAAAATCAAAACCCGCTCCTCGCTCTGTCGAGTCCATCCGAAGTGCCGCGGCCTAGTTGTCACGGGTGGCGCGGGTGACAGGGTGGAGGCCACGCGCAGACGATCTCAGCGTTTGGCCCACCAGCCATAATGGTGGAGGATGGTCCATCTCTTTCAGGGGCATTTACCTTCTGTTTAGATGAAGAGAAGGTGTGATGAGATCTCTCTATTTTGGGGAGACGGCTGTGGAGGTCTTGTGCTCGGTCTGGTTGTATCCACCTGTATGGTAGGTCTCTAGGACCCAGCAGATTCCTTCTACCTTTATAAGGAGGTTCATTACCCTTCCTCAGTGCAGGTGATATTTCCTTGTGGACTCTTTATCCTTGCTCCAGCAGAAGCTGAGGTTGTGAGCTCGCTGTGGTCTGCTGAAAGATAAGTGTTTCTTTTCCCCAAATGTCTGTCTTCCCTGGTGTTTGTCTTTAGTTGTTAGTGGAGGGGTCTAGTGCACCTCTCCATCTGATCCTTAGATAAGATAGTGCTAGGATCAGAGAGGGACGAGGTTCGTGGTCGGCGACAGTTGAGGAGACTGTACAGGGACGTTAGGGCAGACAGGGTCAGCCCTAGTAAGTCTAGGGGTCACCGTCTCCTTCTTGTGCCCTTAGCAGTAGGGACCCCTTATTCCCCCCCCCCCCCCCGTCGTTATCCTACGCTGGGTGTCTTCCCCACTCCCAGCGTGACACTAGTCTGGAAACTCCCGAAATGTTTAACTGTTTAACAGCTGGCTGTAATTCACTAGGGGGGGCCCCGAAAATGTCTGCCTCCTCCAGCGACGACGATAGTACCTTCCCTGACCCAGTGAATTACCCCGAAGCGGCCATGGCTGCATCCAGTAGCACCGTCAGCTCACCGGGCACAGTAGCCCGAACATGCCGATCTCACTCCCGTACATCCCGGGTGCCAAGTGGTTGCCCCTGTATGATGGCCGTCCCGATATGTTAACGGTCTTCAGAAGAAAAATCACTAGCGTCCTGGATATGTATGCGATCACCGGTCATCAGCGTTCTGCTGTGGTACTTGGACAGTTAACTGGTGCAGCAGAGAAAGAAAGTGAGTCCTGGTCCGCTGCTGAACGGGGATCAGTGACTGTAATATTTGACAAATTAAGAGCTACTTTTGAGGAATGTAATGAGGCTGATATACGCATGCACTGCCATCACTCCTACCAGAGGTCAGGGGATGACGTCAGAACCTTTGCCTGGCGTCTGGAAGAAGCGCTGTGAGCCCTTAAACATGTCAGCCCCACCAGCGTGCCTAATGAAAATAAACTGTTGATTAAGCAATTCACCAGGGAACTGCTATCTCCCCAAGGACAATAAGACTGTGTGTTGGTGGTCTCTAAGCCACCCGGAAGTTGACTTAAAGGGGTTGCGGTGAGTGGAGAACCATGAAGCTGCTATCCGGAGGTGGTGCAGTGGCGAGGCACAGGCTACCCCAAAACCAGTACCTGTACCTGCAGCTGCGCACAGCGTACAGTCTGCTCAGCCTGACACATATGACTCTTTGCGTGCTTAGATACGCCAGAAGAGTAAAAACTTAAACAGGGTTATGGAAGCTCTGCAGCTGCAGCAAGGACCACAGCCCGTGCCAAGACCACAGCCCAGACCTCAATCGTTGGTCCAACTTGCTGATAGTCCAGAAGACGTACCATGGATAAGAGCGAGGCAAGCTACAGCACACAGAGGGAGAACTACCGACTGCTACAGCTACAGCTCCACTGGGGAGCCCATCTGCCATTGCTGCAACCGTACTGGCCAAATCGCTCGAAGCTGTTTTTTAAACGAGCAGTCCCTGGGCCGGGGCCAAACCTCAGGAATAACTCAACAGGGCCCGGCCACCTGGTACAAGACTTTCATCGGACAACAACCATTTCTGTCCATTGTACTAGATGGCATCCCAACACCTGCTCTACTAGGTACCGGGTCGCAGGTGACCAAAATTCCCAAAAGTACTGGGCTGATGCAGAACTGAAACAGCCCACCCTAGGCTTCACCCTCAATGCATCCAACGGTGAACCAATCACTGTGATGGGGGTTAAGGAAGTGCCAATAAAGGTGGGGAGGGTGGAATTGCAAGACAAAGGGGTTATAGTAGTGGCAGAAGCAAGTAATGCTAATGATCCTTATGTAATTCTTGGTACTAATGTTGTTAGTAATTGCATGGGAGAAGTGTTGTCTTTGCTTCAACAGATTGCAAATACTGCCAAGCCTCGTCATAGGAAGGTTCTTTAGCATGAGATAAGGGCCCTCCTGCATCATCAACAGGTAACACTCAGTGGTGTAACTAGCTATGATGGCGCCCGGGGCACAGATCTAATTTGGGGGGGGGGGGGTTGGCTCGCCGCCCCTGCTGCCGTTACCCCTCTCCTCCGGCTTCACCCCCCTAGATACACCCTTGACCTCAGGTATACAGGCACTGCTGTATATAGAGCGCGCACAGGCTGCACACACAGCACAGCTGTATATAGATGGCAGTCTATATTCAGCTGTGCTCTGTGTATTATGTGTTTCACTGCCTGATGTATACATATATACACCTCATAGTGTGCCTGCCTGATGATGTATACATATATATACCTCAGGTATATATATGTATACATCAGGCAGGCACACTATGAGGTGTATATATGTATACATCACCAGGCAGGCACACAGTATGAGGTATAATATTATACCTCTTAGTGTGTGCCTGCACCTGCCCTGATGTAGATAACATATATACACCTCATAACTCCCACAGACAAACCCCCCCCCCCCATTAACTCCCCCTCCCACCCTCCCCCGCCTGTTTATGGTTACTTTTTACTTTAGGACTGGAGAGATGAGTAGAGTTGTAGGCCCAGCCGCGCACTGCAGCTAGCCTATGAGGACGGACCAGGACCCGGACCACTCAATCTGAGTCAGGAGTCGGGACTCAGGAGGAGGAGGCAGGCCACAGACAGCGGGCAGCAGCTCCTAACCTCGGCTCCTCTTCTTCTCCTCTCCATGAGTCCGTCTGTGCGGCGCGCCGGGTGACGTCACTTCAGCCACAGCGCGACGTGCCCGGTGGGGGGGGTGTTAACTGCTGCCAGGGGGCGGGGCGGACCAGCAGCAGGGGATGGTAGTGTGCACGCAGCTCCATGGCCGCCCGTGCGAGGAGATTAGATCCGGCGGCGGCGCTGCGCCTCCCACTGACTGGCGCCCGGGGCAAAAGATCCGCCTGCACCCCCCTAGATACGCCCCTGGTAACACTTATAGGTGGTGAAATTGGTACTGCACGGGTGACAGACCCGTTTTTTTTTTTTTTTGTAAATATGTCTTTATTGAAAAAAATGTTTCATTTAAAGAATGTACAAACAGTACAGTAAAGCATATAAAACAGTATGATTCCAGTAGAGAATGGCATGAATAAAGTTAATGGACCATAAACCTTATAGTTAAAGTCTAAGTAGTAGTGGTCTCAAAAAGTCTCTCATGGACATATATAGAGGGGGAATCCCCTTTTAATGTCCAAAGAACCAAAAGGTTAGGTTCCATCTCTCAGCAAATGAAACCAAGAAGAAAAACATATAATGAAGAGAATGTATGTATTGAATCATATACAAGTATTTTATAGCTCAAGTCAGTCCAACACGTGGGAGAAGGAGAAAATATCAAAGAGATATTGACGGGGTCGTGACTTCCGCCAAGACTTGTTCCGTCTCAGGATGTGGTCCAGGAAGCCGGTGTCAACTGTCTATACAATTTCTGTTACGTCCGCTAAGCTTAGACTGAGCAAGGAAAGAAAATATATTTTCAGATACAGACATAACATATACATTTTCCGAATTACCTCCACAATATTATAAGAAACCTGAGGGAGGGAGCAAGAAAGAGAATAGAAAAGAAATAGTATATTGGAGAAGGCGGGAATTAAATAGTGGTTCAAAAAGTGGGTAGGGTAGACGGGGAAAAACTAAAATGTAATAGGTGTTATTTCATTTAAAATAAAGGGTGGCACAAGATCGAGAATGGCACAGGTGTTACACTACTCAGGAAAAGAGGTCACCAAAGTTAGAGGCATCCTTGAAAAGGATCCATTCTGTCCAGGTGTTTACATATTCTGCTTGAGTTTGAGAAAATTCAGCTGACAGACCCGTTTTTTATTGTAATCCCTCCAATGAGTGAAATGATGATATGGTGTCGAACAGCTTTAGGTCTGAGAGGGCAGGACTACCAAGCATTAGTGGAGCCCATCAGCACAGAGCATAGAGCCACACTCTTGACAGCCAGGTGGGTGGTTGATGTACACAATGGGAGAATACCAGTTTGCATCTTAAACTGTGGCAGTGAAGAGGTCAAAATACCCAGGTATGCAACCGTTGCTAAGTTGTACACAGTCAGCAACAACGATGAGATCCAAGCAGTGGGACCCTTACCCCAAGCGGACGGGGCAGAACCTGATGATACAACAGGGCCACTGGATGACTGGTGCCAGCAACTCCATGTCGGAACTGAAACCACTCCTGTGTATGACAAGCAAGGTGTTTACCGGGTAGTCAGAGAATTCGAGCAAGTCTTTAGTAAGCAAAAAAGGGTGCAACATCATATCCCCACAGGTACACATCCACCAATCAAAGAGCGGTACTGGCCTATTCCACGTGCACATTACCAGAAAGCCAAAGAAATGTTACAGGAACAATGCAGAAATGGTGGTATTTAGATTATGAGCGCTATACAAGGACACTGCACTGATTAGTATTACCTTTAGGTCTTTATTGAATATTGACAAATGTGAGTCCTCGCCACAACATGTTTCAACGCTAATGCGTCTTCCTCAAGTGGATCAAGACGCATTAGCGTTGAAACATGTTGTGGCGAGGTCTCACATTTGTCAATATTCAATAAAGACCTAAAGGTAATACTAATCAGTGCAGTGTCCTTGTATAGCGCTCATAATCTAAATACCACCATTTCTGCATTGTTCCTTAATTTATCCTCCCTATGGGGAGTGTGGTGGAAGAGAGCAGCTTTATACACAAGGACCTGGCTGACACAATAGACACGTGATTGATCACGGGACCCGGAGAAGTGAGCTGGAGCTGGGCGCTCATTCTGGAACCAGGAACCGGCGAGCAAAGGTCTCGGATCCCTTCCTCACCACTGAGCCTACTATCTGGTTGTGCAGAGACGGCACAACCAGACAAGGTGAGTGAGGAATTAATAAAACGGAGATTCTGCCTTTAGCAAACAGTGTGGCGCGACCGAATTTTTATTTTATATTAAAGAAATGTTACAGGACATGAAGGACGCAGGGGTTATACGAGATAGCTGTAGCCCTGGGCAGCCCCATTGGTCTTAGTTAGGAAAAACGATGGCAGAATGAGAATGTTTGTAGACTACCGGCAAATAAATCGCATAACACACAAGGATACTTACCCGTTACCTCACATTGAGGAATCCTTAGCTGCATTGAAGTCTGCCAATTACTTCTCTACCTTAGGTCTCACTAGTGGGTATTGGCAGGTGTCCGTTGCAGAGGAAGACCGCGAGAAGACGGCATTCACAACGCCGATGGGTCTATGTGAATTTAACAGCATGCCATTTGGACTATGTAATGCACTAGGAACCTTCCAGAGGTTGATGGAGAGTTGCCTGGGACATAAGAACTTCGAGACGGTACTGCTCTACCTGGATGATGTGATTGTGTACTCCAAAACCTACGAAGCGCACATAGCTCATCTAGGAGAGGTGTTTGAAGCTCTGGCCAAATATGGAATGAAGTTAAAGCCATCCAAATGCCACCTGTTAAAGCTGAGCGTTCAGTACCTGGGACACATTGTCAGTGCTGAAGGAGTGACCCCCTGATCCAGACAAGGTGACAGCTATCAAGGAGTGGCCAGAACCCAAGACCTTTAAGGAAGTACGTCAATTCCTGGGCCTGGTGGGCTACTAATGGAGGTTTATAAAGGAGTACACGAAGAAGTCGGCTCCACTGCAGAACCTCCTAGTGGGCCAACCCAAGAAGGGCAAGTCTAAGGATTCTCCCTTGGAATGGGGCTAGGAACAGGAAGAGTCGTTCCAGATGATGAAGGAGGCCATGACAGGAGAAGAGATCCTTGCTTACCCGGACTACAACCTAGGGTTACTAGCGCTGCAGCCGGCTGCTGAGGTGATGGGAATGCAGCTTTAGTAGTACAGCTCCCCACAGGCGGAGCTTTACCTCAGGGCAGCGGGGTGGATGAGGGGAGTAGTAGTCCTCACCTTGGCGATGATGCTGAAGCCCTCTGGGCAACGAATGAAAGGAGGACAGACACCACTTCAGCTCAAACAGTTCTTTACTTGCACCAGGTGGAGACAGGTACATGGAACATTCGGGGTTAACGGGTATTGTAACTGCAGATCGTGAAGGCTTCTCCAGAGTCTGACAGTGATGCCCTCAATATGGCGCTCGTGGTTCTGTTACTCTCTTGCTCTCCCCTCTTAAGTCAAGTCTCTAGTCCACGGGGTTTGTTACCTAAAGTCTCTGGCTTGTTGGTGTCATGGACCCAGATGCAGGACCAATGTTGGATTTATTTAGGGGTGCTTCGGCTCCCTGTATGTGTCGGGCCCTCAGTTTGCCGGTCTGCAGTTAGGGTTGAACCTTTCATCTAAGTACCTCAGCTCCGGTATGCCGGTGGTGACCTGGGCCTCCAGTTGGCTCCAACCAGTCCTGGAGTAACCCCTTTTGAGTCTGGGTTGCCCCTCTCCCAAGGGGCGCCCTCCACTGTAGCCGCAGGGTCCCCTGCGTCCTTCTTTCTTGCTCTCTCACACCAACTGTCTGACTCTGCTGTCACTCCCCGTCTCCCGATCTCTAGGCTCCATCCCCTGGGACCTACTAAATATACGGTCCCCTGTCTTAAAGTAGCCTGTGTATCGGTGTTGGGGTGCAGACTCTGAAGATTTCCCCACGTCCATGGCTACGGAGGCACCACACCTTTAATTGGGGTGCAGTACCTCCCTGTGGCGCTTTGCCATAGGGGTGCCACAGTGGCACTTACATGGGGCTGCAGGGAGGGGGTGATGTTGCTTGCATGAGGCTGCATGCAGGGAGGGGGGTGGTGGGTCTTGTGTGTAGGGGGTTGATTTCTATACAATCACTATAGTAGAGCGCAGTGTCTGTGGGCCATCACTATAGTAGAGGGTGGTGTCTGCGGGCCGTCACTATAGTAGAGCGCGGTGTCCGCGTTCCGTCACTATAGTAGAGCGCGGTGTCAGCGGGCCGTCACTTTAGTAGAGTGCGGTGTCTGCATACCGTCACTGTAGTAGTATCTGTGGGCTGTCACTATTATTATTATTCATTATTATAGCACCATTTATTTATTCCATGGTGCTTTACATGTGAAAAGGGGCATACATAGACAAGAACAATAAACATGAGCAATACAAGGCACACACAAGTACAGAAGGAGAGAGGACCCTGCCCGCGGGGGCTCACAGTCTACAAGGGATGGGTGAGGATACACTAGGAGAGGGTTGAGCTGGTTGTTCGGCAGTTCAGTAGACTGAGGATCATTGCAGGTTGTATACTTATCGGAAGAGGTGGGTCTTCAGGTTCCTTTTGAAGGTTTACATGGTGGGCAAGAGTCTGATGTGTTTGGGCTGAGAGTTCCAGAGTATGGGGGAAGCACAAGAGAAATCTTGTATGCGGTTGTGGGAAGAAGAGATGAGTGGGGAGTAGAGAAGGAGATCTTGAGAGGATCGGAGATTGCGTGTAAGTAAGTACTGAGAGATCATGTCACAGATGTATGGAGGAGACAGGTTGTGGATGGCTTTGTATGTCATAGTTAGGGTTTTAAACAGAAGCCTCTGGACAATAGGAAGTCAGTGAAGGGCTTGGCAGAGAGGAGAGGCTTGGGAATAATGGGGAGAAAGGTGGATTAGTCGGGCAGCAGAGTTTAGGATAGATTGGAGTGGCAGAAGAGTGCTAGAGGGGAGGCCAGAGAGAAGGAGGTTGCAATAGTCGAGGCGGGAGATGATGAGGGCATGCACGAGTGATTTTGCAGTTTTTTGGTCAAGGAATGTATGAATCCTGGTGATATTTCTGAGTTGGAGTCGGCAGGAGGTGGAGAGGGCTTGGACATGTGGCTTGAAAGAGAGGTCAGAGTCGAGGATCACCCAGAGGCACTGTGCATGCGGGACTGGGGAAAGTGAGTAGCCATTGACTTTGATGGATAGGTCTGGTGGAGGGGTAGAGTGAGATGGGGGAAAGATGATGAATTCTGTTTTGTCCATGTTCAGTTTTAGAAATCGAGCAGAAAATAAAGATGAAATAGGGGACAGACGCTGCTGTATTTTGGTTAGTAAAGAGATGATGTCAGGTCCAAAGAGATAGATCTGAGTGTCATCAGCGTAGAGATGATACTGAAAACCATGGAACTCTATGAGCTAACCCAGGCCGAAGGTGTAGATGGAGAAGAGTAAGAGTCCTAGTACTGTGCCTTGAGAAACACCGACGGACAGGGGGTGATGTGAGAAGGTGGTGTGGGAGAGGGAGGCACTGAATGTTCGGTCTGTTAGATACAAGATCCAGGACAGGGCCAAGTCTGTGATGCCAAGAGATGAGAGAATCTTTAACAGGACGGAATGGTCTACAGTGTCAAAGGCAGAAGACAGGTCTACGAGGAGGACATAGTATCACTTTCTATTGGCGGTTAGTAGGTCATTGGTAACTTTAGCTACGGCAGTTTAAGTAGAGTGATGCGTTTGGAAGCCAGATTGTAAGCGGTCAAAGAGGGAGCAGGAGGAGAGGTGGGAAGACAGTTCAAGATGGGAGAAGTTTTAAGGCATAAGGGAGAAGTGATATCAGGAGATAGTTAGACACAGAGGATGGGTCGAGGGAGGACTCTTTGAGGATGGGTGTGATTGAGGCTTGTTTGAAGGATGAGGGGAAGACACCATTTGTAAGTGAAAGATTGAAGAGATGTGTTAGGGTTGGGATGAAGACTGCGGCGCGGTTGGGGATGAGGTGGCATGGGAGCGGTTCAAGTGTACAAGTGGTGAGATGTGATCTTGACAGAAGAGAGGACAGCTGATCTTCTGTCATGGTGGAGAAGCTGGTTTTGGAAGAACTCACCGATTTTCTAGTTTTTTAATAATCCAAACTTTTTCAAAGCATATATTAAGGAGGATTAATTTCTTATTTGATTTTGTTAAGAAGGAAACTATAGTTCCTGTGATGCGGTCTATGCAATCCAAACCTTACCAAGGGGATCTAGGGGGGTGGGAACGCTGTCCCTAGACTCGCCCTGTCTCACCCTGCCTTGCAATGAAGTTTTAGACACGTAAAACAATTCTTGCTGGTGTCCCCATACCACGGCGGCTGCCCCTCCTGACCCTGATTGCACACTAGGGTGAGGGGTCGTGAGTCTCACAATTTTTACACTAACCTAAGAGCCTGTTCGTCTCCTATAAGTGTCATGGAAGTGCGAAATGAGGTTCTACTAGCCAAGTCAGGGTCTATCCCCGTTGTTCAGTGGACGATGCCACATAGGACGTGTTTATGTAAGGAACTGATTCTTGTGATAGGGTTCCCCTCTATCACAGGGTGTGTGTATGAGGGCGTATTAGTGTGGTGACCTATTTTCCAATACCAACAATGGTTGGCAATAATCAAATCTCAGATGAGATATATGTCACACTCTACCTATAAACAACACACACCCATGAAATGTACATAAACTATCAGAGACACATCTATGGCCCAGACCGGTGAAGGCAGGACCTATGAGACACACAACCGTGCCACTGAGGGCACCTGTTAGGCAGGGGTATAGTACCCAAGGTAGCTAGCCAATAGTCACTTAACTTAGCATGATGATGCCGCGTCCTTCACTCTACGCGTTTCCCCCACCGTAGTTCTCGTCGGTGGGTTCCTCAGGAGTGATACTCCGCAGCACCGGGCACCGGTCTGTGCCCTGGGACGCCCAGGTTGAAGGAGATGATGATCCTCTTTCTCCCCTTTAGTATGGTAAATGGCAGCCTTGGGTACTATACCCCTGCCTAACAGGTGCCCTCAGTGGCACGGTTGTGTGTCTCATAGGTCTTGCCTTCAGCGGTCTGGGCCATAGATGTGTCTCTGACAGTTTATGTACATTTCATGGGTGTGTGTTGTTTATAGGTAGAGTGTGACATATATCTCATCTGAGATTTGATTATTGCCAACCATTGTTGGTATTGGAAAATAGGTCACCACACTAACACGCCCTCATACACACACCCTGTGATAGAGGGGAACCCTATCAGAAGAATCAGTTCCTTACATAAACACGTCCTATGTGGCATCGTCCACTGAACAACGGGGATAGAACCTGACTTGGCTAGTAGAACCTCATTTTGCACTTCCATGACACTTATAGGAGACGAACAGGCTCTTAGGTTAGTGTAAAAATTGTGAGACTCATGACCCCTCACCCTAGTGTGCAATCAGGGTCAGGAGGGGCAGACGCCGTGGTATGGGGACACCAGCAAGAATTGTTTTACGTGTCTAAAACTCCATTGCAAGGCAGGGTGAGACAGGGCGAGTCTAGGGACAGCGTTCCCCCCCCTAGATCCCCTTGGTAAGGTTTGGATTGCATAAACCACATCACAGGAACTATAGTTTCCTTCTTAACAAAATCAAATAAAAGTTACATTTTAGAACTTAATCCTCCTTAATATATGGTTTTGGAAGAACAGGGCTGAGCAGTTATGAGGAGGAGCATAGGGGACTGCGGGCCAAAGCTTTCTCTGATGTTATCTTCTGCTTAAAGGTAGAGGCAAAGTCAGCAGAAATGACAGTAGAGGGAGGAGGTGCTGGGGGACGGAGGAGAGAAGTGAAAGTTT
Source organism: Allobates femoralis (assembly GCA_033576535.1). Taxonomy (NCBI): domain Eukaryota; kingdom Metazoa; phylum Chordata; class Amphibia; order Anura; family Aromobatidae; genus Allobates; species Allobates femoralis. Next base: position 10,216,811 of record JARQOC010000013.1, read on the forward strand.
TGAATAGCTGTTTAGGATTGTAGGACAGGAAGGATATGACAGGTTAGAAGTAAGTTTGTTTCGCGAAAGCGAGCGTGGATTTGAAGTTGGCAAGGGATTGCTTATATGCGACAAAGTGCTCGGCAGAACGGGATCTCTTCGATCTCCGCTCAGCTACCCTGAAGGCCTGTCTGAGTTCTTTGGTCAGGCTGGTCTGCCAGGGTTGCCTGTTGATTGTAGGAGTTTTGCTGTGCATGAGGGGGGCGGCCGAATCGAGCACTGCTGTTATTGTAGTGTTATATAAAGTGGCAGCAGCATCTGTGTCATGTAAGGAAGCTATGTCTGTAAGAGGGAGAAGGGACTCAGAGAATGAGTGTAATTTAAGGTTTTTGAGATTTCTGTGAGGATGATTGACCTGGTGGAGTGGCTGATGCACACAAGGAGAGGAGAGGGAAGAGCATGTCAGTAGATTGAGGTCAGATGGGGAGGGGTGAGTTAGAGAGGTTAGTAAGGAAACAGGCGGGTGAAGATTAGGTCCAGCGTGTGGCCATCTTTGTAAGTGGCTGCGGAGGACCATTGAGTGAGGCCAAAGGAGGCAGTCAGGGATAAACATTTAGAGGTAGCTGAGGTGGAAGTGTCAATGCGGATGTTGAAGTCACCCATGATGATAGTGGGGATGTCAACAGAAAAGAAATGAAGTAGCCAGGTGGTGAAGTGGTCAAGAAAGGTGGAGATGGGTATCTCCGGGGGGCGGTAGATGACAGCCAACTGGAGTTTGGAGTGGGAATAGATGCGGACGGAGTGTACCTCAAATGAGGGTAGAGTAATGGAGGGAGGTAGTCCAATTGGGGTAAAGAAGCAGTTATGGGGCAGGAGCAAGCCAACTCCTCAACCACATCTGTTGTTGGGGCAAGGGGTGTGAGAGAGATGGAATCCGCCATAAGAAAGTTCAGCAGGAGAGGCTGTGTCAGAGAGCGTGAGCCAGGGCTCAGTGATGCCAAGGAAAAAGAGTTTGTTAATGATAAAGAGGTCATGGATGAACGACAGTTTGTTGCAGACATAGCGAGTGTTCCATAGTGCTCCTGGTAGGGTAACCTGGGGCTGGATGAATGGGAATGAGGTTATCAAGTTACGAAAACTTGTAGAGGATCGTGGCAGGGTGTTAGAAGTGAGTGTGGGGATGTGCTGAGGAGGGCCAGGATTTGGGGATACATCGCCAGCAATGAGGAGCAGCAGACAGAGCGATAGAAGGTGGGAGCAGGATAGGGCAAGATGTGGCTGGAGAAAAAGAATTGTATGTGGAGGAACAGTTCTGAGGAGGAGGTGAGATGGCTGGGGAGGATAGGGGGAGAAATGACTAGCTCCTTACTAGGTGGAGGGATTAGAGGAGTTAGTGAGACATGAAGTAGTATGGGGGAGAAAGTGAAAAGAAATAGAAATAGTGTAGTGGCTTTCTATCCCACTACCTTCCAGTCATTTCCAGTCCATTTCTAGTCTATTTCAAAGGGAGCTGTACTTTGGAAGATGCCTGGATCAGACCAGTCTTGATCAGACTCCTGGTTCTGAATATATCTGCAGCTAAGGATAATCAGCTGTGGATGAGGGGGTGAGTGGGTATGGACTGACCAGATACTGAGAGCTAAACCGAGGTCATAAAAAGATGGAGAGCCTGGAGGGGGCCAGTCCAAGACATGGTAGAATAATCATGAGGGATGCAGCACAGCATGGACATGATGGGTAAGAAAATAGTAAAATAAACAAACACAGTCAGAGGCCAGGAAAAGCTGGGTAGATTTAATGCTTACCAGGGACAGCGTGTTGTCGTCGGACCATCACTATAGTAGAGCATCTGCAGGCCATCACTATAGTAGAGTGCCGTATCTGCGGGCCATCACTATAGTAGAGTGCCGTATCTGCGGGCCATCACTATAGTAGAGTGCTGTATCTGCGGGCCATCACTATAGTAGTGTGCCGCATCTGCAGGCCATCACTATAGTAGAGTGCCGTATCTGCGGGCCATCACTATAGTAGAGTGCCGTATCTGCGGGCCATCACTATAGTAGAGTGCCGTATCTGCGGGCCATCACTATAGTAGAGTGCCGCATCTGCAGGCCATCACTATAGTAGAGTGCCGTATCTGCGGGCCATCACTATAGTAGAGTGCCGTATCTGCAGGCCATCACTATAGTAGAGTGCCGTATCTGTGGGCCATCACTATAGTAGTGTGCCGTATCTGCAGGCCATCACTATAGTAGTGTGCCGCATCTGCAGGCCATCACTATAGTAGTGTGCCGCATCTGCAGGCCATCACTATAGTCTGCCTTAGATGTGCTGTTAACTCTTTAAGGTGTGAGAGGAAAAGACTAGTAGAAAGAACAAAAATTATTAAACGAATGAGGGATAAGAAGCTTCAGTTACAGATATTGATTTGTTTCCTCTTAACTTTCTTAAGGAAAAGAAAGGAAAAAAATAGGAAAAAGTTAAAAGTCAGTTTAAATGGATGAAATAGAATGAAATAGGATGAACATGATCAAACAATAAACTTTATGAGCTGCGATATTAACGGCTCTGCGGGCCGTCAGTATATGAGAGCGCCGTATCTGTGGGCCATCACTATAGTAGAGGGCGGTGTCTGCGGGCCGTCAGTATATGAGAGCGCCGTGTCTATGGGCCGTCACTATAGTAGAGGGCGGTGTCTGCGGGCCGTCACTATAGTAGAGCACGGTGTCTGCAGGCCATCACTATAGTAGAGGGCGGTGTGTGCGGGCCGTCACTATAGTAGAGGGTAGTGTGTGCGGGCTGTCACTATAGTAGAGGGCGGTGTGTGCAGGCCGTCACTATAGTAGAGCGCGGTGTCTGCGGGCCTTCACTATAGTAGAGCGCGGTGTGTGCGGGCCGTCACAATAGTAGAGCGCGGTGTGTGCGGGCCGTCACAATAGTAGAGCGCGGTGTGTGCGGGCCGTCACTATAGTAGAGGGCGGTGTCTGCGGGCCGTCACTATAGTACAGTGCGGTGTGTGCGGGCTGTCACTATAGTAGAGGGCGGTGTCTGTGGGCCGTCACTATAGTACAGTGCGGTGTGTGCGGGCTGTCACTATAGTAGAGGGCGGTGTCTGCAGGTAGTCACTATAGTAGAGGGCGGTGTGTGCGGGCCGTCACTATAGTAGAGGGCGGTGTCTGTGGGCCGTCACTATAGTAGAGGGCGGTGTGTGCGGGCCGTCACTATAGTAGAGGGTGGTTTTGTGCGGGCCGTCACTATAGTAGAGCGCGGTGTGTGCGGGCCGTCACTATAGTAGAGGGCGGTGTCTGCGGGCCGTCACTATAGTACAGTGCGGTGTGTGCAGGCCGTCACTATAGTAGAGGGCGGTGTCTGCAGGTAGTCACTATAGTAGAGGGCGGTGTGTGCGGGCCGTCACTATAGTACAGTGCGGTGTGTGCGGGCCGTCACTATAGTAGAGGGCGGTGTGTGCGGGCCGTCACTATAGTAGAGGGCGGTGTCTGCGGGTAGTCACTATAGTAGAGGGCGGTGTCTGCGGGCCGTCACTATAGTAGAGGGCGATGTGTGCGGGCCGTCACTATAGTAGAGGGCGGTGTGTGCGGGCCGTCACTATAGTAGAGGGCCGTATCTGCGGGCCATCACTATAGTAGTGTGCCGCATCTGCAGGCCATCACTATAGTAGAGTGCCGTATCTGCTGGCCATCACTATAGTAGAGTGCCGTATCTGCGGGCCATCACTATAGTAGAGTGCCGTATCTGCGGGCCATCACTATAGTAGAGTGCCGCATCTGCAGGCCATCACTATAGTAGAGTGCCGTATCTGCGGGCCATCACTATAGTAGAGTGCCGTATCTGCAGGCCATCACTATAGTAGAGTGCCGTATCTGTGGGCCATCACTATAGTAGTGTGCCGTATCTGCAGGCCATCACTATAGTAGTGTGCCGCATCTGCAGGCCATCACTATAGTCTGCCTTAGATGTGCTGTTAACTCTTTAAGGTGTGAGAGGAAAAGACTAGTAGAAAGAACAAAAATTATTAAACGAATGAGGGATAAGAAGCTTCAGTTACAGATATTGATTTGTTTCCTCTTAACTTTCTTAAGGAAAAGAAAGGAAAAAAATAGGAAAAAGTTAAAAGTCAGTTTAAATGGATGAAATAGAATGAAATAGGATGAACATGATCAAACAATAAACTTTATGAGCCGCGATATTAACGGCTCTGCGGGCCGTCAGTATATGAGAGCGCCGTATCTGTGGGCCATCACTATAGTAGAGGGCGGTGTCTGCGGGCCGTCAGTATATGAGAGCGCCGTGTCTATGGGCCGTCACTATAGTAGAGGGCGGTGTCTGCGGGCCGTCACTATAGTAGAGGGCGGTGTGTGCGGGCCGTCACTATAGTGGAGGGCGGTGTCTGCGGGCCGTCAGTATATGAGAGCGCCGTGTCTATGGGCCGTCACTATAGTAGAGGGCGGTGTCTGCGGGCCGTCACTATAGTAGAGCACGGTGTCTGCAGGCCATCACTATAGTAGAGGGCGGTGTGTGCGGGCCGTCACTATAGTAGAGGGTAGTGTGTGCGGGCTGTCACTATAGTAGAGGGCGGTGTGTGCAGGCCGTCACTATAGTAGAGCGCGGTGTCTGCGGGCCTTCACTATAGTAGAGCGCGGTGTGTGCGGGCCGTCACAATAGTAGAGCGCGGTGTGTGCGGGCCGTCACTATAGTAGAGGGCGGTGTCTGCGGGCCGTCACTATAGTACAGTGCGGTGTGTGCGGGCTGTCACTATAGTAGAGGGCGGTGTCTGCGGGCCGTCACTATAGTACAGTGCGGTGTGTGCGGGCTGTCACTATAGTAGAGGGCGGTGTCTGCAGGTAGTCACTATAGTAGAGGGCGGTGTGTGCGGGCCGTCACTATAGTAGAGGGCGGTGTCTGTGGGCCGTCACTATAGTAGAGGGCGTGTGTGTGTGCGGGCCGTCACTATAGTAGAGGGCGGTTTGTGCGGGCCGTCACTATAGTAGAGCGCGGGTGTGTGCGGGCCGTCACTATAGTAGAGGGCGGTGTCTGCGGGCCGTCACTATAGTACAGTGCTGGTGTGTGCAGGCCGTCACTATAGTAGAGGGCGGTGTCTGCAGGTAGTCACTATAGTAGAGGCGGTTGTGCGGGCCGTCACTATAGTAAGTGCGTGTGTGCGGCCGTCACTATAGTAGAGGGCGGTGTGTGCGGGCCGTCACTATATAGAGAGGGCGTGTCGTGTGCGGGCCGTCACTATAGTAGAGGGCGGTGTCTGCGGCCGTCACTATAGTAGAGGCGATGTTGCGGGCCGTCACTATAGTAGAGGGCGGTGTGTGCGGGCCGTCACTATAGTAGAGGGCGGTGTTGCGGGCCGTCACTATAGTAGAGGGCGGTGTGTGCGGGCCGTCACTATAGTAGAGGCGCGGTGTGTCTGCGGGCCGTCACTATAGTAGAGGGCGGTGTGTGCGGGCCGTCACTATAGTAGAGGGCGGTGTGTGTGCGGGCCGTCACTATAGTAGAGGCGGTGTCGTGCGGGCCGTCACTATAGTAGAGGGCGGTGTGTGCGGGCCGTCACTATAGTAAGGGCGGTGTTGCGGGCCGTCACTATAGTAGAGGGCGTGTTGTCGGGCCGTCACTATAGTAGAGGGCGGTGTTGCGGCCGTCACTATAGTAGAGGGCGGTGTGTGCGGGCCGTCACTATAGTAGAGGGCGGTGTCTGCGGGCCGTCACTATAGTAGAGGGGCGGTGTGTGTGCGGGCCGTCACTATAGTAGAGGGCGGTGTCTGCGGGCCGTCACTATAGTAGAGGGCGGTGTTGTGGGCCGTCACTATAGTAGAGGGCGGTGTGTCTGCGGGCCGTCACTATATGTAGAGGGCGGTGTCTGCTGGGCCGTCACTATAGTAGAGGGCGGTTGTGTGCGGGCCGTCACTATAGTAGAGGGCGGTGTTGCGGGCCGTCACTATAGTAGAGGGCGGTGTGTGCGGGCCGTCACTATAGTAGAGGGCGGTGTGTGCGGGCCGTCACTATAGTAGAGGGCGGTGTGTGCGGGCCGTCACTATAGTAGAGCGCGGTGTCTGCGGGCTGTCACTATAGTAGAGCACGGTGTCTGCGGGCCGTCACTATAGTAGAGCGCGGTGTCTGCGGGCCATCACTATAGTAGAGGGCGGTGTCTGTGGGCTATCACTATAGTAGAGTGCGGTGTCTGCAGGTAGTCAGTATAGTAGAGCTCTGTGTCTGCGATATTAGTAGATCTGCATGGGACAGAATCTGTCACAGGTGTGTCATGTCCTTATGTGACCTCTAGGGGATCTGAGATCAGGTCACATTGCATCAGATCCTTGTTGCTGTATGCTTGACTATTATCATGTATTGGAGTGGTTTTAATTTATTTTAGTGCTGAAAGGGTTAAGGACTATTTTCCTTCTTGTTGAGAACTTGTAGCCTTTACCTCAGGTGTAGCACTTTTGGGCCACTCCCTTCCACAATATTCGTAGTCTTGGCTGCCATTCAGTGTTGGCTGTATTCTGTATACTGACCACTTTTTAGGAGCCATCTCTGAAGCAGCTGAGGAGTTCATTGCTGGAGCATCTGAAGATTGTCATTTGTTGTGTCTTTTCCCATCTCTCTGTCTCCCCTCCCTCTTGTTGCTTTATTATAGTAGTGAGACTAGCATTTCCCTACCTGCGTACTAGTCAGTGTGACGGCCCGCAGACTTTGCGCTCTGCTATAGTGACGGCCCGCAGACACCGCATTCTGCTATAGTGACAGCCCACAGACCCTGCACTCTGCTATAGTGATGGCCCACAGACACCGCACCCTGCTATAGTGACGGCCCGCAGACACCGCACTCTACTATGGTGACGGCCCACAGACACCGCTCTCTTCTATAGTGACGGCCCGTATACAAGGCCAGCGAGGACCTGTCCACTAGTCAAGGTGAGTCCAGGGCCAGCAAGGGCCTGTGGACTAGTCGGGGTGAGCCGAGGGCCTGCACACTAGCAGGGTTAAGTTTAGGGCCTGCGCACTAGTCAGGGTGAGTCCAGAGACTGCACTCTAGCCAGGGTGAGTCCACGCCAGCAAGGGCCAGCTAGGGTCTAATCACATCATCATGTGGGAAGGACCCATATAGGGACATTAGGGAAGTGTAGGGTTCAGCCTCAGGAGAATGTTAGGAGATGACTCCTCCACCCTCTCCCTAACACCACGTCCTTCTGTTATCATCTTTCCTCGTGTTCCTGTCTGTTGTGCCGCACGCTCAGTGTTCCCTAACTCGGGCATGACAGAGGTGTAGATTACTAAGAAATCCGGAATATTCTAGAGAAATGATCCCAGTCCTCTCCAGGACCCCGCTGTCTGCCGTCCTCCAGTCCTCTCCAGGACCCCACTGTCTGCCGTCCTCCAGTCCTCTCCAGGACCCCACTGTCTGCCATCCTCCAGTCCTCTCCAGGACCCCGCTGTCTGCCGTCCTCCTGTCCTCTCCAGGACCCCGCTGTCTGCCGTCCTCCTGTCCTCTCCAGGACCCCGCTGTCTGCCGTCCTCCAGTCCTCTCCAGGACCCCACTGTCTGCCGTCCTCCAGTCCTCTCCAGGACCCCACTGTCTGCCATCCTCCAGTCCTCTCCAGGACCCCGCTGTCTGCCGTCCTCCTGTCCTCTCCAGGACCCCGCTGTCTGCCGTCCTCCTGTCCTCTCCAGGACCCCGCTGTCTGCCGTCCTCCAGTCCTCTCCAGGACCCCGCTGTCTGCCGTCCTCCAGTCCTCTCCAGGACCCCGCTGTCTGCCGTCCTCCAGTCTTCTCCAGGACTCCGCTGTCTGCCATCCTCCAGTCTTCTCCAGGACCCCGCTGTCTGCCGTCCTCCAGTCTTCTCCAGGACTCCGCTGTCTGCCATCCTCCAGCCCTCTCCAGGACCTTGTTGTCTGCCGTCATCCAATCCTCTCCAGGACCCCTACCCCTGTCTACAGTCCTCCAGCACTAAGCAGCCCTCTCCGGGACCCCGCTGTCTGCCGTCCTCCAGCCCTCTCCAGTACTTTGCTGTCATCCTCCAGCACTAAGCAGCCCTCTCCAGCACCCTGTTTTTTGCCTTCCTCCAGTCCTCTCCAGGACTCCGCTGTCTGCCGTCCTCCAGCCCTCTCTAGGAATACACTGTCTACAGTCCTCCAGCACTAAGCAGCCCTCTCCAGGTCCCCGATGTCTGCTGTCCTCCAGCACTAAGCAGGCCTCTCCAGGACCTCGCTGTCTGCTGTCCTCCAGCCCTCTCCAGGACCCCGCTGTCTGCTGTCCTCCAGTCCTCTCCAGGACCCCGCTGTCTGCTGTCCTCCAGTCCTCTCCAGGACCTTGCTGTCTACCATCCTCCAGCACTAAGCAGGCCTCTCCAGGACCTCGCTGTCTGCCGTCCTCCAGTCGTCTCCAGGACCCCGCTGTCTACCATCCTCCAGCACTAAGCAGGCCTCTCCAGGACCTCGCTGTCTGCCGTCCTCCAGTCGTCTCCAGGACCCCGCTGTCTGCCGTCCTCCAGTCCTCTCCAGGACCTTGCTGTCTGCTGTCCTCTCCAGGACCCCGCTGTCTACCATCCTCCAGCACTAAGCAGCCCTCTCCAGGACCTCGCTGTCTGCCGTCCTCCAGTCCTCTCCAGGACCCCGCTGTCTGCCGTCCTCCAGTCCTCTCCAGGACCCCGCTGTCTGCCGTCCTCCAGTCCTCTCCAGGACCCCGCTTGTCTGACGTCTTCTAGTCCTCTGCAGGACCCCACTGTCTGCCGTCTTCCAGTCCTCTCCAGGACCCCGCTGTCTGACATCCTCCAATCCTCTCCAGGACCCCGCTGTCTGCCGTCCTCCAGTCCTCTCCAGGACCCCGCTGTCTGCCGTCCTCTCCAGGACCCCGCTGTCTGCCGTCCTCCAGTCCTCTCCAGGACCCCGCTGTCTGCCGTACTCCAGTACTCTCCAGGACGCCGCTGTCTGCTGTCCTCCAGTCCTCTCCAGGACCCCGCTCTCTGCTGTCCTCCAGTCCTCTCCAGGACCCCGCTGTCTGCTGTCCTCCAGTCCTCTCCAGGACCCCGCTGTCTGCCGTCCTCCAGTCCTCTCCAGGACTCCGCTGTCTGCCGTCCTCCAGTCCTCTCCAGGACCCCGCTGTCTGCTGTCCTCCAGTCCTCTCCAGGACCCCGCTGTCTGCCGTCCTCCAGTCCTCTCCAGGACCCCGCTGTCTGCCGTCCTCCAGTCCTCTCCAGGACCCCGCTGTCTACCATCCTCCAGCACTAAGCAGCCCTCTCCAGGACCTCGCTGTCTGCCGTCCTCCAGTCCTCTCCAGGACCCCGCTGTCTGCCGTCCTCCAGTCCTCTCCAGGACCCCGCTGTCTGCCGTCCTCCAGTCCTCTCCAGGACCCCGCTTGTCTGACGTCTTCTAGTCCTCTGCAGGACCCCGCTGTCTGCCATCTTCCAGTCCTCTCCAGGACCCCGCTGTCTGACGTCCTCCAGTCCTCTCCAGGACCCCGCTGTCTGCCATCCTCCAGTCCTCTCCAGGACCCCGCTGTCTGACGTCCTCCAGTCCTCTCCAGGACCCCGCTGTCTGCCGTCCTCCAGTCCTCTCCAGGACCCCGCTGTCTGCCGTCCTCCAGTCCTCTCCAGGACCCCGCTGTCTGCCGTCCTCTCCAGGACCCCGCTGTCTGCCATCCTCTCCAGGACCCCGCTGTCTGCCGTCCTCCAGTACTCTCCAGGGCGCCGCTGTCTGCTGTCCTCCAGTCCTCTCCAGGACCCCGCTCTCTGCTGTCCTCCAGTCCTCTCCAGGACCCCGCTGTCTGCTGTCCTCCAGTCCTCTCCAGGACTCCGCTGTCTGCCGTCCTCCAGTCCTCTCCAGGACTCCGCTGTCTGCCGTCCTCCAGTCCTCTCCAGGACCCCGCTGTCTGCCGTCCTCTCAGTCCTCTCCAGGACCCCGCTGTCTGCCGTCCTCCAGGACTACGCTGTCTGCCGTCCTCCAGTCCTCTCCAGGACCCCGCTGTCTGCCGTCCTCCAGTCCTCTCCAGGACCCCGCTGTCTGCCGTCCTCCAGTCCTCTCCAGGACCCCGCTGTCTGCCGTCCTCCAGTCCTCTCCAGGACCCTGTTAAAGTTAGAATTTTGTAATCCATTAGAAAAACATTATGAAGCCTTAAAATGTGTATTGAGCCAGGTGTCTATACTTATATTCTGTTATATTTTGTGAGGACTTGTGTATATGTGTTTATATATTTATACTAGTTACCTGTGCCCACAGTTAGATGTATGTGTATATAGATGTGTATATATGTGTATGCCTGTACTGGTATATTGCTTGCTTTGTCCTAGTCAGTTTTAACCAGTTAGAATAATAGACAAAGAACCTCTTTTTGGAAAATTACTGGAATGTTACATGAAGAATCCTTATCTCTAGACATTGTGCTGATTGGCTGAACTTCGAGGCTTTCAGTTTATATCTCCTTCGTTCTGTGAAATAGTTTTTGATGTTGAAAAACAATAAAGTCAGTTCTGTGTGCACAATCTTTGAGTGAAGACGTGTATCTGACTTCTAGTCCGATCTAAGCTTCTGGCATGCCTTCAAAGAGTTAATTTGGCACGGGATAAGCAAAGTGGGGGGTCCCTTGAACCCCGACTTCTACAACCCCACTGTCTGCCGTCCTCCAGTCCTCTCTAGGACCCCACTGTCTGCCGTCCTCCAGCGATCTCCAGGACCCCACTGTCTGCCGTCCTCCAGTCCTCTCCAGGACCCCACTGTCTGCCGTCCTCCAGTCCTCTCCAGGACCCCGCTGTCTGCCGTCCTCCAGTCCTCTCCAGGACCCCACTGTCTGCTGTCCTCCAGTCCTCTCCAGGACCCCGCTGTCTGCCGTCCTCCAGCGATCTCCAGGACCCCACTGTCTGCCGTCCTCCAGCCATCTCCAGGACCCCGCTGTCTGCCGTCCTCCAGCCATCTCCAGGACCCCGCTGTCTGCCGTCCTCCAGCCATCTCCAGGACCCCGCTGTCTGCCGTCCTCCAGCCATCTCCAGGACCCCGCTGTCTGCCGTCCTCCAGTCCTCTCCAGGACCCCGCTGTCTGCCGTCCTCCAGTCCTCTCCAGGACCCCACTGTCTGCCGTCCTCCAGCCATCTCCAGGACCCCACTGTCTGCCGTCCTCCAGCCATCTCCAGGACCCCGCTGTCTGCCGTCCTCCAGCCATCTCCAGGACCCCGCTGTCTGCCGTCCTCCAGCCATCTCCAGGACCCCGCTGTCTGCCGTCCTCCAGTCCTCTCCAGGACCCCGCTGTCTGCCGTCCTCCAGTCCTCTCCAGGACCCCGCTGTCTGCCGTCCTCCAGCCCTCCCCAGGACCCCGCTGTCTGCCGTCCTCCAGTCCTCTCCAGGACCCCGCTGTCTGCCGTCCTCCAGTCCTCTCCAGGACCCCACTGTCTGCCGTCCTCCAGCCATCTCCAGGACCCCACTGTCTGCCGTCCTCCAGTCCTCTCCAGGACCCCGCTGTCTGCCGTCCTCCAGTCCTCTCCAGGACCCCGCTGTCTGCCGTCCTCCAGTCCTCTCCAGGACCCCGCTGTCTGCCGTCCTCCAGCGATCTCCAGGACCCCACTGTCTGCCGTCCTCCAGCCATCTCCAGGACCCCACTGTCTGCCGTCCTCCAGTCCTCTCCAGGACCCCGCTGTCTGCCGTCCTCCAGTCCTCTCCAGGACCTCGCTGTCTGCCGTCCTCCAGTCCTCTCCAGGACCCCGCTGTCTGCCGTCCTCCAGTCCTCTCCAGGACCCCACTGTCTGCCGTCCTCCAGTCCTCTCCAGGACCCCGCTGTCTGCCGTCCTCCAGCCCTCCCCAGGACCCCGCTGTCTGCCGTCCTCCAGTCCTCTCCAGGACCCCGCTGTCTGCCGTCCTCCAGTCCTCTCCAGGACCCCACTGTCTGCTGTCCTCCAGTCCTCTCCAGGACCCCGCTGTCTGCCGTCCTCCAGTCCTCTCCAGGACCCCGCTGTCTGCCGTCCTCCAGTCCTCTCCAGGACTCCGCTGTCTGCTGTCCTCCAGCCCTCTCCAGGACCCCGCTGTCTGCCGTCCTCCAGTCCTCTCCAGGACCCCGCTGTCTGCCGTCCTCCAGTCCTCTCCAGGACCTTGCTGTCTGCCGTCCTCCAGTCCTCTCCAGGACTCCGCTGTCTGCTGTCCTCCAGTCCTCTCCAGGACCCCGCTGTCTGCCGTCCTCCAGTCCTCTCCAGGACTCCGCTGTCTGCTGTCCTCCAGTCCTCTCCAGGACCTTGCCGTCCAGGTGAGGCTCCGGCCTCCATCTCCAGTGTTGTCGGCTCCTGGGATTGTGAGTAATGAGAAAGAGGGGGGTCAGAACTTCTTCATATTGGGGTCTTTATTATGGATCTGTCCCTCCTCTATTCTGTATGTGGGGTGTATAGTATTTGGTGGATATTTATGGTCCTCAGTGTATTAGGGGATTAGTAGGATCCAGCAGTGCGGCAGTTCTAGGGTTAAGGTGGGGGGATTTCTCCGGACTCCCATACACATGGACAGGTTTTCTGCATGGGGGAGGGAGGAACGGTGGGGAGATGTATGCTGTGATACTTGCCTGTGTGGAGGGACTGTGTGGAGCCCTGTGTGGAGGGGCTGTGTGGAGGGGCTGTGTGGAGGGGCAGTGTGGAGGGGCTGTGTGGAGCCCAGTGTGGAGCCCTGTGTGGAGGGGCTGTGTGGAGCACCTGTGTGGAGGGGCTGTGTGGAGGGGCTGTGTGGAGGGGCTGTGTGGAGGGGCTGTGTGGAGGGCTGTGTGGAGCCCTGTGTGGAGGGGCTGTGTGGAGGGGCTGTGTGGAGCCCAGTGTGGAGGGGCTGTGTGGAGCCCTGTGTGGAGGGGCTGTGTGGAGCCCTGTGTGAGGGGCTGTGTGGAGCCCTGTGTGGAGGGGCTGTGTGGAGGGGCTGTGTGGAGGGCTGTGTGGATGGGCTGTGTGGAGCCCAGTGTGGAGGGGGCTGTGTGGATGGGCTGTGTGGAGCCCAGTGTGGAGGGGCTGTGTGGAGCCCTGTGTGGAGGGGCTGTGTGGGACCCTGTGTGGAGGGGCTGTGTGGAGCCCTGTGTGGAGGGGCTGTGTGGAGGGGGCAGTGTGGAGCCCTGTGTGGAGGGGCAGTGTGGAGCCCTGTGTGGAGACGATGCTGAAGTTGGTTTCTTATTCAGCAGTTTCTTATTCGGCTATTTTTTATTTTCTGCTTTTTTCAGCTTTTTCAATAAAAATTAACCATTCTAAGTATATAATAATATGCAGTCATGTGCCCTTTTATGAATACAGTTAAAAACAGATAAAAAAAATAGAAGGCTGGCATCAAAATGGGCATCAAAGTGGGCACTGAGGTCTGGTATGGAAAGGGTTAAATGGCTTTGTGCCACTGATCTGACACCTGATTTACATACTTTGTGATGCCACACATCAAGTTCATGTCAATCCAGCCTGGCACAAATTGGTTCTGGGCATCAGAACTGGCATCAAAGTGGGCAGAGAACCAATTTTCACACATGTGCATAAGTAACAGCTATTGTTTAAGGGGTTAAATGCCTTTGTGCCACTCATCTGACACCTGATTTACATACCTACTGATGCCCCACATGAAATCCATGTCACTCCAGCCTGGCACAAAAGGGTTCTGGGCATCAAAACTGGCATCAAAGTGGGCAAATCACCCATTTTCACAGATTTGAATAAGTAACAGCTATTTTTAAGGGGTTAAATGCCTTTGTGCCACTCATCTGACACCTGATTTTCATACCTACTGATGCCCCACAAGAAATCCATGTCAATCCAGCCTGGCACAAAAGGGTTCTGGGCATCAAAACTGGCATCAAAGTGGGCAAATCACCCATTTTCACAGATTTGAATAAGTAACAGCAATTTTTAAGGGGTTTAAATGGCTTTGTGCCACTCATCTGACACCTGATTTACATACCCACTGATGCCCCACATGAAATCCATGTCAATCCATCCTGGCACAAAAGGGTTCTGGGCATCAAAACTGGCATCAAAGTGGGCAAATTGACCATTTTCACAGATTTGAATAAGTAACAGCAATTTTTAAGGGGTTAAATGGCTTTGTGCCACTCATCTAACACCTGATTTACATACCTACTGATGCCCCACATGAAATCCATGTCTCTCCAGCCTGGCACAAAAGGGTTCTGGGCATCAAAACTGGCATCAAAGTGGGCAAATTGACCATTTTCACAGATTTGAATAAGTAACAGCTATTTTTAAGGGGTTAAATGCCTTTGTGCCACTCATCTGACACCTGATTTTCATACCTACTGATGCCCCACATGAAATCCATGTCTCTCCAGCCTGGCACAAAAGGGTTCTGGGCATCAGAACTGGCATCAAAGTGGGCAAATCACCCATTTTCACAGATTTGAATAAGTAACAGCAATTTTTAAGGGGTTAAATGGCTTTGTGCCACTCATCTGACACCTGATTTACATACCCACTGATGCCCCACATGAAATCCATGTCAATCCATCCTGGCACAAAAGGGTTCTGGGCATCAAAACTGGCATCAAAGTGGGCAAATTGACCATTTTCACAGATTTGAATAAGTAACAGCAATTTTTAAGGGGTTAAATGGCTTTGTGCCACTCATCTAACACCTGATTTACATACCTACTGATGCCCCACATGAAATCCATGTCACTCCAGCCTGGCACAAAAGGGTTCTGGGCATCAAAACTGGCATCAAAGTGGGCAAATTGACCATTTTCACAGATTTGAATAAGTAACAGCTATTTTTAAGAGGTTAAATGCCTTTGTGCCACTCATCTGACACCTGATTTACATACCCACTGATGCCCCACATGAAATCCATGTCACTCCAGCCTGGCACAAAAGGGTTCTGGGCATCAAAACTGGCATCAAAGTGGGCAAATTGACCATTTTCACAGATTTGAATAAGTAACAGCAATTTTTAAGGGGTTAAATGGCTTTGTGCCACTGATCTAACACCTGATTTACATACCCACTGATGCCCCACATGAAATCCATGTCAATCCAGCCTGGCATAAATGGGTTCTGGGCATCAAAACTGGCATCAAAGTGGGCAAATTGACCATTTTCACAGATTTGAATAAGTAACAGCAATTTTTAAGGGGTTAAATGGCTTTGTGCCACTCATCTAACACCTGATTTACATACCTACTGATGCCCCACATGAAATCCATGTCTCTCCAGCCTGGCACAAAAGGGTTCTGGGCATCAAAACTGGCATCAAAGTGGGCAAATTGACCATTTTCACAGATTTGAATAAGTAACAGCTATTTTTAAGGGGTTAAATGCCTTTGTGCCACTCATCTGACACCTGATTTTCATACCTACTGATGCCCCACATGAAATCCATGTCAATCCAGCCTGGCACAAAAGGGTTCTGGGCATCAAAACTGGCATCAAAGTGGGCAAATCACCCATTTTCACAGATTTGAATAAGTAACAGCAATTTTTAAGGGGTTAAATGGCTTTGTGCCACTCATCTGACACCTGATTTACATACCCACTGATGCCCCACATGAAATCCATGTCACTCCAGCCTGGCACAAAAGGGTTCTGGGCATCAAAACTGGCATCAAAGTGGGCAAATTGACCATTTTCACAGATTTGAATAAGTAACAGCAATTTTTAAGGGGTTAAATGGCTTTGTGCCACTGATCTAACACCTGATTTACATACCCACTGATGCCCCACATGAAATCCATGTCAATCCAGCCTGGCACAAAAGGTTCTGGGCATCAAAACTGGCATTCAAAGTGGGCAAATCACCCATTTTCACAGATTTGAATAAGTAACAGCTATTTTAAGGGGTATTAAATGGCTTTGTGCCACTCATCTAACACCTGATTTACATACCTACTGATGCCCCACATGAAATTCATGTCTCCCAGCCTGGCACAAAGGGTTCTGGATCAAAACTGGCATCAAAGTGGGAATTCACATTTTCACAGATTTGAATAAGTAACAGCAATTTTTAAGGGTTAAATGGCTTTGTGCCACTCACTGACACCTGATTTACATACTACTGATGCCCACAAGAATCCATGTCAATCAGCCTGGCACAAATGGGTTTCTGGGCATCAAAACTGGCATCAAAGTGGCAAATTGCCATTTTCACTGATTTGAATAAGTAACAGCAATTTTTAAGGGGTTAAATGGCTTGTGCCACTGATCTAAAACCTGATTTACATACCTACTGATGCCCACATGAAATCCATGCAATCCAGCCTGGCACAAAAGGGTTCTGGCATCAAACTGGCATCAAAGTGGGCAAAATTACATTTTCACAGATTTGAATAAGTAACAGCTATTTTAAGGGTAAATGCCTTTGTGCCATCATCTACACCTGATTTACATACCTACTGATGCCCCACATGAAATCCATGTCCTCCATCTGGCACAAAAGGTTCTGGCATCAAAACTGGCATCAAAGTGGGCAAATTCACATTTTCACAGATTGAATAAGTAACAGCATTTTAAGGGTTAAATGCTTTGTGCAATGCATTAACACCTGATTTACATACCACTGATGCCCCACATGATCCATGCCAATCCAGCCTGGCACAAAAGGGTTCTGGGCATCAAAACTGGCATCAAAGTGGGCAAATCACCCATTTTCACAGATTTGAATAAGTAACAGCTATTTTTAAGGGGTTAAATGCTTTGTGCCACTCATCTAACACCTGATTTACATACCTATGATGCCCACACATGAAATTCATGTCTCTCCAGCCTGGCACAAAAGGTTCTGGGCATCAAAACTGGCATCAAAGTGGGAAAATTGCACATTTTCACAGATTTGAATAATAACAGCAATTTTTAAGGGTTAAATGCTTTGTGCCACTCAATCTGACACCTGATTTACATACTACTGTGCCCACAAGAAATCCATGTCAATACAGCCTGGCACAAATGGGTTCTGCATCAGATAATGCATCAAGTGGGCAAATTGACCTTTTCAAGATTTGAATAAGTAACAGCAATTTTTAAGGGGTTAAATGCTTTGTCCACTGATCTAAACCTGATTTACATACCTACTGATGCCCCACATGAAATCCATGCCATCCAGCTGGCACAAAAGGTTCTGGGCATCAAAACTGGCATCAAAGTGGGCAAATTTCACA